>CM031234.1:544077657-544677657 GCA_018340775.1 Taxus wallichiana var. yunnanensis
CTAATGAATTACAATCCCCACTATTGGAATGGTTCTTCAATCACAACTAGCCTAAAGGGAAGTGCAATGAGTTATGGTCTCCCAACGAACTATTGACATGCTTCACATTTTGAGACCCATTCTTGGGCATCTGCAAATAATTTAGGCAACTAGTACGTACTCACAAAGGATTTTATGAGTTGTGACCATTACCAAAATGTTTCCTCCGTACACTTGATCATGATATGCCTTCGTAACCGATCCTATTTTTCCTTGTCTACACACCTCATAAATCAACCACGAGATTCCCTCTTTAGAATGCATGGTTCCATATGACATAATTGACTTCCATTAGTTTGAGATTCCTTTTTCTTTGAGATCAAGATGAGGATGGCACTCACCGTAGGTCAAGAAGTAAATGATGTCCACATACCACTCATTTTTCATGCTCACAAAAAGTACTTGGGGATTTCCCGCCTATATACTCACAATACAAGTGTTCTTATTTATTATTCTCCTTCCGCAATGTTTTATATCCGCAATCATCCTACATATCATGTTAGCTCTTAATAGTTTTGATGGTTTGATCTCCTAATCATATTCCTATATTTTCACAACCCAATTTCCTCTTTTGGTCCCTTGATCTTGTTGAGTGAGGATTTATTTGATGGTAGATCCCTGGCACCATTACCGTAGTATAGGAGTTGAGAATATAGAACCTAAAGTTATTTACCACCCCGACCATGACATATGCATGTTTTTACACTGGTTATACTTCAACTCATAATTCTTCATAGGATATCTCATGAAGGAAGTGGTGGCTATGAGGCTTTCTTCATTCTCGCTATACCAAAATAGAAAATATCATGATCTCCAAAGCATAATAAAGACAAGATTAAATCTTTATCAAATTTTGGGCACACCAATGTGGGAGCCATTACTATCAAATCTTTAATCTATTAAAATTATATTTTTCCTTATTTGTTCCATTTGAAGCTAGCTTATGGCTTCATCATAACATGGATGTGCTTAGTAAATTTGTTGAAGTCTCCGGGATGAAGTGTTGGAGGAAGTTGACCTTCCCAAATAATGAATGTAACCTCTTTTTTTTAGTCAGCAATGACATTTCTTGGATGGATTTTATTCATTCTAGATCAATCTTTACTTCCTCCTTTTTTACATTGTTCCCAAGGAGTTTTCCTTTAGTAACCCCAAAGATGTACTGTTTCGGATTCAGGGATATGCCATGCTATCAGTATCTGACAAGAACTTGTTCAAGGTGGTTTATATGGCCTCGTCACCTTTTTAAGAAGACTGTGAGATCATTCAGTAAATTACAATATAATTCTTGAGGTCTTTAAATTCTAGGTCCATCGCCCTTGAAAAATTTTCTCTTGCATTGATCAAACTGAAAGGCATTTTTTCGTATGTAAAATTTCCCTAAGGTGTATTGAAGGCTATCTTAGTTGTATCTTCTTATACTACTTATATTTGATTATATCTTGAGAAGCCATCAAGAAACAAGATCATTTCAGACCCTATAACCACTTATAATATATGATCCATGATTTGGAGTAGGTAGTTGTCTTTCAGGGAGGCCTGGTTCAGGTTGCAAAAGTCCATACAAATCCTTATCTCCCCATTTTCTTTCACACCAGACAATGTTTGTTACCCATGCAGAGTGATGGATAGGAAATATGATTCTCATATTTATCATCTTCAAGATACCTCCTCTATCATGGTATCCTCTATATTCATATTGTAGGGTCATTTATTTTTCCTAAAAGGCTTGGTTTTTTGAATTTAGAGGAATATAGTGATGCATTTCATTTCAATGAAAGGACTTGAGATCATCACAAGAATTTGCCAAGATATCAAATTATTTCTTCAATAGAGAGGTGAACCTTTTTTTCCTCACGGAGCAATATTTTCCATTATTCACCATTCTAAGTTGCTCCACAAAGCCAATATTTTCTTTCTCAAACCCAGTTGTGCACTAGGATGACTTTTTTTTTTTCTTTCCTCGATGAGCTCGCCATGCTTGTCAAATAAATATTCCAGTGACACTAGACCCTTTGGATTGTTTTTCCTTTGATATTTACTACTCCTAAATTAAATCATTCAATTCCGTCCTTTTCCCTCTTCTTCCACTAACTCCCGATGATGATTTTCTCTTCCCACGTAGAAGATACTACTGAAGTTGTCTCTTTGCTCCAAGAAGGAAAGTAGCTAACCATCCTCATTGAAGACTTACTAATAATTTGGATTTTCTGGAACATTTGGTCTGAAAACCATTTTTATGGAAACTTTTTCCTTATTGAAGGATCGATCTGAGTCACCAACGAGGCTAGTACAAAGAAGAGAGTTAGCCTTTTCATTCTACTCTCAAGGAATTTCTTGAATGGAGAAAGCATTGAAAAATTAAATTCAGTCCTAAAATATATTTCTATAGTGCCTAAGTCTTAGGTTTTTTACTTGATATTGGTCTCTCACTTGCTTTACTATCACTTCAACATCTCTAAGACACTTCAACTTCTTGATACCGTATGGATGAAAATTGACATGTAACCTTCAATCGCACTCAACCCCCCGATGTCGTGTCGTGGATTCTCGATGTGGAAATATGTGTGGATAACTACAAAAGAATCAATGACTAATATCCTGTAGTGTGATCTCTTGGTAGATGAGTTGGCAAAGGGGAGATTTAGAGCCTATAAGCATGTAGATTAAATTCCCTATGGTTTTTCTAACTGAATTGGATCTAAGTGTTGATCTAGTTTGAAGTGTCCAAATTAATTAAGCTGAGACTAACAATCTATGCTACTGCTAAAAGGGAAACTAATCTAAACAAATCACAAAACTGAAATATTACAATCACAAACAATAATTTTCTTCTATTATAAATAATTGAAATATTTCTACACTAAAAATAAACAAGTGAGATAACCCGGTGTGGTTATTCACCGTACTCGAGTATATTGAAACTAAACTAACCTTAAAATAAGAAATTTTCCAAATGATCTATGATATGTAGACAACCTCCTACAGATATTCTCTCCTTCAGATCCATGGGGATGGGAAGAACATGATCCATCCTAGAACCTGTTATTTATGATTTAAACCCTCTTAGAAATTAACTAATTACTTACAAATGAAAGGAAATTGATTTATAATCTATTTGATATGATGTAACAATGATAAATTTCAGGAATGAAGGAAATCATATAAAAATCCAACTTGGAATTCATAGAATAGAGGTAAATCAAACTCGTAGTATTTTTCCCCTCATTTTGTCCTTTCTTTCTCTATGTGTTCATATGAGTCCAAGGAATTGGGAATGCAAAAGCAAAGCAGCAGGAGAAGGTTCTTGAGAAATGACAAACTTTAAGGCACTGCTGGTTGCAATGTAGGTGGAAGAGAGACAACACAAGTGAACAGAGCTTTTCTATGTAATTTCTAGTAGGATTGTGGGAGCAATACTATGTAAGATACACAAAATTATCAAGCACCTTTGCTTAAATACAAAAATTTAATATATAGGAATTGGCCGGGATGTGCCTTTACGCACAAGGAAACCTTGGAGTGCCAAATCATTAGTTTAATAGGTAGTTCAAAATAATTAAATTTATTTAAAAATAGAAGAGGGAAGGAATACCATGCAACCAAGAATATTTTTAGGAAATTTGGTTCACAAACGCACCTTGGAAGTCAAGTTAAGTGAAATCACATGTATTAAAACTACGCATGAAGAGTTCTAGAAAAAGTGCAGGACCGCTACCCCGCCTAGGTGGTAGTTTGAACCACCACTCACCAGTGGTAGCATCCTAACACTAAAGGCCAAAACATGCACAAAATGAGTGGGAATCTAGAAGAAAGTGTGGAAAATATAAGTAAGGATGTCTAGGCTACAAATATGTAGTACAGATGGGTTTTAGAACTCGAACACCTTCTGAAAGGTCATGAGTCATGATTGGGGACTTTTGTAACCATTTTCTGACAATGTAACACATGCAATTTTGGGTGCATACATATTTCCCCCTTGTAGAAAAATTTTAGCCATGAAAATTTGTAAAACATACAGTATGAGTATGACATTCCTAAAATGGAGAGTTAGAAGCTATACCTGACACGCCCGTGTGTTGGAATGTTGCCATCCAAACTCCCACTACCTACAAAATGAAAAAAATACTCAATTACATATAAATATGATATCAAAAATAAACACTAAATCAAAATGACAAGAGGACTTACCATTTTTACTGGGATAGGAATATACTTGTATCAATGCTCTAGCTCGATGGACACATACACTTGAAACAAGGTTTAAAACAAAGCATATATGTATCAAAACAACTTATTTTCAATTCATTTGCACATATTGATTTGGTGATTTTTGAGCTCTGGGCCCATGGTGACCATTTTCATTTGTGATTATGGTTGAATTGGAATGGATTTAGGAATGGTATTTTGTGTTAGGCTTGGACCTTTGTTGTTTGAATGCTTTTGAGAAGAACTCCTAAGAAATTCGTAGCTAGAGTGGTCATAAGGGGCCTCAAAGAGGCGGATAGGTAGAGTGCCTTTATTTCTTAGTCTCCATTTTGTGAGGCATTATATGATTTTTTTTTGTATATCTCAAGCTCATTGTGAGCATTTTGACCACCCCTAGTGTGTGATGGCATTGTACACAAACTTGAGTTATTATGATATATACAGATTCTTCTTTTTGGTTGCTTATTCCTTGCATAGAGTTAACTTCCATTCATGTTTTCATTCATGTGTGTACTCTAGATGTTTATAAATTCCATTTTTACATGCTTTTCGTAATGTATGCGGCAATGGATATGAATGCTAAAGTGATTTCTTTTTTGTTTTTTAATGCTAATATATGATAGTGCAATCACATTGTAATGTTGAACTTTAGTTTCTCTAAGTAACTTTTGGTACTTCGTATTGTTTTTGAAAAACGTGGAAAAAGAGTGATATGATAAATGAATGAACTTGCCCCACTTCTAACTCCACGCAACCGTAAAAGAAGATGCGAGTGCTCAACACCAAGATCTAGAAGGGGCACAAGTTATAGAAATTGGTTGAATGGTAATGATGAGAGAAAGACAATGATTTGGAAAAAATCAAAATGAGACCTTACAACCTCATTCTAATCAAGTTTTCTTCATAGTTTAAAATGTTAATTACTTTCCAATTTATCTAGATTTAGATCCATAGATGGACACTTGGTTAACAAAATCTAGTTTTGAGGTTTTAAACTCTTTTTAGAATTTGGACATCTAACTCACTTTGTTCTGATTTATGATTTTACAAAGCATTTGAATGAATTGTTTCTAACTTTCAAAATTTTCAAAGAGACCCCTTACACCTTACCCCATGCTACCAATAGGAAGTATGGGCTCATCACCATGGACAAGGCATAGGCGAGTAAGGGCACTTCTCTCCTTTCCCAACCTTACATCACCAGTAAGAGATGTAGGCTCAACACCGAAGGTTGGTAGGAAAAGAAATGTGTAAAATAAAAATTTTCTGTGGATTTGCATTTGACTTATTTATCTTGGAAAAATGTCTAGAATGTTCTTATTTCCAAAGAGATGTATATGGGATAGATGTGACACCATGAATCTTCTAGAATAGACTATAGGCAAAGACACCTAATCTAGAAGAAACTATAAGTAGATTCAAGTATGCAAGCCTTGGTATGGTTATTGTCAAATATTTTTCTTATCTTGCTTGAATTGATGAAATGATTCAGAAACAATTGATGATACCATGAGGATTTGAAGAGATATGATTTGAATTTTTGCCAATGTTTTCAAAAGTTTTTAGGAATTTCTATAAGAATAAGTCCCTTGATCACAAATGCACAAAATGAACTCGGGTAGATGAAAATACAATGTGGATGTAGTAATATATATATGGAAATGTGGATGAAACTACATTCCATGATGTCTAAGGTGAAGAAAGTTTAATAATTCAAATTCTTCACCCCTAAAAGTACACAGTGGAGAACCATGATCCTAAAGTTTTCCATTCTCCCGTCATGGGCCTACCATTCTAGGTTTAAACTTACAACTCTTTCCCAGAAGTTTATATGTCCAATCATTAAATTAATTTTTCTAAAAGATGTGTTCATGGACCTCTTTTTCATGTTCTTGAGATATGGTGTGTGGGTGAGTATGACTATGCTTCTCAGCCTTGTTTCCTATGTAGAGCATTGTGTTTACTTGTGACATTTTTTGAATGATGAGGCCTTTCCCCATGGATATGGAAATCTTAGTTTCATATGCATTTGGATTGAACCTAGGGTTTAGAGTAGACCAAACCTCAGAGATGGTTTTGATGGGCATCATTTCAATCTCAAATTTCCCTTCTTTGTTTGTTAATTCTATCATTTTTACACCTATACCTAAGTCATCGAGGGGAAGATATGCTAAATCGAGAAGACTACCCATCCCCTATGGTTCAAACAAGAGGAAGATCGGATCGTCACTCTCTAAGAGTTTCATAATTTCTATTGTGGTTTTAGTGGACATTGTTTCCACATATATTGATTTACCCTTATCTATTTTTGCCACCTCAAATGTTTTTGGGTCAATGACTTCAGCCTTTGGAACGCCCAAGGTGATTGGGACTAACTCTTTTGATGGGGGTGGTTTGTTCAATTTATTTGTAGGAATTTTACTACTGTAAGGAATCCTTTTATTCTTAAGGTTTTCTAAGTTTATATCGAAGGGATTTGGATCCCCTTAAGTGATTAATACCTTCCCAAAATGGAGGAATCTAATCTCCGGAATATCGTAGAAGGGATATCCTTCATTCGATGAATCCAGTGGTCTCCCAAAGATCATGTTATAACTTTTTCCCTTTAGATAATGTAAAAATCCATCAAGATTTATTTTGGATCAAGCGTGATCGGCATAATTATGGTTCCAATCAAGGTCAATTTAATATTTTTGTACCCTTCGCAACATGTTTCTTGTAGAGGAACAATTTGTTTCTCCATATCCCAACTTATGTAATAAAGAGAAGGGAACCACATTTACAACATCCCCTGTCATCAATAATGGCTCATTTAATGAAATTGTTATAAACCAGGACCTATAAAAATAAGGTAGGATCATCTCTTTGGGCAATTTCAATGTGACAAGGCATCTTGTCTATATCGAAAACAAACCCAATATCCCTATCACTTTGTCCTGGAGGATGTATGTCAAATTCAATATGATTTATTTGAGCACTAGGAGGTAGTGTAACATGGATTAGATGGCCAATACCTAGTACATTAAGAAACATAGAATTATGCTCAAGTGAATTATTCAACAAATCTACAAAAAAATGTGATAAAGGTCTCGCTCAAATACAATATTAAATCATAGGCTCCTACTGTTGGTGCAAATCAGTAAAGCAACATGTTTTCTCAGATTTCTAGTTTGATATTGGACATCCAGTGTGATTGCACAACATTGAATCTTTTCCCCAAGTGTGGGACTTGTAAAAATGGGAAAAGAGTCTCCAGATTAGAGGCTGGTTCCTCCACTCCTCTGATCAGATGTATGCATGAAATTTGTAGAGGTTTAACTCAAAATCCTACTCTAATTCTACCAAGGAGACAAGGATAGAAGGAAAGAAGATAAAACTGAGACTAAACAAGGTGATACACCAAAAGAGTGATGAACATCTAGTTCTGCAAATTGACACATATTATAGAAATGCAAAAAACATCATGCACATATTGCTAAAGTGTAATGGGAGATCAAAATGAGACAAACAACACAAGAAGAGGGATGAAAACTCATTCACAGAGCTTGCATTGTCATTTCCATGTTTAATTCAAAGTGCATTACAAAAACAAAGAGGCGAAATAATGTTGCATAGTTCTAAAAAGGTCTGATATTCCACAAATCCACTTGCTAGGGTGAAGAAGGGAGCCTGTAATTCATAAAAAATGTTCAACCTTTACAAATGAGCCAAAATTGGCCTTTTAACAATGAAAACCCAAGCCAGGAAGAAGAAACGTGGGAAAACATGAAAGGATGCTTCAACCACTCGACCAAATCCATCAAGAAGGCATGGGTACCCTTAAAAGTTCATTCCCCAATATTTTCAACCATGCTGGAGAAGAATGCAAGCCATACTGCATTAAAAATGGTGGTTGAAACGTCAATTTCTGCTCTCTTTCCCGTGCTGAGGCATTTTTTTATTTTCTCTCTCCAAACTCCATCAAAACACAAAATTGAAGATTCCATCATGTAGAGGATCTCAATAGCTTTCCAACGACACCAAAATCAAGGAAATCTGAGCTCTGGATCAAAATATATGCCCCTCAAGATTTAGGGCAAACTAGGGCAAAAATCGGGTTGGCGGGCCGAAACCCAAAATTTTTCCTTTTTGAATTTGGGAAAATTTCCCCAAAACTCTCTACCCCCAAAGCTCGATGCCACGTGGCACATTCTGATTGGTCACGGGCCTTCCCTTCACCATTTTACACCTTTTTGGACTTTGGAAAATTTTCCAAAATTTCTGTTGGCCCGATGGGCCGATGCCACGTGTCATCCGCTGATTGGGCGCGGGCCTTAATCATTCTTTTTCCCCCTCGGGCCCGTGGGAAAATACTTTCCTTCACACCATTTACAATACTTTGGTGAAATTTTGAATTTCTCTCCACACCTTCAATTTCCACCAGCTTCAATGACACATTGCGGATTTTGATTAGTCCGCGGGCTGCCTCAAAAATTTCCCTTCTTTCTTGGCAAGGGCTTTCGGGCAAAATTTTCTCATTTTGCCCTTTTGTAATTTTGGAAAAATCCAAACTTCACTCCACCTCCCACTCGGTCCGATGATTCCTTGGACACGTGTCAGATTTACATTCAGCGCGGGCCTTGAAACAATTTCCTTCTTTTTCGAGCCTAGGGAAAAATTTCTCCTTTGTGCCTTCTTTGGAAATATTCCAACTTTCCTCCCACCGAATCGATCCCGATGGCCTCATGGACACGTGGCCCACTCGATTCACCTGCAGCCTTAAAACATCTTCTTTTTAGGCCCGTGGGTGAATTTTTTTCCTTTTACCCGATGCTTCCTTAGCTAAAATTTCAAATTTTTCTCCGCACTCTTCCATTCCTCTAACACGTGGCACCTTCCGATTGGTTGTGGGCCTTCCCTAGAAAATTCCCCTCAAAACTCCGCCTGAGCCATAACTTAAAAATACAAGGAGTTAGAAGAAAAACTTTACCTTTCTCGGAAAGGTGAGGAAATTCTCTATATGATGAACCCATTTCCAAAAAAATTGAGTGCCTAAAAAGTGAAAAAAATCGACTGAGACACAAGGAAGGAAGGAATGTAAGGGGTTTATTTTGAATAACACTCCGGTTTTGTTAGGAATTAGAGAACAAATATGTGGAAAAATTCTCAAACCACAATAGTAGGAAACTATATAAGCAGAAGTATACTTATAGAAATATAACATCATAAAAAAATAATGCACAAAAGAAGACAAGACTAGATTTAACGTGGTTCACCCAATATGGGCTATGTCCACCAAGAACTTGCTTAGATTTTATTATCAACAAGAGTAAAACAAATCTCACAGTCTTCGTCACCTATGAACTCACAACATAATTCCAAAGATGCTAAACCATGTCTAAACCACAATTGACACTTAATTTCTTAACCTTGATCACTCTTGATCACCTCTTGATCTCTAAGACTCAAGACCTCTTGAACACTCAAGATATATTTAAGATACCCTAACACCTCTATTTATAGGATTACAATCCTTCTAAGAAGCCCTAAATCTAACCCTAGAAGTTTGAAAGTCATGATCTTTCAACTTCCCATGGCTGGAAAAATAGTCCCGACGTTAACAACATGTTAACAAAGAACGGCAAGCAAAGCAACGGCACATCGATCGCACAACCACGTCATAGAAAATGACTGCAGAATGCTCCTGAAGTCTCCAAACTTAACCGTTCGAGCTCCAACACTTCAAAACTGATTCAAGAAGATGAAAACAGGCTCCACACCCCAATAATCTCCCACTTGGAAACTATTTCCATTGAGAAAAGTTATTAACCCTTCATTATCAACCATAAAGGCCAATCAAAGTTGAAGACAACTTCAACTTCTCCCTTGTGACAACCTTGGTCAGCATATCCACAGGATTTTGACTGATATGAATCTTTTCCAACTTCAACTTATCTTCTTCCAAATTTTTCCTGATGAAATGATATCTCAACTGAATGTGCTTCGTCCTAGAGTGGAAAGTGGAGTTCTTCACCAAATGAATAGCACTCTGACTATCACTGTGTAGTCTCCCAACTTCCTACTTATGACCCAACCCATCAAGCAAATATTTGTATCCAAATCATCTCTTTGCTTGCCTCTGTGGCAACAACATACTCAGCCTCTTTGGTTGACAAAGCCACAACCTTTTATAACCGTGAAATCCAACTCACCGTTGTATCACCAACCGTAAATACATAACTTGTCGTGCTCCTCCTACTGTCCAAATCTCCTGCCATGTCCGAATCTACATATCCACGTAATGTAGTGTCTGATCCACCAAAACACAATGTTTCTCCCATGGTCCCTCTCAAATACCAAAGGATCCACTTTACTTCCTGCCAGTGTTCTCTACCTGGATCACTCATAAACCTACTCATTGATCCCACTGCATGGGCAATGTCAGGCCTAGTGCATACCATAGCATACATCAAGCTACCAACTGGCTGATGAGTACGGTACACCTAAACATCCGAATTCTATCCTCCTCGCCTTGGAAATTTTCTCCTTTGATAACTTAAAATGACTCGCCAAAGGAGTATCAACCGGTTTAGCATGTTGCATACTAAACCTCTCCAAGATATTCTTTATGTACTGAGATAATACCAACTTCCTCTCCTTCCTATTCCGAGTTATTCTCATACCAAGGATTTGTTTTTCTACCCCCAAATCCTTCATAGCAAAGGAGTCACCTAGTTGCTTCTTGAGTACCTTTATTTCTTGCATGTTCTTCCCTGCAACAAGCATATCATCTACATACATGCACATAATAATATAACTACCATCAAGAAACTTCTTGATGTACATGCAATGGTCTGAGTGACACCTGGAGTAACCCTGCTCCTACATAAAACTGTCAAACTTCATGTACCACTGTCGTGGAGCTTGTTTCAAGCCATACAAGCTCTTCTTCAATTTGCACACTAACCTCTCCTTCCCTTTGACCTCATAACCCTATGGCTATTGCATGTACAATTCCTCCTCCAACTCACCATGAAGGAATGTAGTCTTCACATCCAACTGTTCTAAGTGTAGGTCTTCTACTGTAACTAAACCAAGAACAATCCTAATAGAAGTCATTTTAACAACTGGAGAAAAAATTTCATCAAAGTCTATACCTTTCTTCTGTGAAAATCCTTTGACCACCAACCGGGCCTTGTATTGTTTCGGCCTCTATCTTCCTCTTTGATTCTATACACCCACTTGTTCTGCAATGCTCTCTTGCCCTCGGGTAGCTCCACCAGATCCCAAGTCTGGTTTTCCATAAGAGATCTATGCTCTTCATCCTTGGCCTACTCCCACTTCTTCTGGCATCCACTCGCACTACTTCCTAAAAGCACTCCGTCTCTCCATTATCGGTCACCGAGCAATAAATAATTCAAAGATGGATTAAATCTTTCAGTTCCCTTCTTACCCTAGAAGACCTTCTCACATCAGAGTTTGGGGTTCTTGATGAGTAGGTACTGAACTGGCTGTGACCGAACATGTTGTACCTGAACCGGCCCCTTAGAAACCTTGTTGTCTACAATTTCCGCTAACACTATGTATTCTTTCTTTGATTCCTCTTTATGTTCCTGCAATTGATCTTTATACATGATTTTTTCATTAAATACAATATATCTAGACTGAAATAGTTTCTTGTCTTTAAAACTTCAAACACAGAAACCAAAATCATCTTCACCATATCCAACAAAGGTGCATTTCTTAGACTTAGCCTCTAACTTGGTCCTATCATCTTTATCAATGTGAACAAATACCTCACATCCAAATACTCGAGAACCGAGTAATCTATTTTCTTACAGACTAAGCCTCCTCAAGTATACCTCCATCCGAGCCATAGAGGGTCCTCTGTTAATCGGGATAAATAGTTGTGCTTACCGCTTCCACCCAAAACATGAGTGGCAGCCCCACATGTAACCTCATGCACCTAGCATGCTCCATGATTGTCCTATTCATTCTCTATGACACTCCATTTTCTGTGGAGTATTTAGAACCATTCTTTTCCTACGGATCCCATTTACCAAACAAGTAATCAATAAATTCATTGCTGTAATATTCCCCTCCATTATCTAACCTGATACATTTTAGCTTGAGACATGTTTCATTCTCAACCAAGGCTTTCCATCTTTTGAAAGTTTCAAACACATCAAATTTCTTTCTAATGTAATATACCTAAACTTTTCTAGTTGCATCATCAATGAAAGTGACATAATAACTTGAACCACCAATAGAGTTTACCTTATCTGGCCCCATACATCTGTATGCACTAACTATAACTTACCCTCCTCCCTGGTAGGTCCAACCTTGAGGAATCTCACCGCTTCAGTTTCCCATACACACAGTCCTCACAGAAGTCCAAATCTAACTCCTTTAATATGGGCAGCCTATCCTTTATAATCTGCATGCCCTTGTGACTCATATGACCGAGTCTCTGGTGCCACAAAGTTGCATCTCCATCTGCAGCAACTAAATTGCAATAATCAGCACCACTGTTTAAATACAAAGTACCAATTTTCTTACCTCTTGCAACCACAAGAGATCCCTTGGTAACCTTCTAAGATTCCATTGTAAAATTAACCATACAACCATCACTACCTAGCTATCCCACTGATATCAAGTTCCACCTCAACTTAGGCACATGCCTGACATTCTTAAGCAACCATGTGTTCCCATTCTACATTTTCATCCGAACACAACCTTTCCATACTATGCTGCATGGTTCATCATCACCAAGATATATATGTACAAAATCACCTTGAACAAAATCAATAAAGTAATGTCTATGTGGGGTGGCATGGAAAGAAGCCCAGAATCTAACACCCAAGATTCAGCAATATTATCTAAAGAAAGAATTAAGGCATCTTGACAAACATCACCTACTACCACATTTACCTCTTTAGTTTCCTCCTTCTTGTTCTTCTTATCCCGAAGAGCCCAGCAATCTTTCTTAGCATGACCAACCTTCCCACAGTGCCAACATTCTAACTTACTCTTGGAATTTGACCTTCCACGATCATTCGACTTCCCATGATTACCTTTCCCTCTGTTATTTTGTCTCCCTCTGCTCTCCACCGTCAAAGCATTTCCAGAAGTAGAAGAATCTCGGTGCTCTTCCTTCACATTTCCTCGCTTAGGATCACACCTATTACATCCTCAAACTTCAGCTTTGAGTTATTAGAGACTAAATTACTTACAACCATAACCAAGTTGTCCCAGCTATCTAGTAAGGAGCACAAAATCAACAAAGCCCTGACCTCATCATCAAAGTCAATTTTTACTGATTTTAACATACTCACAACCGTATTAAATTCATTCAAATGATCAACAAATGAGAACCATTCTCGGACATCTTCATATTAAATAAATTTTTCATCAAAAATATTTTACTATAGGCAAAGGGTTTTTCATATAACTTCCCAACGCACTCATCAAACCTTCTCGTGGTCTTCTCCTACGATATGTTGAAAGCAACCAAAGATGCAAGGCATAAATGAATTTCCCTGAGTGCCTTTCTATCCAGCAACTCCCAATCCTCATCCGAAATGGCTATAGGTTTCTTTGGTTTTCCAGCCAAAGGAACATGGAGGTCCTTCTGATATAAGTAATCCTCCATTTGTATCTTCCACAAACTAAAGTTCGCCCATTGAACTTCTCAACCCTCGATCTCGCCCTCATCTCGCCATAGCTCCCACTCAAGCTAAACTTTCCCTGTGATTTACAACTTCAGCAAAAAATTGACCAAAGCTCTTATACCAATTGTTAGGAATTAGAGAACAAATATGTGAAAACAATTCCTCAAACCACACAGTAGGAAACTATATAGCAGAATTATACTTGCAGAAATATAACAACATAAACAAATAATGCACAAAATAAGACAAGACAAGATTTAACGTGGTTCACCCAATGTGGGCTACGTCCACCAAGAACTTGCTCAAATTTTATTATCAACAAGAGTAAAACAAATCTCATAGTCTTCTATCAGTTATGAACTCACAACAGAATTCCAAAGATGCTAAACCACAATTGACACCCAATTGCTTAACCTTGATCACTCTTGATCACCTCTTGATCTCTAAGACTTAAGACCTCTTGAACACTCAAGATATCTTTAAGATACCCTAACACCTCTATTTATAGGATTGCAATCCTTCTAAGAAGCCCTAAATCTGACCCTAGAAGTTTGAAAGTCATGATCTTTCAACTTCCCAAGACTGGAAAAAATAGTCCCGATGTTAATGACATGTTAACAAAGAATGGCGATAATGACATAGCGACTTCACCGCCACGTCGCAATAAACAACTATAGAATGCTCTTGAAGTCTCCAAACTTAACCGTTTGAGCTCCAACACTTTAACACTTATTCAAGAATACTAAAATAGGATCCACACCCCAACAAGGTTTATCAATTTTATGAACATCATCTTGCAGGAAGGAAAGATTAGATAAGGGTTTTTAAACTTACTCCTTTATCGATTTGTTACATTAATTTCTCGGGTCGACCTCTTTCTTGACTAACCCCAATATTTTTGTATTATTCTTTGAACCAATGTTAGGAGCAACCCAAGAATTAGAAGTTAGGGATTCGTGGTCATTTCATATAGGAATTACCTTGTTTATATTTTGAGGATACACTTGGGAATCCCTAGGACATTTAAGGCTCGCATTTTGAGGTGTAATAGGTCCGGTATGACTAGGTGTGTTTTTTTTTAGGATTTTTTAGGAACATATCTATAAAGAGTTACCTTTAGGTTTTTGGGAAGTCTTTGTAGAAACTTGTTGCAATCGTGACAAGTCTTATCGTCATGACCTTGAACCTTATGGAAACCATAGTAAAGGTTAGGGTCGTAATCTCTTGGCCTTTGATAAGCATATTGTTGTTTTTTATTATAACCTCAGTAATAATTTTGAAATTTCTTTTTATAACTATCATTCATTGCCCCTTTGCTAGAGTTTTAATATTGGTTTGGGCCTCGACTTTGATTTTTTTGGCATACAATTTACATCAACGGTGTTGACAAAAGACACAATGTTAGGGCCTCTTTGATTTCTTGAGTTGTTGTTATTGTTATTATTTCCATTGTTTGGAAAACCAATGTTCTTGACTTGATCAGTATCACTATTCATGGTAGCACCATGATTTTGATTCACACCCTTAGGCACTTGGTTGTTAGCACCATTGTTTTGATAATTTTCATTATTTTGATTTGGGGATATAAATTTCCCATTGGGACCATAGATCTTACGCCCACTTTCTATAGCGGTGTAGTCAATCCAAGCACACCTTCCAATACTTCCTCATAACTGCAGAAAGGAAAATTTTGATCTTCCTCCCTAGTCTCTCGATTGAGCGAGTGAAGGAAAAGATCACAGAGTTCTATCTAGTCCATATTGGGTGCACTTGTAGAGGAATAGAGAACTTGGCACCATATCTAGATGAAATGGGTGGAAGATTCATTTTTCTCCTATCTAATATGGAAGTAACTCCCTAATCCTTGTATGCAACAACTTGTTCATGTCAAATGCTTTGATGAAATCAAGAACAAATTGTTTAAAGGAATGTATAGAATCTTTCAAAATACGAAATACCAATCTAGTGTGATTCCTTCAAGATTATTTGGAAATATCTTAGCCACTATAACATCCCAAGGAAGTAATTCCTTGATAGTAGTAGTGTAGGCCTTGATATGAGCATTTGGGTCTCCTTCTCCCTTAAATTTTGGAAGATCTAGCAATGGGCATGGAATCATGACACCACATATGGTGAAGTCAAGCGTCTCTTTTAAGTACTCAACATATGTACCCATTGCGTAAGATTCCACCATTGAAGATCCTTAATGAGGAGGTGGAGGAAGAGTTGGATAAGCTATATTATAAGCATTGATGAGAACGTATGGGGTCCCTTGATATGGCATGTAGGGAGCAGGAATGGTATATGGGTCCATATGGGGAGTTTTTAAATACATATGCATGTAAGGTGGGATAGTACCATGATATAGAATAACATGCATAAAAGTAGGGAACGTCACATTACTTGTTGTGGTGGAATTCGAGAACACACTTCCAGCTAGCCCTTGCATAGGATAATCTTGAGAAGGATGAGGACCCATCCCTAGTGTGTCTAATCCTATGAGAAGATCACCTAGATTTGAATTAGTTGGATAACACATTTTTATATGACATTTCATTGGTTGCTCATTGGAGGGGATGTATCCTTTGTTGTCAACTGGATACACCATGCTCGCCCCTATTGAATGTGTTGGTTATGAATTATGGGCACTTTCTAGTTCTCTAATCCTCCCTACTAAAGTATAAATGATATTTTTGGGAGAGGATTGAGTCCCTTGTTGGGGTGCCTATGGTATAGGGTTTGATTGAGTAGGCTCATGATACCCTGTCATGAATTTTTCAATGTTATAATTCTTGTCTTCCTCAAAAGTAAGAATATTAGGATAGGCATTTGAAATCTTAGAGGTTATATCCTTCATTTTATCCAAAGACTCATCTATTTGATGAAGAGGATTTGCTATTCATGTGAATGTATCATCTTCTATTGATTACATGGCAATGTGAGGTCTTGACAAGACTCTATGGTAAGAACCTATTCCATTTGTGATAAAAAAATGGTTTGCATTGGGTTGACCAGTATTGCATGTTTAATGGTTAATCAACCTCCTCCATCCTTACATAGCTAATGGGGTTTGAAATGTAACTAGGGAGGTTTGAATGTTGTTTGTGTGATAGTCACCCCATCTCAAAAGAGAAGGGGACTGTTGTGGTTGAACGTTGGTGTAATATCTATCAGAGCCAAATGGCCCACCAAACTCTCTTCTAGACATATTTTAGAAAGTATAAAATACCTACCAAAATAGGGGAAGAAATGGAAAGATGAGGTAATAGAAATGAAAGAAAAGGAAACAAGAAGTAATTAATCCTTCACGTCAAGTTCAACGATTATTACCGATGAAAATTGACATGCAACCTTCAACCTCACTCAACCCCCCAAGGTTGTGCCGAGGTAGCTGATGTCGAAATATGTGTGGATAACTACAAGAGGATCAGTGAATAATATCTCGGTGTTTTTATCTCTTGGTAGTTGAGTTGGAAAAGGGGAGATTTAACGGCTATTTGCGGGTAGCGTAAATTCCCTATGGTTTTTCTAACTGAATTGGATCTAAGTGTTGATGTAGTTTAAAGTTTCCAAATTAACTAAGCTGAGAATAACAATCTATGCTACTGCTAAAAGGGAAACAAATCTAAAAAAATCACAAAAATGAACTATTACAATCACAAACAATACTTTGCTTCTATTATAAATAATTAAAATATTTCTACACTAAAACTAAACAAGTGAGATAACCCAGTGTGGTTATTCATCTGTGTTGAGTGTATTGAAACTAAAATAACCTTAAAATAAGAACTTTCCAAAATGATCTATTATATGTAGAAAACCTCATGTAGATATTCTCTCCTTCAGATCCACAGGGATGGGAAGAAGACGATCCATCCCTAGGATTTGTTATTTATGATTTAAACCTTCTTGGAAATTAAATAATTACTTGAAAATGAAAGGAAATTAATTTCTAATCTATTTGATATGATGTAGCAATGATAAATTTCATGAATGAAGGAAATCAAACAAAAATCCAACACGGAATTCACATAATAGACGTGAATCTAGCTATGTAGTAATTTTTCCCCTCAGTTTGTCCTTTCTTTCTTTTTGTGTCCATATGAATCCAAGGAATTGGGAATGAAAAATCAGCAGCAGGAGAAGGTGTTTGAGCAAAGCGGCAGCTTGAAACAAGGCAGATCGGTTACAATGTAGGTGGAAGAGAGATAGCACAAGTGAACAGAGCTCGACTATGTAATTTCCAGCAGGATTGTGGTAGCAATATTATGCAAGATACACAAAATTCCCCGGCCCCTTTCCTTGTATACAAGAATTGAATATATAGGAATTGGTTGTGATGTGCCTTCATGCACAAGGCATCCTTAGAGTGCCAAATCATTGGGTGAAGAGGTAGTTTAAACTAATTAAATCTATTTAAAAATAGAAGAGGGAAGGAATACTATGCAATCAAGACTATTTTTAGGAAATTTGATTCACAAACGCATCTCGGAAGTCAAGTTAAGTGAATCACACATGTTAAAACCACACATGAACCGCCGTCAGGTAGGCGGTAGTCCTAACACTCAAGGTCAAAACATGCACATAAATTAGCAAGAAGATGTAAGAAAGCATGGAAAAGATAAGTAAGGATGTCTACGCTAAAAATATGTACTATGAGTGGGTTTTGGAACTCAAACACCTTCTCGAAAGGAAATGAATCATCATTGAGAAATTTTGTAACCATTTTCCAATAATGTAGCACATGCAATTTTGGGTGCATACAATACCAATTGACTCAATGAAATCTATTCCAAAGAGGAAATCCTTATACTCTATAGTGTTGTTAGTATTTTCATATTGCATTTTGTATGCAAACAGAAAAAAAAAATCACGTAAGGGAGAGGTCAAGACAATGCCAACTCCAGACCCTGCACTTGAGTGACTTCCATCAAATTCCATGGTCTACAACTGATCTTCTTCATCTTCAGTTAGGAGAGGAAAATTTTCATCTCTTTCAGATGTGAGGAAGTAGTTACCCATCCCACTACCTTGGAATAGTATATTAGCTCTCGTGTCCTACAAATTTTAGATTGTGTACGTAATTTTTCCATACATGAAGGAATTTATTCATTTACCCTTTATTGGGATGGTTATAAAGGACCAATCCATTTGAATTTCCCCTCTTAGGTCTCTGTAAAAAATTATACTCAATAGAATATCGAAGGATGTTGGGATGTCTTCCACCAATATGGTGAGAAACACCTTCTTATCTCGAAAAGTCGCGAGGACACGTGTGCATCTTTAATCCTTCCTACCAATGACACTTCCTTAGATTGCATAGAGTAACAAGAGCCATTTTCTCATTTCATAGTAAGTCTTAAGGAATTGGAGACTTTTATGGGCATGAGATTATCATAGGCTCTAGAATCTATGATACTGAGCTTGTTTAACCAATAGCCTTTGACTAGGAGGGATATGTAGAAAGGATCAACCTTGTTGGTTTTAGATGCACTTATCTGCTAACATGTTTTACTTTGATGGTGTAGGTGGTGTGGGAAGTAGACCCTTAGGATTATAATTCACATTTTTGGATTTTGGGCTACCATCTTGGATCACATCGACAAACCTCTTGAATATATCTGGGTGTGTTTCCAAAAATTCAATTTTAGAAATCTAAACTTTGGTCATTTTTTCATGTTTGAAGTAATCGAATGGATCCATGTCTAATGAACTTGATGTTATAGGGATAATGAAGGTTTTACATTGTAGATATGGTGATAATTTGAGAGCTTAAGCATTTTTGGTAAATAAGGTAGTGGGTTTAGAAGGAGTGGTTGAATTTGGTTAAACCTCGGGGATTTTACATTACTAGCTTTAGTGAAGAATTAGCTTTAGGTTTAGAATTTTTATTAGGGGAAACACCACAGACTTACTTATCATTGTAGATGACTTCTTTCTCGCTATTTATGGTGGAAGTAGAGATCCTCTGCTAATTATTTTGTTTCGTGGAACTTCTTCCGGAGGATCCTCATTTTTCCACTTTACGGATGTTTTTAAGGGGGAAGCTCACTTTTGAGACTGGGAGTGAGTGAATATAGCACACAAAAAGCTTGGTTCCTCTTTTTCATCATCATCCCCATCCACTAAGTGGTACATAATTAGACCATTCTAATTATTACCGCTTCGATCTCTTCAATCTTGAGAAATAACCATCTTCACTTTATTCATGTTCGGCTCTTCGGAAGTTCACTTCTTCTTCTTATTTTGGTTCTTTTGCATCATAGGTTATATTGATCGAGTGGTGCATTAAGATAAATCCTATAGGGAGATGGATCTATACTTGCCATGTTTATAAGATTGGTTTTCTTTAGAATAATCCTCATAGTACTTTGGGAAATCATCTTCTTGAGACCAATTATATTATTGGCCATACCGGGAATAGAACTAGAACTTTGACCCTTTTGTTTGCATACCGGGATTTTTCACTTTGTCAAATATTATTAGATCATCCTCCATCTCGATGGGGTATTCTTAATCTTCCTTCAAAGTTCTAGGATAATACCTTCTGAGAATGAACCCAAATTTGTGTAGCTAGAAATTAATGAAGAATATATTGACGTTGTCATTTGAATGCATAGATTTAAGAGGTATCCTCTTGATCATTCTTTTTTATATTGGTACAAAATCCCACATGCCTTCATTCGATTATTTTTTCATGTTCACCAATTGAACCAATATTAATTGATATTCTTCAGTAGACTTGAATCTCTCTTTAAATAAATTTTTGATATCATCTTAGAAAGTGATTGATCTAACAGGTAGGAGGTAGAACCAATCTATTGATTTGTCTTACAACGACTCTACATAAAACTTGAAAAATATATCTTTTTGTTTAAATCCTATCATACCATAGGTAGTGATGAAGGCTACCACATGTTACTTTGGGAGCAATGAGTCATCTCCTCTGAACTTAGGAAAACTTTTTCTTGATCCTCATGGTAGCTCGTGAAGGGGTTGTGGGAGTGCAAGTGGGTCATGTTCCGCCCCATGGCATAATAGTTTGTGGTCTCTCTTTGTCACCTAGTATGGATTCAACCTCTACTTGATCATTTTCTCTTACTTTCACTCTGGTTGTGGCTCTCACTTCGATCTTTATCTATCTATTACTTATAATTCAAATTTAGCTAATTATTTTGCATCATCTTATTCTCTTACTTGAGCTTATACTTCATTTTATATTTCAACAAAACTTTCAAAATATTTGTTGGGATTCGAAACTCAATGTCCAATGGATAGACAAAGACTCTAGCCACTAGTGAGAGAAATTTCGGGACAAGGGGATGCCTCAAAATTCTAACTAATTCTTTCCTTATTTTTAGCTCTTCAAATATCGGGTTGATATTTCCTCATTGTTGTGACCTTGTGTACTGTGATTAACCAACTTATAGACTTGAGATAGACTTAAAATATTTTTTTGTAGTTGGGCTTATCTCGCTCTTTATCTTTCTTCCAAACATTTATCTTCAATATCTAACACCTTGGTAGCTATGAAGTAATGTGAAAACAATTCTCTATTATGCCAAATAGCTTCCCTCAAGTCGGATGCAATATCTTCTTGGATGTGGAAAAGAAATTCAGGTCTCTAAATAGGAGGGTTACTGAGAATAACCATAGATATCAGATATAAGGTTATGTGACTCTTCAAATTTTTATTTTTATTTATTTTTATGATATTTAATTTTTTTGTATTTTTGTGATTCCTATTTTGTATACATATTTTTCTAATTTTTCCCCATGGTAGGTGTTAAAATTTGTTGGTGAGAAAATTTATCAAGTGGAAAAATTGGTGGGTATCCACCAATGCTTTGAGACTCTAGGTCCCTTTGCTTGAATGGTGCAACTCCATTTATTATGCGTGAATGGAAGTAAAATCTTTTAGTAGCCTTAGAGGATAGGGATCCAACATGAACACTCCACTAAACTTGTGGAAAAATATTGTAATTTCTTGCAAGGGAGGAATTTTTTGAGGAGGTAGGAAATGGAGTGGGAAAAAAGGAAGGGGGGATTAATATCTCAAGTAGAAAATTATATTCCTGTAGATATTAATCAAATTACTTCAACACACATATATAGAAAGAAAACAAATTTGTTACTAGCATCAAGACAAGGTAGAATTAGGAACACAAAGTTTCAATAATTCTCTCATAAAAAAGGAAAGAAAATCCTTTCTTCTTCATTCATGTTTTGTCAAATATTTACCTAGTGAGAAAATGGAAGAACATAGAGTGAGGTAATAGAAGAAACTTTTTATCTCTTTTTCTTTACTCTAAGTAGTAATATCTCTTGAGCACACAAAATTGAAAACCCTTAAGAAATAGGGTTTCATTATAATTTATAGACCATTAGAATACTCTTCACCTACCCCCCACATGTATTTTCATTTTTTCTCCACAATATTTGACTTTTCATATTCCTAGGAATAGAATTAAGTCCCATTTTATAAATTAAGGGTGACTTATTGCATTAAAAATTATAGTCATGTTTAAATGAATAAGAAACAATAGGAATAGGAAAAATAAAAATAAATTAACCCCAACAAAGGAATAAACCATGAAATAAGGAGGGAGGTGCGTAGAGAGAGAGAGAGAGAGATAGAATAAGAGAGAAAGAACTATTCGATGATTACCCTACCGCCAATGGAATCTTGGAAAGATATTCACGCAAAATATCGATGCCTTTGAACTTCTTATTAAACCTTACCACTACAAGTAAAACTTTCTCGACTTGTGGAACATGAACAAAACCCAGTGATTTGATCCAAGTTTCTACGAAATAGTTGATGTTCTTGCATTCGAGCACCGGGGATCTGATGATCTCTTGTGGTGTGTGAAATGATCGCTCTTATTTATGCGAGATATTCCCAAGAATTTTCATTGAATGAGAATGGATCTTTGGCCTCTGTTCGACTAGATCTTTAAAAGAGTTCAACAGATCATCTATATTAGTGTCTTCATTCATGATGGCACTCCTAGATTTTGTATATAAAAATTCACATCCTTTTATATCTTTTCAATGTATTCCTTGTATGAATCATTCTTTGCAATAATGTGATTAATCATCTCATTGTGGATGACCAAATTAGGAGACCATAATTGAGATAATTCATCTTATCTTTGAAGCAGATTACACCTTTTATTATTGTTGTCGCCATTAGAATTCCCCTCTTTTAAAGTCAAGTTTCACAAATTTGACTTGGTCCTTGGAGTATTAGATCACATCGAGCACGGTATTGTTTGTAGTTTTCCATTCCATGGAGAACAATTTTAAAGTCAGGGAAGTAACTATGGATTTTTTCCCCTTATTTTTTATTTTCTTCCCGTAAATAAGAATGGAAGGCATATTTTCCCCGTTAATTTTTACCCAAAGATCCACGGGATCTCGATTGGATGTGGTATGGCCATGTTTCAAGGGACTTAATTTTACATGCATTCAAATCACATAACTCCAAGGGTAGGGCCCAAGGGATAGTCTTCAAAACATCTCAGGATTTCCACACATCTGAGGTCTAAAATGAAGATAGAACAAGCCTGAATCGGCTAAGTATGGAAGGTTCAGTGGAAGGTACCATGTGCCTCATTGGCACAACTTTGGAAGTGAAACCAAAGGGCCAAACTCAAATGAGCACTAGTTCATCACATGGTCAAAGTCAATGGAGAGACAGAGTTGGCCATTGAAAAGTCCAAGACTGGTGGAAGGAGCCATGTGTCATCTCGACACAATCTCAAGAGGCATTTCCAAATCAGAAAATCAAATGAGCACCAACCCTCCACGTGTCTAGGGGTCAACATAAGTCAAGAAGGAAATAACCCTGAATCGGCTAAGTCTAAAGGAACAAGTGGAACTCTCCATGTGTCATCCTAGCACAACTTCAAAAGGAAACAAATGCAAAAGGCATCCACAAGCCCATTTTAGTTAGATCTCTCTTCGCATGGACGGCCCAAATTTAAAGTTATAAGAGCAAATCGAATGGACCATATTTAAGCTGGAAAAATAATGTAACAGTAGTATAATGGAAAGCCTAGATTTTCCACCATTTAACATTTCGTTGCATGAATCAAGAATTTGAAAGGGTGTGAATGATTGGAATGATTCGTAACCATTTCTTTCTTTCTTGAGAAAGTTGTAACCGTTTCTTTATTTCTCAAGAAATTTGTAACCGTCTCTTGTGAGCTATTTTAGAGGCTTCGAAGTGATTGTAAACGGTGGGAATTTTGAGATTCTAGAACTGTAATTCTGAATCTAAAGAAATCAATACAAGGGTTTTCTCCTTTTTCCTCTATTTTCTCTTTCCTTCTTACTTTGATCTATGAATCATTTAATCCTTGCATGCTTAGAAAATTTGTGTTCTAGTTTATACAATCTCAATAACTTTGAGTCTGTGGATTGTGCACGTTATAAATGTGAATGGTTCTACTCTATATCTCATTTGCTCAATACATATAAGGGTTTTCTCTACCATCTCTTTTCCCTGAAAGTATTGTCTTCTTCTGCCTCCCTCCTCTCTTCAAGTCTTCTATCCTCATGTATTGATAAATTTTCAGGCATTAAACACATTTCAAGATATCGGGAAACCACCATTGAATGAAAGATTGTGTATTTGTACATAGGTTTTTCCCCTTCTTTCAATAAGGGAACCTCTCCCATTAAAGAGGAGGGAATTTCTTGTCCCCTATTTGTGGTTTCATTCCAAGTGTAAATATGAAATCCAACAGTTTTTAGCAACTCCGCTAGGGATTTGTTCAAAAAAATTCCTTTCTAAAAAGAACAACTAATTTGATCATTTCTTTGATCTGACGACTCTAAGATATACTTGTGGTAGAAGGGATCTTGGAATTGAAGATCCCCAATTTCAACTCTTGGATCAACAAGGTTTTCAACTTCCTCCAACAAGAAGAAATAGAAGAGCTCGTTCCACAAGCACACCTCATGTTGAAGACAAAGCTTCTGGTAGTAGCATTCCTCAAGCACAACTTAGCCCTAATCTTTGTGCCCTAGTTCTTGTTGGTGTCTCAGTTCCACTTCAAGAAATCTTTCCAAGGATGGTAGCACCTCTACCTTGGGGACAAAGAGTTGGGCCTCTGGCTCTTCCTCAACCATTTCATGAGTTTCCTAGGCGTAACAGAATAACTTTCCCAAATTTAGAGGTGATGGAAAATTACACCATGATGAACATATTACAACCTTCATTGTTGCATGTGTGGGGTCCTTGGAGTTGAGCATGATGATGTCTCTATTAGCTTATTTGTGGAGACCTTGCAAGACAATGGTATAGATTCGTTTTACCATCTTCCTGCTAGGACCATCATTGATTGGACTACCATGATAACTTAGTTTGAGTAGCATTTCAAACCTGTTGAGGATGTACATGCTTTGCTAGCTGATATTTCTCAAATCAAGAAGGAGCCACATGAGCCTATGAGATAATTTGTGGCCAAGTTCAACAAGTTGATTAAAAATATTCCACAAAATACTAGGCTTGTTGATCAGATTCAAAAGTGTTTCTTCTTGAATGCTCAATTTTTGGAAGTAAGCTATGCCCTAAGGAGAGTAAATCTTGCAACTTTGGATGTTGATAAGAGATTGGTTGTCAGTGTGGAAGATGACTTGATCATGTCTGACAAGTTAAAAAGGAGTCTTTCAAATCCAAAGCATATTCTTCTTCCTCTTCTCCTAGAGGTAATGCAGATCAATTGGTGTAAAATTTGGCTAATGACCTCATTTCCATCAAGAAACAATTGGCTCATCATGCTCCATATAAAGATGTTCCAAGGAAGAACTTTCATCCTAGGAACCGCCTGCTCTTTTCTCAAACCAGGTTGGCCATTGAAGGTCCACCCCTCAAGGTTCATATCAATGCTACTTGTGAATTTATTAACCATGATGATGAGGAAGAGAATGGGCTCTATGATGAACAAGAAGAGGAAGCTGATGAAGAACTAGAGGAACTGGTGGTTCTTGATTTCATTTCCATACGATTGAAGGTGTGGATGATGAAGATGACTATGATGATAGTGGCTAAGATGAATAGTGAGTCATAAGTTGTTATGACCCAGGAGCAAACCAATAAAAAGAAAAAAGTGGTGCAACCTAAAAAAGATCCAAGGAGTACCCCATCACCATCTCGATGATTGCAAGAAGAGGAGCTCCTTTTCCTTCAACTTCCACCCAAAAGGTAAGCTCTGCTAGTCCTTCTCCCTCTACTTATGCTTCTAATAATTATTGTCCAACAAATGATAAATTTGATAGATCAAAAGCTCCTCCTACTCCTAGTAGTGATTCCCCATCCACATCTGGATCTTTTGACATTATAGACCATCTTAAAAATACCAAGATTCAGATTTCTGAGGCAAAGTTCTATCAAACCCATCCTAAAGCCTTTTCCAAAATGGTTAACTTTGTAAATTATAAATCTAAAACCCCAACCCATTCTTCTAAAGGCCTTTTTCCCACTCCTTCTCCACCTCAACCTAGCCTTGTGGCTGTAGTCACTTCACCCAATGAGAAGATCAAGCCCTTCTATGTGACTCTCCTCATAGTTGGCCACAAGCTTAGAAATTGTGTCATTGATTCTGGTGCATCTAATAATGTAATGCCTACAAAAGTGGCTCATGCTTTGGGTCTAACCTTAACCCACACTTATGGCTCTTACTATTCCATGGAAAGTAGAGAAGTGAATTTGGTTGGGAGAATCAAGGATGCACAAGTAGCTTTTGTTGCTTTACCAGATAAGAAGGTCTTGGCTACCATATTGGTTGTTGATATCCCTCCTTCCTATGGCATGCTGCTAAGTAGGAAGTTTTGTAAAGATGTTTAAGGTGAGATCTTAATGGATTGGTCACATGCCTTGATCCATGTCAATGGGAAGATGAAGAAGTTGTTGCTTGAGAAACAAGCAGAGTATATTATGCAAAAGACAGATGATCCTAAAGAACAAATACTGTATGAAGACATTGGGCATGGGAACTACATGATCATGTCACAAGAGGAGACAAGTCTATCAAAGGGAGTGTTGCTTGATCCTAATGGTGTGTGGACTTTGGAGTTTGATGGAAGCTGCTCTTCAGATGGTTCTGGAGCTGGTGTAGTGCTCATTTCTCTTGGGGGTAAGGTTCATCCTTTCTCCTTCAAGTTCCAGTTTGAAAATACCAAAAAAATACTTTGCTGGGTATGAGGCCCTCATTCTTGGTTTATGCTTGGTGAAGGAAATGGTGGTGAAGAAACTTCTTTCTCATGGAGATGTAGAGCTAATTATAAAACAAGTTAGAGACCTTTATCAGGTAAAGAACAAAAGGTTGAAGCACTATAGGAATCTGGTTTGGGATTCCATTGAATTCCTTGTTGCTTTTTCCATTGAAGTTGTGCCAAGGGAAAGGAACACTAGGGCTGACTCTCTAGCTATTTTGTGGTCCTTGTTGAATCCTCATCTTCGTTTCCCTCAAGATAAATTCACCATTGATATGATTCATAGACCCAGTGTTCCTGACAATGTAAATAATTCACAATTTTTTAATGATGACCAGCATTTTCTTTCATTCTTGGAGCTCAGAGACAACTTTGATTAGCTATAATTTGAAGGAAGTGGCAATCTTCCTAGAGAGTGTGTGTCATCAAATGAAGAGGGTATCAAATAAGATATGGATCAAGATGGATGCATCAAACTGAAAGGCAACAAAATCCCTAAAGGGTTGGTGAGTTTGGAGGATCTTTTTGATAAACATGATAGGTATATGAAGTCTAAAGTTTCCCAAGGAGCCCGTGATCTGAGATTGAGAAAATGAATATTGGGAGTCTTGATGATCCCAAAATGGTAAATATTGGAAAATGTTGTACTCAGGAAGAGAAAAAGAAGGTGGTGAATCTGTTAAAGAGGTATGTTGATGTTTTTGCTTACTCTTGTGATGATCTTAAGGCTTTTCAGCCTAAAGAAATGTGACATTTCATTCCTCTTAAGCTTGGGATCAAACCCTTCAAACAGAAGTAAAGGAAATATAATCCAAAGATAAATGATACAATTTTCCAAGAAATAAAAAAGATTTTGAAGGCTAAGATCATCTTCCCCATCCACCATTCAACATGGATTGCTAATATATTATCTTTCAGGAAGAATAATGGTGAGATCGGAATCTGTGTGGACTTTAGAAATCTAAATCAGGGTTCTTTGAAGGAAAACTACCCTCTCCCCATGATGGACCAAGTATTGCAAGTTGTCACAGGCTTGGAGATGCTATCTATGTTAGATGGATTCTCGGGGTACAATCAAGTAGAGGTGAATATTGCAGATCAACATAAGACTACCTTTACTAATCCTTGGGAACCTTTGCATCAATGTTGGTGTGACTTTCCAAAGGGCCATGGACTTGGCTTTTGGCGGTTTGAAAGGAAAATGCATTATTGTGTATTTGGATGACTTGATAGTGTTTTGAAGGAAATAATAGATCACTTCCAACACCTTAAAATAATATTGTAGAAGTGTAGAGAGCATGGAATTTATTTAAACCCTAAGAAGTCTATGTTTTGTGTCACAGAAGGAAATTTGTTGGGACACATTGTTTTAAAGGAAGGGATCAAGATTGATCCGGAGAGAGTTTAGGCCATCCAACAAATTCCTCTTCCATCAAGTAAGAAAGGTGTCCATTCTTTCTTTGGTAAGATCAATTTCCTAAGAAGATTCATCCCTGATTTTGTAGAACTTACTATGAGAATTGCTCACATGATGCAAGGGAAGCAAAATTTTGGTTGGTCCTCTGAAGGGAAGAAATCATTTGAGGACATTAAATAGGCTATTGCAAAGACTCCAATCTTGGTGTGCCCTGACTTTAGCAAAGATTTCATTATCTATTATTATGCCACTAAAAATACCCTAGCTGTTGTGTTAGCCTAGAAGAATGTTGAAGATCATGAGATCCCAATTGCATTCATGAGTTATGTCTTGAAAAATCATGAGCTGAAGTACACCATGATGGAGAAACATGCTTTTGTAGTTATAAAATTTGTTAAGTAATTTAGGTTTTACATCCTTAATTCTCATTTTGTGGTGTTGGTGCCTGATACAACAATCAAATCCATTCTTACTCAGCAAGAATTTGGAACCAAGAGAGGTAATTGGGTAGCAAAGGTGCAAGAGTATGATCTTGACATCAGGCCAACAAAGCTGGTTCGGGGTAAGGGCCTGTGTGAACTCATTGCTGAGGAGATGCCAAGGAGTTTTCCAAAGATGGATTTGATGTCCTTGTTGTTCTGTTCCTCAGCTCAACAGATGTATGGTATGCTAACATTACTCACTTTCTGACCTATCAATAATGTCCATCTCACTTGAGTGTCAAAGAAAAGAGAGCCATCAAACTGAGATCTGCACAATATGTGTTATGGGAGAATGCTTTGTTCAAATGAGGCATAGATATAAGGTTTTTGACGTGTGTAGACAAGGAGCAACAAAATAATTTGTTCTCTGCATTTCATGACTAGGCTTATGGAGGTCATTTCTCCTCTACTACAATAGCTCGAGAAAATACTTCATGCTGGTTATTATTGTCCCACTCTATTCGAGAGAAGCATCAAAATGGGTTGGTAAATGTGAAGGATGCCAAATGTTTGTTGGAAGACCTAAGTTGGCTACTTTGTCTCTCCAGCTTGTAGTGATTGAAGAGCCATTTCAACAATGGGGTTTATACTTCATTCGAGCACTCAATCCATATTCCAAAGGTCTTTGGGCATACCCATGTGTTAACCGCCATAGATTACTTCACCAAGTGGGTGGAAGCCATCCCGATCAATAGCACTACTTCCAACGTAGTTTGTAACTTCATTAAGGAGAACATATTAATCAAGTCTAGGACCCAAAACAAGATTGTGACTAACAATACTTTCAACATTTCTTGTTGAGATGATGGATTTCTACTATGCGTATGGGATCTCCTTTCTCTTTCTTGATTACTACCCCAAGGGAATGGACAGGCATAATCAATAAACAAGAACTTGGTGAACATAGTTAGAAAGCCTGTAAATGATTCTTAGAGGAATTGGTGCAAGAAGCTATATGATGCACTTTGGGATGATAGAATTACACCCAAAAGAGCAATTGGAATGTCTCCTTTCCAAGTGGTGTATGGTGTGGAACCTCAACCGCCGACCACAAGTGGAATTTCTAGCCTTGCATCTGATGAAAACCATTAAAGATTCAAGTTCCCGTAGCTCTTTTGACTAGAGCATTTTGTACCTTTAGAAGCTTGATGAGGAAAAATTGCAAGTAGTTGACAGGATAGTAGCTCATCGGTTGAAAGTGAAGGCTTTGTTTGACAAAAATATAAACCTAGAGTTTTCCAAGTAGGAGACATTGTGTTGCTTTGGAAAAATACATGAGCCACGAGGAAGCCATGGTAAGTTTGATTCTCTTTGGCTTGGTTCTTTTAGAATCGACATTGTGTTAGAGAAAACTCGTTTATCTAGATTACATGGATGAATCTCCCCTCCCACTTCCTTATAGTGGGTAGTACCTAAAGTTTTTCAAGTCCTAGGTGGCTAGGAAGTCCTTTTGTACATTGCGTTTGGTTTTTGGTTTTGGCTTGTTTCCCTTTCTTGTTATTTGTTGTGTGGTGTGTTTTGTTTTGGGTCTTCCTTTTGGTTTGTTTTGTTTCTTTTCCTATCTTGTGTGTGTTTCCTTGTATTGGTTTTTTCTTTTGACTCTATTTTCTCAATGGATAAGGCATTGGTCTACTTTCCCTGAGTTTTTCTATGGTTCTTGATCTTGCCTCATTCCTCTATCAAGTCATCCCCATAAAGATCCAGTTGTTATTGCCCTCATAATTCCCCTCTTTTAAAGTCAAGTTTCAGAAATTTGAGTTGGTCCCTTGGAGTATTGGATCATGTCAAGCCTGGTATTCTTTGTAGTTTTCCATTCCATGGAGAAAAATTTGAAATTTGGGCATAACAGTGGAGTTTTTCCCCTTCTTTTTATTTTCTTCCCATGAGTAGGGAATGGTAGGAGTATTTTCCCTGTTAATGTTTTCCCAAAGCATCCACAGAATTATGTGGACATCTCGATTGGATGTGGTATGGCCATGTTTCAAGGGACAAAGTGGAAGCCTGCACATTTCCAAACAAAGTGTAACTCTAAGGGTAGGGCCCAAGGGATAGTCTTCAAATAAGTGCAGTCTTTCCATGCTTCTGACGTCTAAAATGAAGACAGAACAAGCCTAAATCAGCTAAGTATGGAAGGTTCAGAGGAAGGTGCCACGTGCCTCATCGACACAACTTTGGAAGTGAAACCTAAGGGTCAAACTCAAATGAGCACCAACTCGCCACGTGGTCAAAGTTAATGGAGAGATAGAGTTGGCCATTGAAAATTCCAAGACCAGGCGGAAGGAAGTTGTAACCATTTCTTGCTTGCTCAAGGAAGTTGTAACCATCTCTTGTGAGCTATTTTAGAGGATTTTGAAGCCATTGTAAATGGTGGGAATTTTGAGATTCTAGAACTGTAATTCTGAATTTGAATAAATCAATACAAGGGTTTTCTCCTTTTTCCTTTGTTTTCTCTTTCCTTATTGATCTTATCTATGAATCATTTAATCCTTGCATGCTTAGAAACTTTGTGTTCTAGTGTATACAATCTCAAGAGCTTTGAGTCTCATGGATTGTGCCCGTTATAAACATGAATGGTTTTTCTCTATATCCCATTTTCTCAATACATGTAAGGGTTTTCTCTACCATCTATTTTCCCGAAAGTATTGTCTTCTTCTAGCACCCTCCTCTCTTCAAGTCTTCTATCCTCATGTATTGATAAAATTTTAGGAATTAAACACATTTCAAGATATCGAGAAACCACCATTGAATGGAAGGATTTTTTCCCTGTTAATTTTTTCCCTAGCATCCATAGGAATTACGTGGACATCTCGATTGGATGTGGTATGGTCATGTTTCAAGAGGACAAAGTGGAATCCTACACATGTCCAAATGGCATAACTCAATGGTAGGGCCTAAGGGATAGTCTTCAAATAAATGTAGGCTTTCCATGTGTCCGAGGTCTAAAATGAAGATAGAACAAGCCCGAATCAGCTAAGTATGGAAGGTTCAGAGGAAGGTGCCATGTGCCTCATTGACACAACTTTGGAAGTGAAACCTAAGGGCCAAACTCAAATGAGCACCGAGTTCACCATGTGGTCAAAGTCAATAGAGAGATAGAGTTGGCCATTGAAAATTCCAAGACTGGAAGAAGGAAGTTGTAACCGTTTCTTGCTTGCTCAAGGAAGTTGTAACCATCTCTTGCGAGCTATTTTAGAGGCTTTCGAAGCCATTGTAAATGGTGGGAATTTTGAGATTCTGAATCAGTAATTCTGAATTTGAATAAATCAATACAAGGGTTTTCTCCTTTTCCTTTGTTTTCTCTTTCCTTCTTGCTCTAATCTATGAATCATTTAATCCTTGCATTCTTAGAAACTTTGTGTTCTAGTTTATACAATCTCAAGAACTTTGAGTTTGCAGATTGTGCCCGTTATAAACATGAATGGTTTTGCTCTATATCTCATTTTCTCAATACATATAAGGGTTTTCTCTGCCATCTCTTTTCCCGAAAGTATTGTCTTCTTCTCGGAACCCTCCTCTCTTCAAGTCTTATATCCTCATGTATTGATAACTTTTCGAGGCATTAAACACATTTCAAGATATCAGAAACCACCATAAAATGGCATGAGTTTTTACCCATTAATTTTTTCCCTAGCATCCACAGGAATTATGTGGACATCTCGATTGGATGTGGTATGGCCATGTTTCAAGGAACAGTGGAAGCCTGCACATGTCCAAATGGAGTAACTCCAAGGGTAGGGCCCAAGGGATAGTCTTCAAATAAGTGCAGGATTTCCATGCGTCTGAGGTCTAAAATGAAGACAGAACAAGCCTGAATCAGCTAAGTGTGGAATGTTCAGCAAAAGGTGCCATATGCCTCATCGACACAACTTCGGAAGTGAAACCTAAGGGCCAAACTCAAATGAGCACCAGCTCACCACGTGGTCAAATTCAATGGAGAGATAGAGTTGGCCGTTGAAAATTCCAAGACCGGCAGAAGGAAGTTGTAACCGTTTCTTGCTTGCTCAAGGAAGTTGTAACCATTTCTTGCAAGCTATTTTAGAGGCTTTTGAAGCCATTGTAAATGGTGAGAATTTTGAGATTCAGGAACTGTAATTCGAATCAATAAATCAATACAAGGGTTTTCTCCTTTTTCCTTTGTTTTCTCTTTCCTTCTTGCTCGATCTATGAATCATTTAATCATTACATGCTTAGAAACTTTGTGTTCTAGTTTATACAATCTCAAGAACTTTGAGTCTACGGATTTTTCCCATTATAAACATGAATGGTTTTTCTCTATATCTCATTTGCTCAATACATATAAGGGTTTTCTCGCCATCTCTTTTCCCCGAAATTATTGTCTTCTTCCGGCACCCTCCTCTCTTCAAGTCTTCTATCCTCATGTATTGATAACTTTTCAGGCATTAAACACATTTCAAGATATCGGGAAACCATCATTGAATGAAAGATTGTGTATTTGTACATAGGTATTTCCCCTAATTTCAATTAGGGAACCTCTCCCATTAAAGAGGAGGGACTTTCTTGTCCCCGACCGTGGTTTCATTCTAAGTGCAAATCTGAAACCCATCAATTATCAAGAGGGATGATTTTATCTTTCCCATCTCAATGACCAGAGGATACACCTTATCTACGTGATCCTTCTCTACTTCAATCCATTCTCGTATTGTGATTATTTTTGTGATTTTGGCATCCATGTACTTGAACAATGTCAACATTTCTGGTAGCAACACCTTCCCTTTTTCCAGGATCATGTTCACCCACTTGTCATTTTCTCTTCCCTGCATAGTGAACCCTTGTGTTTTTCTCGATGGACTTAGGTTCTAAGATACTAATTATAGTAACTTCTTCAATCGATAGAGAAGTGATAGCATTCATGTCCAAGAGAAATTTCACGTATGAAGTGAGGGTCTTGATATGGTCTTCCGCTTGGTCCAAATTCTCCTTTTATTCTTGATTTCTCACAATGAGGTGAGTGGAAGACTCTTGAAATAAGTGAACATCACCCTCATGTGCCACTAGACCCAAGGTAATTATGCTTTCGTCATATTCATTCGGGTTCATTTCTTCAATACTCTTTATGACCATTGGCCTAACTACCTCTACATACTAGTTACCCGAGGTGCCACTGAAACAATAAGAAGTCACTTGAGCTAATTTTCATTTCTTCCCTTTGACCATCAAGGACATAGTCAATAAATTTGGCTCTATCACTTATTACAAGATGTGATCTTCAATTATAATTATCTCTTATACCCATAATAATATATCATTTGTTTCCTTCTTAGCATTTGGAAAAATTACATCCTATTTCTCTAAATGGGAAGGAACGTCCTTTATAGGTGAGCTCGGTGTATCGAAGCTTGGAGATTATTATGGGGCTAAGAGGTGAATCAGTTAATCTCCCTTTGTTCTATATCAACTACAAAATCCTCCACTATTCTCACTTCATTATGTAGTCTCTTGTAGCGAGGGGCTTCTAGTTCCACTACTTTTCTCTTTGATATTTTTCCTAATTGAAATAAGATGGGAGAATTGTATTTATCCTTGGAAGAGGAATGGTTTCATGTCTCGTATCTACGGGGTAGAGAAGTTTCTAGATGTGATGAGAAGAAATTTATTTCTCCTAAACCATTCTCTTGACATTTTTATGAATTCCTTTGCATTTTCTTTGATATCTCTAGATTTGGAACACTCCAAACCACTTGGGGAGAGGATAATCTTTCACTTCTTGGTACTCTAGATCATACATTTTAGTACCATCCTCTTAACACTATCTTCATACCAATCAAGCTTAAATTTTCTTATTTTCTCGGTTGTCATCCTCTTGTGATCATGGTCTTGGAATTCAAAATTATCAACAAAGTTCACCCAAAGTCTTCAATTTTTGGCACATGATACAAATCAGGAAGGTGAAAAGTGTCTAAATCATCTCGGATGTCAAAATATTCCCTTGGAGTATATGATTTCATATTTATGGGGGACATGTAATCTTCCATGTTAGTGGCCTTGTGAGCACTTTTGCAAGAGAAAATACCCAAAGTGAGATAGGGAGGCAATAATATTATTTCTATTCCTCGGCTTCCGATTGATATGAACCATTTGTCTACATAGCTAAATTAGCATGATATTTTCACTCGTGTGGTGTGGAAATCTCTATGGAGAAATTTCAAAACCCAACACTTGTATATATGAAAAGTTTGAAAAATGTCTAAAGTATTATCCAAACCTTTTTACTAGATTAGTGAAATGTGTAAACATCCTTTAATGTGGGTTCCCCTCTAGTAGTCTCGATGTAACATACATTGTGAAAGCATCATTCACCTTTGCTAAATGTTTATTAATTTCCTTCAAGACAAGTGTGGATATTTATCATACAAAGGGTATTTTGAGAAACATTTTGGGCAAGTGTCAGGCCCCTAAATGGTCATTTTTTTCCAATGCGTAGACCAGGTACAAAGTCATGCATAACTTCTTAGAAGATGTAACTTCAAGAAATTGATGATGTAAGTTATTACCGATAATTTATCCCGGTCAATTATTTTTTTTCCTTCCAAGATTGTGAGAATGAAAAATTCCATCCAGTCATGAAATTCCCTTGTGTTTTCTTGTCATCACTTATCTTAGGATAATGATGACATCAGATAAGCCCTCATGGAATTCATGAGAAAGTGTCTTCAACACATGAGACGGCTTCTTAACATGCTTCAACCATGAGCTAAGAACAAGGCCTTGGAGGTATGTTTTTATCTTATTCCACTCTCATGATGCAACCTCCTCGATGATCACTACCATGTTTATCTTGACAGAGATATACATGCCTTGATATATTACCTTTGGGGTAAGCACTACTAGGACCGAGTTTTCGTCATCTCTTATCATTTTGGGTGTTCGGATCATAGTGATTGGAATAAGAAAATGCCAATTTTTGCTTTGTACTGAAATGGGATGGCCACCATCTGTATATACAATCCACTCACAAATACCTTTTCTTTCGACGGCTCTCTGGTCCACCCAATATTCTGGATTTGAGATCCTTGAGTTCCATGTGGGTGACATCAATGTCACCTACACTTGAGTATTTTGATGAAAGAGCCAATACGGAATTGAGGATGGATAATTTAAAATTCATGTTGATGAGAATGCAACAATATGAGTCAAATTTGATATGGTAAAGCAACTTTTTGCACTCAAAACTGTAACTTTCTATTTTTAACCATTGGGTTCTAGGAGCTGCTATTTTGGGAAAGGTTGTGTTTTTTCCTCGGAATCAATGTTGTGGAATTCTCATTATGATTGGAAAAGATTTATAGAGATTTCACTGCAATTTTGAAGAACTCTATATTTTTGGAATGTTGATTTTTATTTGTTTTTCACACTTTTTTTTTATTTTTGACTTATATCTCCTCATTTTCCATTTTGGTTGTTTTTAGGGTTAATTTGCTTTGAAGGTTTTTACTATTCTCGAGAAATTTTCCATTTATAATAAGTGTGAGCATGAGGAACTTACTATTTTTAGAATATCTTCTTCCACGCCTCTTTTTGGTGAAAATCATCTTCTATGGAATGGTTTTCTCATTTGAATATCAGGCCTCAATTTCTAGCTCGAATTGTCTTAGGATTAATGGGAAATTAAAGAAGAATAGATAGGCCATAAATTTAGGGTTTTTTTCCATTAAGAATTAGAGGAACCTCTATTTTTTCTATTTCTTTCTTCTTATAGGCACCTAGGACAGGGAGATATGGTGAAAATATCATCATAATTTGACTACCCATTTGTGAAGTATGAGTATTTATGGTTCTTGGCTATGGAGTTTATCTAGTGAAAAATGGGCATGGTGTCTGTATAAAAAGAAATATTTTATGTTATTTCAGAAATGGACCTATTTGGATGGATGAGAAATGAATAAATTGATAGGGGCATTGGATTTTTATAACCTTCTTCCAACATTTCACGTGTTTTCTCGCATGCACAAGGAGAAGCAACATGATAGTAATAGTTTTAAATTTTTTAATTTTTTTAAAGTTTCATGATGGTGAGTGTAATTTTGTGTCCCAATTTTTATAAAGGGATAAGACAATTTAGACAAGAATATACTCCTATACCTCATCTTGTTAAGTGGAGGATGAGGATTGGTCGGTGGAGGAGATATAGAGTGACAGTAAAGCACCTTGAGGCTAGAATCGGGTCACATGGAGCACTAGAGCAAGGGCTAGGATTAGGAAAAATTTTTCCCTAATTATCCCAATGGGATGGGACATAAGGTTAAAGAAAATATGCCTCAATTTTGTGAGGACAAGTGGTAGATGCTAGTTTACGGAGGCAAAGAGGAGAGGGGGCTGAAAAATGGCATGTGAAGCGCCTTTCTGGGATCACATGAGGGATCAAGGGCCAAGTTGGGCATGGGGATAATTTTTGTGTCCTAAGGAGATGGAACATAATGTGAGAAAATTCATCCTTACAGAAGGTCGACAAGTGGCACCTTTGTAGGATTTGACGAATGAGAGAACTAAAGATTGATGTAAAGGGACTTAACTAGTTGGTTTGAGCTCCACCGGGTCACATAACGGTCCAACAATATATCTTGGCATTGGGTGCATTTTTACCTTGTTTCCCAATAGAATGGGACCATTGGTATAATAAATTGCACTCATAACTAGTGGTAACATGTGCCCACCCGAGAAAATTTACTAAGTCCCAAAGCATACCTTAGAGAGAAGCTTGATTTGACATCATATCTTGAGCATCCATAGGCTTTTTAGAAATTATATATATAATATTGACTAGAAATGGAATTTTGAAAATAATGGGATGGGTCCCTGTACGTACCCAAAATTGTAAGGTACTGTATTGCGGAACGGTGTAATAAGTGCCCCAATGATGATACAGGTCTCCTCGCAAGGTGTTCGGGATCCGGAAAAGCCCTCGGAGTATGCGTTAACATCCCGCATGCCTCGCTTTGCCCCCGTGCCCTTTGTTTTTCCCTTTCTTTCCTCTTTCCTTGGCCTTTTTGACTTCAATGACGAAACCGCCGCCCGGGGCAGGAGGCGGTCTCGTGACCGCCGCCCGATCGGGGCGGCGGTCAGAACCGCCGCCTGAGCAGGGCGGCGGTCCTGTGTGTGTTTTCGACGTAACGTTCTTTTGACGCGACCGCGTGAAATATCAACGTTTTACCAGCCTTTTTGCCGACTTGAGCACGCATTTATGTTTTTGGTCCCCTGGAATAGTGTTTTTCTTTTGTTTAATGTTTAGGAGTTCGGTTTGGATTTGATCTCTCGCATGTTTGGATTCCTATAAATGCATGGTTTGTGCACATGCAAATGGCCCCGAATTTAGCTCAATTTTGCTCCAAAGTTTGTTTTGAATTTCTTGTTGCAGTAGATCTAGTTTTCTTTTGCTTAGAATTCTTAGATTTCTCATTGAGTGCTTTGGCTAGTATTGTGTTGCAGCTGGTAAGCCACATATCCAACTTGTGCAAGTGCAAACATTATTTGAGCCACCATTTTAACTCCAATTTTCATGTTTCAGTGCTATGGTCTTTTAGCTTGCTTAAGATTGGTAGCATAGGTTGTTACAGGTTTGTTTTAGCTTTGTGTTACTGTTGGTAAGCCACAGATCCAACTTGTGCAAACAGTATTACTGTTTTGGAGTAGAATAGTCTAAGGCAGCCATTGAAGTTGCAGGTTTTGCTCTTCATACAGACTAGTTTCAGGTTCTGGATACTTTTGTTGCACGATTCGCAGTAGACCCCGCTAGGAATTGTATAGGCCAAGCTCTGTACTCTTGCGCCATCCCTCTCCTATCCGCACTCTATTCTGTCTGCATTCCAAAGGCTGTCCATTGATCCAAATACTTATTCCTGTTGATGCAAGCATTCCACGCTTTTCTGGATTCACGTGAGCACAAAGAACGTGGAGATCATACTGAGGGGACAAGAACACACACACCGTCGGATTCGCCACTGTTCTGCGAAATCCAGGTTCCATCTTTCAAAGTTTTAGTTAGAACTTATCAAATAAAGTAGTTAATCGCTTTATTTAAGTTATTTCCATTCTCGATATTGCCAGGGAAGTTGTGGGGATTGATAGTTTCTGAGAAACTATGATTCATTCCTCACTTCTGAGGTAGGATCGAAGAATCTTGTAGATAGATTAGTTATTTCGTTGTTTAGAATAGATATACGAAATTCGCATGCAAATAAATAGCTACACTCGGCTATTTTGTTTGTTTTACGTTGTTAGTTTAGTTATCAATTCTAAATATTTTAAATAGTTTCGCTTTCTTATAAATTGCCGTAAAATACAAAAAAGAAATCATATATGTTAGAAGTACACTTAGTTTTTACTTTATTATAGTTTGTCTCATTTCCGCTTTTGCATGACAATTACGGGACCCAGGAGCCCGGGAATACATTTTCGAGCCAATTGTCCCACCAATACCGTAGTGGCAATAATCGATATTGACCAAAACCTTAGGATACAAGTCTTCCAAACAACAATGAGACTTCCACAGATCAGGTCACAGTTGAGAGGGTTAAATATCGAAGACGACCAAGCACATCTGTTTTGGTCAAATCAGCCAAACTACAGGTTATCCTAGAAAACATCCGCATGACTGTAGAAGGATTTGAAAGAGAACAAATATTCGGGTGCGATCCTTTAGTTCCACAAATTTGCCTAGATTACTGGAGACACCCTAGTAGATATAGATACCAGCTTAAGAATCCAAGTCGCTAGAACACCTGTGAGGTATTCTGAGAAAATCGCACAATTGCTGATTCTAAACGTAGAAGCTGAAAAGGCTTACGACTACTGGATGCTAGGGATCAGAACTTGATCTCCCGTATGACCATAACGGGACCGCAACAACCAAGAGTCTATGGTTGTGATCCCCAGATCCCACAGCCCAACGAACCCACAAGTCTGGCTAGATATAAACACGGCCTTCGTACATTAGTATTTCGCTTACTCCGATTCCACCTCTCATCATTCAACAATTATCCCTACTAGACACAACAGCTAACAAAGCTAAAGAATTTTGGACTAGGCCAGAGAATCGTCCATAGAATCGACCATATTTACCATATGACCCTATCAGGAGAAATACACGAAACCATCCCGGGTCATTTTCCACGCATCCCACAACCCATAGATCGAATCACGCCAGAGCTCGATATTGATTGGAGCCTTCGAGCAGTCATCCTCGCTGATCGATCTATCACACCAGTCCAAGTTAGAAGGGCCTTCTTTGCCTTAGATTCGCAAATACCATTAGTGCGTGTCCAAGACATTAGATTGCCTGACTAGTTTGTCTGTGCATTCTACCCCCACCGGCTGTCTCGGCACGACCTCGGGAGGTCGGGTACGCGGAAGAGTCACGTGTTGATTCCCACACTCACCTGTCGCTTTTCCGACGTACAGGTCTCATGCCTTGCATCGTCTTGCAACCCCTAAAAATAGACATTTTCTCAAAATCACATGTTATGCATGTTGAAAAATAGCCACAATGGGCGTAATTTATTATAGCTTGTAGAAAATTTGAAAATACCATCATTTAGAAATCTAATATACCTTTCCAACAAGTGTATTTTTTGACCTCCATCTCCTTATTAAGCTCCTAAAATCATCTTCCAAATCTCTGGTGTTGTGTTGATCGCAAGCTCATTCCTCTTCAAAGACCTACTTTTGTTGAACTTATCCCAAAACCTCTAAACTTTTCTAAAATATTCCAAAATCAGTTGAAAAATATTCCTATCTCCTATATACTTTTCCTTGATGAATTTAGGCCTTCAAATCTACTCCATGTGGATGCACCATGTCTTAGAAAGGCTAAAAATAGCCATTCATAAGCCCCTCGAACAGTCTTCCTTGAAAGGTACCGTCTCGAAGCATTTGAATGAATTGTATGCATAAATTACCTATGTAAAAGGTTGACAAAACACCAATGAATACTTTTCTGGGTAGGATAGGACCAAGACAGGGATGGACTGACATGGAGTGGTTTCTGGGAAGGTCTACAATGAAAAATTTTGACACTAGGGTACAATTGTCTTATTTTCAAGTTGAATTTTTCCCTTTGAAAAGCACAAGACAACACATCCACTCAAGGGAAAATGGCTGCATCAACTATGCATACATTACATAGGAAAGAGAATTTAATTTTTCCGTCCACGTATTCTTTTACATTATTACATTTAGCTATAACTCGTTATCAAGTGCAACATGAAAAAGGGCATCCTAGGGCACAATTTCTACACACACTCACCGATTTACATGGAGTTTGACATGTAGTGTACCACTCTACCATAAGTTCACTCTCGGGGTGACCATAAAGGTTAGTTTAAATCCCCATATTACATATTTCTATTTTATATTTGATGTGGTTTGTGGGTTTATGCAGGTGAGCTTCTATTTTTAGGTTACATGTACCTCGATAATCATAGTGTGACCATTAGGTGATCAACGAGAATTATTTGTGACAACCTGCGACACTTTAGAAATCAAATCCTAATCTCCTACATAGTCACTAGTTCCCAAAAGAGGTCTCCAAAGGCCTAGGTGCACTTTCCCTATCCAGACACCCATGTATGGCCTTATTCCTATAGTCTAGAATTTCTGAGATAACATTTGCGACATTCTACTCATCCGTTTAGCACATTTCCTATACTGATTACTTCCATGTTGTGAGTGAATCGATAAGTCATCTTTTCTTCTTCTTTAATTAGGATTTGAAATATTACATATTAGTTTACTTATGTCAAATCTTTATTTTAGCATTTATTATCATATGTGACTCTCCAATAGTTTAATTTAATTCAAGTTAAATTAAATCACGATTAATGGATTTCATAGTCATAAAGTATATGGATTATGTAATGACAACATGTTCATGACCTTGCTCATCTCAATGTGCTATCATAACACCTAGAGCATGGTTAGTAGTGTGTATGTATAGGTGGAACATATCCTCCTCGTGTGGAGGTGTAAGAATAGCTGGTGATAAAAGATATTGTTGAGGTATTTGAAGAAATTTTGGAAATTTTAATCCCATTTGTAGTGGACTTCCTTTCAAAGAAGATGGTGAAAACGCTGACATCGGTCTGAAATTTGTGAGATGAAATGATGAACTAAAGTGGGTCTACCTTAGAGACTAAGAAGTTATTTGAGGTTTGATGGAGGAGTAATCTCGATGATGGATTTGATCTTATTTGGGCCTACTTTATCTCCTATTATAGAAATGATGAACTCTATGAACTTTTCGGTGAGAACACCGTATACACACTTAGTAGGGTTAAGGTGAAGAAATTATGTAATGATTTAAGAAAATATTTTTCTAGGACAATGAGATGGTCCCTAGGTTGCTTAGAATTTCCTAGGAATTCATCAACGTATTGTTGTATGGTTTTATGAATGATGTCATGGAAAATATATTTCATAGTGTGTTGATAAGTGGCCCTTAGGTTTTAAATTCAAGGAATGATGCGGTAGAAAAATCCCCCAAGGAGTAATGAAGGATGTTTTATGTTGATCGTCAGTAGAAATGAGAATTAGATTATATTCGAAAAAAACCATCCATAAGGGAAAGAATTTCATAGCTGTGGAGTGAGGTTGATGAGTTGGTTGATGTTAGGAAGAGGGAAGTCTTCTTTAGGAAATGTAATATTGAGGTTTCGGTAATCCATGTAGATGTATAAAATTATATAGGCTTTGGTTAGAGGTATGATATTAGAAACCCATTATAGATAATCAATGGATAAGATGAAGTTAGCATAGAGAAGGTGTTGTAACTCTTATTTCCTAAGGATATCAACATGATGGTGCATCCTACGTAGCTTTTATTTGACAAGATTTGTATTGGGATTAGTGATGATGTTGTGAATGATGATGTTATGTTTGATATCCGGCATGTCTTTATATGACCATGTGAAGGCCTAACTATTTTTGGAGAGGAGGGTAGTGAATTATTTCAATTATTCTAAATCTAATGATTGACCAAATTTGACTATATGAGGATCCCTGTAAAGTCTCTATGTTAATGTGATAGTGGGTGCATTAAGAAGTGTGGATGTGGCAGGTGGAAGAGTATTTTTAAGGTAAAGGTTCTCTACCCCCATATAGGAGAGGATAGATTAATCATCATGGCATTGAATGATGTTGATGGTAAGGGAGTCTTCTTATATCATTTTTGGGAATAAGAGTAAAAGGATCTTAGTACCATTGTTAGTTTTATAAGTAATATGCCCTAAGGTAATCGTATTGACTAAAAAAAGATAAATGGAATGGAAATGGTGTCCTCCATGTCAATGGAATCATCATGTGATTGTGTAGAAAATGGTTTTAGTTTTATTATAGATCCATTTGCATTGTTTACAAGGGTCCTCAAATAAGGTTTTTTGAAACCTAACCCGTATTTCTCATGAGGATTAAGGGAATGATCAACAATTAGGTCATGAATACCATATTTATAGCATCCCGGTCTAAATCCCTTACAGAACAATGATAAAGATATATTTGTACAAATGTTCATTGTTATCCATCCTTTCACCTATGGATCCAACACAGCCTATCACCATTTCTACCAGTGATGAAGAGTTCACAAGGCTCCTTGATTAGAATCCCATGGCCTTACAATACTATCTTTCCCACTCATCTACCTAAGACTCCTCAAGATAGCTAGTGTACGACATGCCTGTATCTATCCCTCCTGCCCTCGCACCCACTTCCGCATCAGCTACCACTAGCTCGACGCTTCCCTCATCCACATTACCCCTTGTGGTCTCTTAGTTAGGTTCCACCTCTTCCATAACCACTACCCCAATGACATCTATTGCACTGTGGTGTCAATTGTTCCTTCACCGACTGCCTTGAGCATAGCCTCATCTGCCCCCTTTTCCTCATATATACCAATTGCATCACAACCACCTCTAGTGTCGAGTAACCCACACCCCGTTCCAAAATCTAGTTCTTTCCATCCCTTAGTCTCTACCACCCATTACCACGAGAGTCGTTACGACCACCCCACCTATTTACACGCATCACCAACAGCCCCTAATCTCATTTGTTGCTTATTCGAGGTACATTCCGCTTGTATCTATTCCCCCTTCATAGTTTTCATATTCGGCACCCCCATGTACTGGGATGCCATCCACATCATACACCCATCATTAACCTCCCTTTACTGCAGGAGGAACCCATTCCTCACAACCCACTAATGACCTCATTAGGATGATGATGGAAAATATGTATACATTAGAAGCATCGGTTTCGGCTCTCATAACTCCTTGACCTATGAAGAAATATGTAATGATCTTATTCATCCATCCATTCCTATTCTCCCATACCCTATGCATTGGGAAATTCCCAAATTCAACCATTTCAACAGTAAAGAGGACCCACAACAACACTTGCGGTCATTCAAACATGGGTGCTACCTAATTTCCCATGACGATGCTTTGCTCTTACGAACATTTCTCATGTCCCTAACAGACCCACCTTAGATTGGTACAACAGAGTTTACCTAGACATTCCATCTACTCCTTCAACCAAGTGGATCAAGCATTCCTGGACCACTTCTTGATCAATGTAGTCAAAAAGGTCACCATGACTGACCTATATTTGACATGACAATATGATGACGAATCTATCGTATATTTTGTTTCTCGTTGGTGAAGTCTTATCAACCAATTAACATTCCAGTTACCTCAAACTGAACTTATTGATTTGTTCACTAGAGCTTGTGCTAGACACATCTCACCAACTCTGTAGGTACAAACCTTCCAAACCTTTGACAAAGCATTCACCATGGCACAAAATCTGGAAATTCACGCCATTGAAGAAAATAAAATCCAATTACAAAACAAAAATTCCCCGTTGAAACTAAACAATTCTTCTTCATCTTCAAAACCCCAAAATAATTATTCAAAATCCAAAGGATCTGTCAACGCGGTAGTTCTCAAATCAGGTCCATCCCATCCCTCTAATCAAGCCCAACCTTCTTCCAATATTTCCCTATCCAGATCTTTTAGTTCCATGAGAGCAATAAAGTACACTTCAATTGGAGAGACCTACAATTCAGTCTTGGAAAAGCTTCTTAAAGTTGGAGCCATTACAATTCCTCCCATAAAACATCATACTGGTTTTGATCCCACTTTTCCTATGCCTACATGGTATAAGGAGCACGACTACTGTAATTATCATTGTGTCAAAGGCCGTAGTAACGGTAACTACCTAAATTTTAAAAACATTGTCCAAGAGATGATATATAATGGAGACTTCGTTGTGGGCAACCTGAATGCACCACAAAATCAGAATTTACACATCTTTAAGAAGCCATTCCCTAACCATAAACCATCATCTAATCAAAATAGTTAACCCTCATCCAATGACAATAATTTCCATAAAGTCAACCTGGTTTTTGATATCGTACCGGTCATTCCTTAAATTCCACCTACTTTGTCTATTGAATAAATTATGGCACGGGCTCCTCTACCCAAAGAGGAGCATACCTCTTATACTCCTCCAGCCACAAAGGAGTCCCCTTCATCTCCTCCTACTCTCATGGAGGATCCCATGTTTTCTATTGATGTCATTCCACCATCTACATCACCTCACCTACCATCTCTACTACCCATAGGATATTCTTTAGGCATGTCACTACCTGTTGGGGGAAATTCTCCCTCGGCATCCTAGGACCCCGTTGACCTGACTCGTCTCTTTTACCCACCGAGTCTTAGGATATCCAATTCCCTGTCTCATAGACATATTTTATAGGGATTACCACCAAACCAACTCCATCTTCTCCTACAACACTCTTGTTTTCATGGTTGTTCAATCGCTTGGATTACGTTGATAATTCCATGTTCAGGGGACATCTTTGACTCCACTTTTCAACCAAAATGAAAATTTTGTCCGAGGATACTTCCACAATCTACCCAAAGGTATTTCCAGCAACCAGATCGACCTTGACCATGCCTATCGAAATGACTTATTCTTCATCACCTCTACCTATATCCAAACCTTTACCCATGACTAAAACCATTCCAATACCTAAGAACCTACCCACACCTATATCTTCATCTATATCTAGACCCATCACTACCTTGGGTGTCATGCCAATGTCAAGCCTTACCCATCCACCTATCAAATTGGATTTAGCCACGTCTTCCCAAACCTACACCAAAGTTATTCCTCCACCTAAAAGGAAGACCTAACCTTCTAGGCCACATACACTAGTCTCACCTACCACACCTTTTTCACCTTCACCCTCCTATCCATCCTAGGGCCTCACCCATCAACCCTAGCCAAATAGTCTCCTACCCAAGGCCAGTCAAAAGCTAAGCAACCTACTACTTCATCACGATCCTTCATTACACCTCATTTACCCACACGAAAAACACCCTCACCCTCACTCGTGCATTTCTTACCACCTATACCTCCACCAGTTACTATAACCCAACTTTACCTATACGACTTCAACCCATACCGTCCACCCAACCTCTACTAACCACTTCCACCACAACTCGGTTGTCCCCATGGGTAACCTGTCCTCTTCCACCATCTGCTTTCCCTTTTCAGTATCGCGCGTACTCTATGTCACCTTTATCCAAGAAGGTGCAACCCAAAGATAAGAACCCACTATGCTCCAATAAGATAGTAAAACCAACAAAATATTCCATTGCTTATCTCTTCTACCACACCTTTACCCAAGTAGATGCCATCGAGACATAAGACAATACCTCTTACCATACCGGTGGTCCAACCCATTCCTCTCCTATAATGTCTCTTCCTCATGATCATCCGCACCTTTACCCAAACCCAAACTTACTTCCCATTGTGATCCATTGTGGGGTCCTACATAAACATTCTAACCAACCTATTAGAGAGTTACGTCATCATATTACCACCGCTTCGACCTTATAACCCTCTCAAACCCAAATCAAAAGGGTTCGATGAAACCAAGATTTGTGCCGATCATCGTGTGCCAGGACATGATGTAAAAAATTTTAAGGCTCTAAAAACCATTCTTCTCCAACTTTGTCCTCATGAAAAAAATTTTGATGATGATGACCTTCTTTATGAGGACCATGTTCCACCTTCACCTTTCACAACACATCATCATCCCTTTCTTCTTCAACGACCTACATCTCCATCCCCACAACCCCGTTTTCCACCTCCAAAATTTGAGATCAACATGGTATGTTTCAAAAAGTTGGCCAAATGCCGTATACCATATGCACTTCACAAGGCTTTTCTCCCCCATTAAATTTTTTCAAATCATGTTGTTACACTACTCATCCCACACCTTCTCCATTCACCACCTCCCCTCAAATTAACATGGTCCAAGTTGCCACCCGCAACCAGAAGGACAAAGGAAAATAGAAAGTAACTAGTCCATCAACAAACCCCGTGCCTAATATTCCATCTACGCCCGTGCCCAAAATCACCAATCAAGGACCCACATACCATATCTATGATGGGTCCACCCATCTTACAATGATAAAATAATTACATTAATCTCCTCCAAAGATGTCTTTGTATGATCTTGTCCATACTTCAATCTCATAGACTAGCTCTTATGGAAGTTTTACAATCCATCAAAGTTTTACCCAATGACCCCACACCGATGGCCTCCATTATCACCGCTCACCACGTGGCCTCACTTACCAAATCATCTCCTTCTTCTACCCCCATGCCCACTCATCAAGGCATTGCCTTTAGTTTCTCTGATGAGGAGATTGTACCTCTCCAGTCAGATGACCTTGATCCCACCCTTTTTATTTCCATCTATATCGATAACATATGCATACAACGCATCATGATCGATGGTGGTGCTAGCATTAACATCATCTCCTCCCACACGTACAATCAAATGTGCATCCCTTCCAATTATATGCATAATAACCCAGTTATGTTGCGCTCCTTCAATGATGCCATCACCTCCACCCTTGGCACCATTATTATCCATGTTTAGGTGGGCCCTCACACTATCCTAAAATTATTCTACATCTTAGAGGGAGAGTTCTAGTATAACCTATTTCTCAACAGACCTTGGATTCGCGTCATGGGTTATGTCCCTTAAAATTTACACCATTGTGTAAAATTCAAACATGAAGGGCATAAATACAACATCCCTGCCAACCCATCACCATTCAAAACTATTAACATGTTGTACCGACCTAATGATGTTTTTGTACCAATCAAGGCATCTGCCACTACCCCCGCTTCTCCTTCACCCACAAACCCATCCACCAATGCTACATCCATCTCTCCCATACCTAACTCTTCTATTCATAATGTGGTGTAGCCTCTCACGGTTGACCCATCTACTTCCCAACCAACCGATACTCCTCCTACCCAACCGTCTAGTGATTCATTTATCCTCGCTACCCACATATCTAATACCGATCCCTTAGAAGGTTTTTTTCAATGCCTCACTCTAGGGAGTACCACCCCTACAATATTAACACATTCTTTGCTCTGCAAGAGTATGTAAACCTGCACTAGCACCCTCGTTATGACTATCACATAGGAGAGGTTTTCCCTTATGGTCCTCCCCACCTTCGCACTAACTTAACGTATGGGGACTTGATCGCCACTTAGTCACACCGAACCTCCTTCCCAAACATGTACCTTTTCATCTAACCTCTAATATCATACTAACCGCCACTTTTCCCACACTTTCCTTCACCGTTGTGCATGGAAAGGCTTTGGCTTTGATTTTTACGAACAAGGTCGTCATACCATCATTTCATGTACCACCTGTAAACATAATGATCGTAGTGGCATTGGATTTTCCATACCATCTTCCAAGAAGGCCTACATCAACCTCATTGAGGAAGACAAACCTTCTCCACCCCATTCACCAATGTCACCACCTTCACCCACGGAGTCCATAGATCCCGAATCTATTCCTCCTAAAAAAAATTCATGAACATGATTTCCATGGGACCTCTGACTTATCAACATAATGGTGAGGCTCCCTCTTCTCTTCCCTTCATATATCCTGACATGATCGATGATGATGTACCTTCTATTAACGTCATTCAATATCAGGATGATGAGTCTATACTCACCTACCTTGATGCAGAAGACTCTTATATTCACCAATCGTTATCTTATGAGATGCAAACCACGTTAAAAAAATCAACCATTGAAATCAACATTAACACTCAGGATGACCTGCACATTCTAAAGATAAGCCAATCTATAGATGTTCTTTGAACAAGAATATTTTAATTCTTTCCTCCATAACCATAGCAATGCTTTTTCTTGGTCCTATGATGATATGCCCGGTATTGACCCAAACATTGTGGTCCATAATATCGTAACCATTCCTGATGCCAAACCTATAAAATGAAGTTACAGAAAATGCATCCTCACATTGCTCTTCTTATCAAAGAAGAACTTTAGTGCCTTCTCTTGGTTTCCTTCATCCTACCCATTGACTATCCCCAATGGATTTCTAACATCATTCCTATCATAAAAGTGATAGGGGACTCTACATTTACATGGATTTCTCAAGGTTATAATCAAATATTACTCTCTCTAAAAGATCGCTCATGGATGGTTTCTCGGGTTATAATCAAATATTACTCACTCCAGAAGATCAACACAAAACTTCCTTCATCACTCCTTGGGGGACCTTCTGCTATCGAGTCATGCCTTTTGGCCTTAAAAACGCTGGTGCTACATATCAGTGAGCCATGACTTATATCTTTCATGACATCATGCATCGCATATTAGAAGATTACGTAGATGACCTTCTTGCCAAATCCAAACATCGGATTTGAACACCGGTTCTTAAGGTCATATTTGACTAGCTCACCAAGTATTGTGTCTACCTTCAACCTACGAAGTGTGTCTTTGTAGTAATTTCAGGTAAACTCCTTGGTTTCATCATTTCTCTGCGTGGCATAGAAGTTAATCCTACTAAAGTAAAGGCTATTCTTGAAATTCCTCTGCCTACTAATCTCCATCAAATTTGAAGTTTTCAAGGTATGTTTAAATCTATCTATTGGTTCTTTCAAACTTTCCAACCACCTCATCAACTATTTCATCATCTCCTCAAAAGGACATCTCATTCAAATGGGATGTTGAATGCCACAAAGCCTTTGATGGCTTAAAACAATACCTTCTTGACCACTTGGTGCTTATTCCCCCTAAATATGACCAACCCTTTTACCTATATATTTCATCAATTTAGCATTCCTTATGTGTCATGCTCACTCGTCACAATGAGCATCATAGAGAGAAAGTGGTTTATTACATAAGTCATACCATTTTGGACTACGAAACTAGGTACACCCATGCTGAAAAAATTTTCTTAGCCTTAGTTTTTTTGCCACTAAACTTCTTCATTACCTACTCAACCACAAAACATTTTTCATCACTAACATTGATCCCCTACATTACATGTATGCAAAACCCTACCAACATCAACGTGTTGCACGTTGGCTCATGCTTCTTGTAGACCTTGACCTTGAATTCATCCATCAAAATTCTATCAAAGGCCAAGCCATTGCTAACCAACTAGCAAACGCACCTCTTTCTGGATATCAACCCTCTAACTTGGATGATACCATTGCTACCCTCTCTTTGGATGATACCACTTGACAAATGATCTTATCCTTTGGATGTTCTAAATGTCGAGTGTGGAGGAGGCGGTGTAGGTGCTATCCTCATTCCTCTTGATGGTGAACCTATGTCTTTATCTTTCAAACTAGATTTTGATTGCACTAACAACATCACCGAATATGAAGCACTCGTATTAGGCATTTAAACTTCCATCTCCCTAGATGTTAAATCAATTAATATCTTTGGTGATTCCCAACTAGTTATAAACCAATTCAATGGCATATACTAGTGCCATAAAGAAATACTCCAAAATTACAAGTTTTGTGTCGACATACTTATGGCTACCTTTGATATTACAAACTTTAAACCACCCCATGTTCTACTAATAAATTTTTGGATACCATGGCCTTCCCGGCTTTTGGATACCGCCTCGCATTCGACTCCAAAATATTTGTCAAAATACAAAGGTTGCAATCACCCCTATTCATCTCGAGATGTTAACTCGTAGGAATTGTTACACCTAACCCACTTGACCTTTGGTATAAGTAGTTTATAGACTACCTTTCCTTTCCATTCTACCTCTTGATCTCACTCGTAATGGACAACGTGCCTTTCTAAAAGGTGTCTCTTGTTATGTCATCATGGGTGGTCTTCTTTATAAACGTGGCTTCAACAATATTCTCTTACGATGCCTTCATACAATTTCTGAAATTCCTTACACCATAAGGAAGTTCACGATAGAATTTGTGGAGATCACTTTAGTGGCTTAGCTATCACTAAACACATTCTTCGCATTAGATATTATTGGCCAACCCTAAAATGTGAATGCTATGAATATGTCAAACATTGTGTGAAATGCCAACAACATGCTAATATTCATCACACACCTAATCATGCCTTACAAGTCTCACGAGACCTTTGGCCTTTCTCTCAATGGGGTTCAAATCTTTTTGGAGAGATCAATCCTCATTCTTCGCAATGCCACAAATGGATTATAACCATAACTTAATACTACACTAAATGGGTAGAATCCATTCCCCTCATTTCTAAAAAATCCGAGAAAATATGTGAATTCATCAACCATCACATCATTTTTCGCTTTGGTGTCCCTCACCACCTCATCACTAATAATGGTAAGCAATTCAAAAAAAAAATCTATGAAAGCTTTGTAACACTTTTCGAATTCAACTCAGTTTCTTGTCACCTTATTACCCATAAATAAATGGACAAGTAGAATCAACCAATAAAACCTTGAACACAATTCTTATGAAAGTAGCTGACGATACTGGGAAGGATTGACATACACACATTCCTTTCACCTTGTGGGCTTACCACACTAGTATTCACACCTCGAATGTTGTCACTCCTTTCTCTCTAGTCTATGGTATTGAGGTTTTGTTACCTCTCAAATTCTAGATTACATCTCTTTGCATCTCACTACAAGACATGCTTAATGACAATGAATTTCACTAGGACTGTTTGGCACAACTTGACTTATTAGATGAACATTGTCTCAATGCTCTTGACTATCTCCAAATATACCAAAAATGTATCAAGCATTCCTATGAAAATTGTGTCCATGAACAAAACTTCTAGGTCGGTGACCTCGTCCTAAAGGAAAATCAACATGTAACCAAAGAAGAGAAAAGTAAATGGGGAAATTTTCCTCCTAATTGGCTCAGACCCTATATCATTACTCATACCTATGGATTAGGTGCTTATCGTTTGTCTTCACTCGAAGGTAAATCCAAACACGTGTCACTCAATTCCTTTCATCTTAGACCATTTTATTGTTGAAATCAAGTCCTATATCACCTTGTGTCTATTGACCACTCGTCCCTTGAGCGCTATTCACCTTCCATGTTACCTTTTTAGGATCAACAACTAAACAAGAATCATGTGATTACCCATCACCTTTCAGCCTTATCTTTAATATGAGTACCACAGCTCTACTCATGGCATGATTCTCATGGATATTTTTCATCTTTTTAAAAATGGAATCCCATGGTCATTTGTCACTTGTAACCATCTCTTTCATAGTTAACCTCTGTGTGTTATGATTTTGTCTTCTAAACAAGAACCTAATCTTCCTCTAGAGTATTTTCCATGACTTAAACATCCAAAAGAAAAATGAGATTCAACTCCTTGAGTCAAACTTCCAGTAATAAGATGACTCCCTCAAAAAGGACATCTCTTCTCTCTATCTCATCACTATAAATAAACTGCTCCCTGAAGGAAAGCTATATAAATTCATTGGAACAATTAAAATAAAATATCTCGTAAGCTTCCCGCATTGATCATCTTCACAAAGACCTCAAGGAGATCATATACTCATGCCATGTAGACTTCCTACATCGATCATTCTATCACAAACAAAAACAAAAAAAAGAAGGAAATGATAACTTTTTTGTCATGAACTTGCCTATTTTTGATCATGTGTTTCTTGCCAGGTAAACATGCTATCACACACTAAGCTAGGCTAAACCACCCATTTTCACCTCATTTCCTTTTCACCCTAATTTTCTATCCACTCAAGGGACTTGCCGTAATCGTGACATTTCATGATCACGAGACTTTCTTCACCTTTAGAATATTCCATTACACAATGCCTTTAGGATCTCACGTTCATAATCCAATCTTTGGTATGATAGACTCATTAGGGTTCTTATCAATTAAGCAGCTCTTTTACCACCTCTTACCATACACCTTCATTATTTGTTGATTATCCTATATAGGACCAGACCATCGACACCTATAATTTAAAATATTTCTCTTTCACTCGGTAAGTTGGTTAATGGAGTTGTGGGGCCCCTTTACACTTAGGCCCATAAAGTGTGAGATTAATCGGGGGTTATACACATTTTGTGCCCTAAAAATAGAAGAAATCCTCATGTACGCGCGTCATTAACCATTGGTACAGGTGCTCAGGCTTCCCAAAGTATGGCAACTCATAAAGTTGGAGAAGCCCTACGTTCTCCATTTTCACCTTGACTATGTAGTTATAGATTGGCATCCTGTCAGGTGTTTGTTTGTTTGTGGGGTGCACCAGCTCCAGTGCCATTTCCTTCGCAATTATACTCGACCGGTGATTGTAATCGATTACGGTCATTTTTCTAATGTGGTATTCCCACTCTTACCCTAGCAAAACCCCATCCGGCATTGCATTTCGAGTACCATTCCTCATTGGTATCCACAGGATTTCTTCTCTCTTGTCTTTTTACCCTTGCCCTTTCTCTTCTTGGATTATATTTACCAGCTTATCACTTGGTTTTATGGCCATCATTTTACCCTTTACTTTCATTGCTGGTTCCTTTTGAATTATTTGAGATTTTTCTTCATGTGCCTCGTGCCCTAGAGTACAAACCATAATTTCTAATCTTTCTCCTTCGATCGGCATTCCTCCACAACGTTCCCCACACCCGTGAATCACGTCTACTCTAGTTTGTAGATCAAGTGGACCGATTGCACGTGAGTTCTTGAGATTTTCCTTTCGCAAGTTAGCTCTCAAAACCCTAGCCCTCGAAAGAAAATTGTTCTCCTTGTTTCGCAAAGTGAAATAATGAACTACCCATCCTTTTATTTATAGATTTTCCCACTTTTACGCATTAAAGGCTAGGCTACCTACCACCATATGACATTATTTAATGTGGCATTTTTCAAACAAACCTGACTTCAAAACTTTTCCTCATCCACAAAATCCTTGTGCGAAATTTTTTCACCCGCACCCAATCCTTGAGCAAAATTTTTTTACTCGTGCCCAATCCTTGTGCAAAAATGTTTTCACCCATGCCCAATCCTTGCACGAAAATTTTTCACCTACGCCCAATCCTCCTACTGAGAATAACTTCATGCCTCTTTTTATTTCCTTACCCCACACTTAATCGATGCGTGGTCCTCTGCACAATCATAAGTCAAAAAGTAATAAGGTTGCGGCACCAAGGTGCAAAACAAGAAAACAACATGAAAGGGAAAAAAACAAGGAAAAGTATATAAGGAAATGCTAAACTAATTGGTAGAAGTGCATTATTTACAAACACCAAGAAGCATTATTTATAGTAGGGCTTCAACCTACTCCCATTGAAGTGTCTAGGTAATTTTGTTCCATCTAGCACTTGTCAGAATCGCACACACCTGAATCAAGGTGTATGAAATTACATAAGGACCCAACCAATGCACCTTCAACTTTCAAGGATGGCATAGAAATTTTGAATCATATAGAAATACCATCGGCCAACCTCAAAATATTTGTTCTTAATGTGGCGGTCGTGCCATGCATTTTGCTTAGCTTTTTCAAATTGTTTAGCTCCATCTTGCTAGTGAGCGCCTTTCATCCAAATTTATCAATTCATCAATTCTTTCTTTTAGTGTTTTTCATCATCCAACTCTCCCGCACATGCTATTCGCATGAATCATGGTAGCATAAATTCAACAGGTAAAACAGCCTCCATGCCGAACACCGGTTGAAATGGCATGCCTTTGTTTAATCTTGTATACATTCATGCCTCTTTTTATTTCCTCACCCCACACTTAATCGATTCGTGGTCCTCTGCACAATCATAATTCAAAAAGTAATAAGGTTGCCGGCACCCAAGGTGCAAAACAAGAAAACAACATGAAAGGGAAAAAAAAACAAGGAAAAGTATATAAGGAAATGCTAAACTAATTGGTAGAAGTGCATTATTTATAGTAGGGCTTCAACCTACTCCCATTGAAGTGTCTAGGTAATTTTGTTCCATCTAGCACTTGAATCGCACACACCAATCAAGGATGTATGAAATTACATAAGGACCCAACCAATGCACCTTCAACTTTCTAGGATGGCGTAGAAATTTTGAATCATATAGAAATACCATCTGGCCAACCTCAAACTATTTGTTCTTAATGTGGCGGTCGTGCCATGCCTTTTGCTTAGCTTTTCGGTTGTTTAGCTCCATCTTGCTAGTGAGCGCCTTTCATCCAACTTTATCAATTCATCAATTCTTTCTTTTAGTGTTTTTTCATCGTCCAACTCTCTCTGCGCGTCTTATTCTCAGTGATGGTAGCATAAATTCAACCGGTAAAATAGCCTCCATGCCGAACACCAGTTGAAATGGCATGCCTTTGTTTAATCTTGTATACATTCATGCCTCTTTTTATTTCCTCACCCCACACTTAATCGATGCGTGGTCCCTCTGCACAATCATAAGTCAAAAATTAATAAGGTTGCGGCACCCAAGGTGCAAAACAAGAAAACAACATGAAAGGAAAAAAAAACAAGGAAAAGTATATAAGGAAATGCTAAACTAATTGGTAGAAGTGCATTATTTACAAACACCAAGAAGCATTATTTATAGTAGGGCTTCAACCTACTCCCATTGAAGTGTCTAGGTAATTTTGTTCCATCTAGCACTTGAATCGCAAACACCGAATCAAGGATGTATGAAATTACATAAGGACCCAACCAATGCACCTTCAACTTTCAAGGATGGCGTAGAAATTTTGAATCATATAGAAATACCATCGGCCAACCTCAAAATATTTGTTCTTAATGTGGCGGTCGTGCCATGCATTTTGCTTAGCTTTTCGGTTGTTTAGCTCCATCTTGCTAGTGAGCGCCTTTCATCCAAATTTATCAATTCATCAATTCTTTCTTTTAGTGTTTTTTCATCGTCCAACTCTCCTGCACGTGCTATTCGCAGTCATGGTAGCATAAATTCAACCGGTAAAACAGCCTCCATGCCGAACACCGGTTGAAATGGCATGCCTTTGTTTAATCTTGTATACATTCATCCCTCTTTTTATTTCCTCACCCCACACTTAATCGATTCGTGGTCCTCTGCACAATCATAAGTCAAAAAGTAATAAGGTTGCCGGCACCCAAGGTGCAAAACAAGAAAACAACATGAAAGGAAAAAAAAACAAGGAAAAGTATATAAGGAAATGCTAAACTAATTGGTAGAAGTGCATTATTTACAAACACCAAGAAGCATTATTTATAGTAGGGCTTCAACCTACTCCCATTGAAGTGTCTAGGTAATTTTGTTCCATCTAGCACTTGTAACTGGCACACACCAGAATCAAGGATGTATGAAATTACATAAGGACCCAACCAATGCACCTTCAACTTTCAAGGATGGCGTAGAAATTTTGAATCATATAGAAATACCATCTGGCCAACCTCAAACTATTTGTTCTTAATGTGGCGGTCGTGCCATGCATTTTGCTTAGCTTTTTCAGTTGTTTATCTCCATCTTGCTAGTGAGCACCTTTCATCCAACTTTATCAATTCATCAATTCTTTCTTTTAGTGTTTTTTCATCGTCAACTCTCCCCGCACGTGCTTATTCGCAGATCATGGTAGCATAAATTCAACCGGTAAAACAACCTCCATGCCGAACACCGGTTGAAATGGCATGCCTTTGTTTAATCTTGTATACACTCATGCCTCTTTTTATTTCCTCACCCCACACTTAATAGATTCGTGGTCCTCTCGCACAATCATAAGTCAAAAATTAATAAGGCAGCGGCACCCAAGGTGCAAAACAAGAAAACAACATGAAAGGGAAAAAAACAAGGAAAAGTATATAAGGAAATGCTAAACTAATTGGTAGAACTGCCTTATTTACAAACACCAAGAAGCATTATTTATAGTAGGGCTTCAACCTACTCCCATTGAAGTGTCTAGGTAATTTTGTTCCATCTAGCACTTGTAACTGGCACACACACCTGAATCAAGGATGTATGAAATTACATAAGGACCCAACCAATGCACCTTCAACTTTCCAGGATGGCGTAGAAATTTTGAATCATATAGCAATACCATCTGGCCAACCTCAAACTATTTGTTCTTAATGTGGCGGTCATGCCATGCCTTTTTCTTAGCTTTTCAGTTGTTTGGCTCCATCTTGCTAGTGAGCGCCTTTCATCAACTTTATCAATTCATTAATTCTTTCTTTTAGTGTTTTTCATCGTCCAACTCTCGCGCGTGCTATTCTCATTGATGGTAGCATAAATTCAACCTAGTAAAATAGCCTCCATGCCGAACACCGGTTGAAATGGCATGCCTTTGTTTAATCTTGTATACATTCATGCCTCTTTTATTTCCTCACCCCACACTTAATCGATGCGTGGTCCTCTGCACAATCATAAGTCAAAAATTAATAAGGTTCACGGCACCCAAGGTGCAAAACAAGAAAACAACATGAAAGGGAAAAAAACAAGGAAAATTATATAAGGAAATGCTAAACTAATTGGTAGAAGTGCATTATTTACAAACACCAAGAAGCATTATTTATAGTAGGGCTTCAACCTACTCCCATTGAAGTGTCTAGGTAATTTTGTTCCATCTAGCACTTGTAACTGGCACACACCCGAATCAAGGATGTATGAAATTACATAAGGACCCAACCAATGCACCTTCAACTTTCAAGGATGGCGTAGAAATTTTGAATCATATAGCAATACCATCTGGCCAACCTCAAACTATTTGTTCTTAATGTGGCGGTTGTGCCATGCCTTTTGCTTAGCTTTTGGTTGTTTAGCTCCATCTTGCTAGTGAGCGCCTTTCATCCAACTTTATCAATTCGTCAATTCTTTCTTTTAGTGTTTTTCATCATCCAACTCTCTGCGCGTGTTATTCGCGGTGATAGTAGCATAAATTCAACCGGTAAAATAGCCTCCATGCCGAACACCGGTTGAAATGGCATGCCTTTGTCGATATTGTATACATGCATGCCTCTTTTTATTTCCTCACCCCACACTTAATCGATGTGTGGTCCTCTCGCACAATCATAAGTCAAAAAGTAATAAGGTTTCCGCACCCAAGGTGCAAAACAAGAAAACAACATGAAAGGGAAAAAAACAAGGAAAAGTATATAAGGAAATGCTAAACTAATTAGTAGAACTACCTTATTTACAAACACCAAGAAGCATTATTTATAGTAGGGCTTCAACCTACTCCCATTGAAGTGTCTAGGTAATTTTTTTCCATCCAGCACTTGTAACTGGCACACACCGAATCAAGGATGTATGAAATTACATAAGGACCCAACCAATGCACCTTCAACTTTCCAGGATGGCGTAGAAATTTTGAATCATATAGAAATACCATCTAGCCAACCTCAAACTATTTGTTCTTAATGTGGCGGTCGTGCCATGCCTTTTTCTTAGCTTTTTCAGTTGTTTGGCTCCATCTTGCTAGTGAGCACCTTTCATCCAACTTTATCAATTCATCAATTCTTTCTTTTAGTGTTTTTTCATCATCCAACTCTCTGCGCGTGCTATTTGCGGTGATGGTAGCATAAATTCAACCGGTAAAACAGCCTCCATGCCGAACACCAGTTGAAATGGCATGCCTTTGTTTAATCTTGTATACATTTTTCGTATGCCCATAGGACCATCGACACCTTGTCATCCTAATCCTACCTACCCACATCACATATCTTATTCAATGTGTGACTAAGGATTTTTTTGAATGCCTCTGTAGTCCCATTTACCTGAGGGTGATAAGGGGTAGTCTTGTGATGAGTTACCATGAATTATGCCAATAGAATCCTAATTGTTTCATTTAAGAAGTTAGTGCGCCTATCACTTTTTAAACTTAATGGGCACCCATACCTACCGATAATGTTTTCCCAAAAAAATCTAGCGATCGTGGTTGCGGTGCAATCCTTAGTGGGCGCCTCTGCCCACCTTGTCAGATAATTAGTACAGTAATGATATACCACTAGTTAGTCCTTTCCACATTTGGTGAGATTGGTCCGACGAAATCTATTGCCCATTTTTCAAAAAGGTTTCACACTTTGGTGATGGGGTGCGAGGGCATTTTGTCCTTTTTCTAGGTTTTTCAAGGCGGCGGTGGTCACGGGCCTTGCAAAACTCAATACAATCCTAGTGAATCATCTCCCACAATAGTCCAGCGACTAGGATCTTGCACATGGTTACATTCCTGCATAGTGCCCTCAGAAATCCCACCATGGGCTTCTTCTATTATAGCTACACGTTCATGTTCTAATACGCACTAAGATACAAAACCTCATCATGGCCCATCTTATACAAATCTCCATTGATCAACATGAAGGGCGTGGCACGTATGGCTAACCTTTTTCTTTCCAGAGCATTCATTCCTTTGGGTGCCACACCTTCCTTGAGAAAAATGGCAATGTCTTCTAATTCCGAGGCGCGCGCGTAACTCGAATAGTTGTGCATCCGGCATGGTTTCCTCCATACTCTGCATGTCCTCTCCTGAATCAATTCTTGATAGATGATCTAGACCATAATTATTCTTTCCCAGTTTTACCACCACTTTGAATTTGAATTCTTGAAATAAAAGTACCCAACGGCATATGCGCCCTTACAAAGATCTTTGCTTTGTTTACTAGATACTTCAAGGCCATATGGTCGAGTGTAGAATATGAAGGAGTTGCCGGTAGATATTTTCTGAATTAGTGGAGCACGTAGATCATTTATAATTCCTTGCGCTCGATTGTTGTATAATTATGTTTTGCTTTGGTGTCAACTTTATACTTGCAAAACACAAGGGATGATCAATAATACCCTCTCCTAGTTGAGCAAGAACAGCTCCTTTTTTTATACTAGAGGCATCCACGTGGACATGGAAAGGTCTATCCCAAGATGGGAATCATAGAATCGGTGTGGTGATAATCCTTTCTTTTAGAGTTTGAAATGCCCTCTACTACACCTCCCCACCGATAGGCATTATTATGCCTCGAATAATATTTTCAAAGGAACGGCAATCTTCGCGTATTCCTTAATAAACTTTACGTAGTACCCGAGTGTGTCAAAGATATCCGCGCATGCGCTTTGGCTGGTATGCTCCTCTAACCCTACAATAACTAAAAATTTTGTGGGATCCACTAGTAATCCTTCTTTACATATGATATGTCCCAACAACATTTCAAAAGGAGTTGCAAAGACATATCTCTTGATGTTGAGGGATATCCTCAACTGCCGACATCTTTCAAACATCAACATCAAGTTATCACAGTGGTCCCTTACCAATCCATACACTATCCAATCATCCAAATATACCGGAGGAACTTGTGGATGAAGTCTTTAAAAGCTTGTACCACTATGCGTAAAAATATAGCGGGTGCATTCTTCTACCCAAAGGGCATGACTGTATACAAAGCTTCCCCACTTGGTAGCAAAAGTTGTCTTTTCCTGGTCTTCCTTGGCAATCCTTACTTGGTGATATCACGAGAATTCATCACGTAAAGGAATAGACCTCGCCCCAAAGAACTCCTTCCAAAATATCTTCAGTAAAGGGGGTGGGAAAAGGATCTATCTGATACAAACAGCGTTTAATTTCCTGTAATCCATACATATCCTAATCCACCCATCCTTCTTTATGCTGATCACCATCAGACTTATCCACTCGATTCCTCCACATGACCTCAATGATACTAGATGCTATCATCTTCTCCGGCTCTTCTTTAACCCTCACGCACATGTTGGGATTCATCCTGTAAGGCCTCTTCCTGACTGGGCGCGCACCATATTTCAACTTTATCCTCATTTCCCCCAATGAATGGTGGATGCCTTTCAACTCATGGTATCCACGCGGGAATAAATCCTCAAATTCAAGCAAGAGATCGATGATCTTTGATACTTCCTTGTCTGGCCAATAGTCCCCAATGATAGCTTCCTTGAGCTCTTCTTCCGAGCCGATGTTAATTTTTTTGTCTTGAGTGGTTCATGATACGCGCACACACATGCATCTGAGTGTCAAATACTTCACATGCCCCAACCGAATGGTTGACATTCAAGATTTCCATCTCCTCTCCATCAACAACATATATCATCTTCCCTTTCTCCTTTTCAGCACATGTGTGCTCAAATTATGTCTTACGGTTCCTCCTCTTCAAACCATGCTTCTAATCTAGGTCCACCAAGTAAGTTTACTAACCTATCTTCTACCATGGTGCAATCCCAAAGAGAGAGGCGCTTGATAGTCTACAATGACTCATCAACTAGTTTCTTGGTACTTGATGCTTGAATGTGTGAACCAAGTCAGCCGCTAATTTTTGCCAACTTCCCATTTGGCGGCGTGTTTGGAATGGATATACCAACACACGCACAAACTTGTAGTGTCGAATATAGCTTGTGCACCCAAATGGAGGGTGGTAAAGCTTCGCGCTTTCTCCCTGACCCTTTCACATGCCTCGGATGTGGGAAGAGGTGGGTCCATTACCATTGTAATCTTTCATAGCGGTGGGTATGTTACTTTTCGAGAATCGGACATCGAGCATAATTTGAATTTCACATCACTCCAACAAGTTTTCACTATGTGGAGTCCACCACCTTGTTGTTGTGTCTATCAAAACATAACCTAGCATACTTCGTCACTCGTCCTCCCTCCGGTGAGCTTACATCACTCTCAAAAAGACCTCGGGGTATGCATCCCCAGAATACTTGGTTATTTCCTTCCCTCCGGGTGTCGGTATGACGCACCATTTTTACCTTAGTTCTTGATCCCTTCGGATGTCATCCAATCAATTCATAAGTCTCATGCACCCAATTATCACATGTTATCTTGGTAGTATCAGCGATAGATTGAGAATCATCAAAATGGATGACTCCTTCTTTAGGGTGGATGGTTTCTAGATCTCTCATGGAGCGCACCAATATTCTATCTAGGACTTCCTCCCCAAGGGGTTCAATATAGGGGGTGGACTTCCCATCAACCAATGGTATAACTACCCACTCTTCCTTGTTTTCAAAGCTTATGTACCCCTTGTTAAACCAGAGATCTACATTATTCTTATAACACCACGGGTGCCCAAGTAGAGCTGGGAAATTATCTGCCTCGGCAAGCGCCAAGACTTCAAAATCCCCAATGAACCTAGTCCCTTGAATAGTAATGGTCACATCCTTCAAGACACCTATGGGCATTACCTTTGTCTTATTTTCCATATACAACACATTTGAAGATGGTTGTAATGCAGGTCTTCCCATTTGATGCCAGGCATCTAGAGTGAGAACATTAACCTCCGCGCTATGTCAATGAGGATTTTTCTCAAAGAACCACCCATGCACTCTTTGCGTTCAGGGTAATCTCTTTGTCATAATCAAGGCTATGAGGTGGGAGGTTTACATGCAGGATCTACCTTTCATTTTTTTCCAGTGCACGTGGCTCCTTTTCTCTTCACCATGCCCCTAGCAGGGAATAATATTCTCCTTCCTTATCAGCTTACACACCTCATTAACCTCAGCCAAGTCATCCCTTGGTGTTTAAACGGTTCTCCTATGCTCATCCTTTTAGTCTGCTCTTTTAAGCATTGGATCTCCCCTTGTAGCTTCAAATTACATCCATGGTTTCCTAGTAGACTTCTTTCTAGTTGCCTGGGTTTGGATACTTCCATGTACTACTTCTTCTCTCAAAACTAGAGGTCTCTACCTAGGCACTTCCCTTGTGTGTGTCGATTCTGCGCCTTGTTGTTACCATAACCGGCTCTAGCTCGATTCACATAGTACTCATGGGAGCCATTATGCATCAGCCTTCTTAACACACCATGGTAGTACCATTATCTTTTCGCATGCTTGACTCATATGTTCATATAACTCGGGGCACTCTTCGTACTTATGTTTTTTTCCACACGGGAGCATTGTAGAAGATCTAGGCATTTGTGCTTATAATGGCTGTGGCTCCACAATTAAAAACGTCCCACACGAGAACTCACTTCTTTCCCGCGATTACCATGACCACGAAATCCTCCGTGAAACCCTCTTCCACGTGCATCTCCATCTCCATGTTCCTCATACCAGCGTTCATCCCCTTTGGAACTGCTTTGATATGCCGATCTAGCACATGCCAAGATCAATTGCCTCATGAATCTAGTCAATCAATCTACAATCCTTGGTGTCATGTGTGGTTGAGGTACATATTTTACAATAACAAGAAACATTTTTGTGGATCGTGTGCTACAACAAACGACATCTACTTGCATCATGGTCTTCGCGACATATTTCGTAGTTTACTATTATGGCAGGAACCGCCTATACAGTACATATCCCACCATTATCCTTTGTATTCCCTTCTACGTTGCAATCCATGCACCACATCCTTTTATGAATCTCGGGGCTGTGTTGGCAAATAATTTCTCCAATTGTTTAGACATGGCAGCAATCGAGCCTCTAGAAATGGGTTAACACCAATGTCGACACTCTCAATTGCCTCTCAGCGCGTAAAGCAGCTTCAACGCTTCACAAGGGTCTGTGAATGTTTTATGAGATAAATCCCTCCTAAAGGGCATGATCAACCCTACGAAAAACCACTTTGATCATGTTGTGAATGATGGATATCATAAGGCAGTTTAGACAATAGAGTTTTAAAATGTGCATCATACTCTCGCACACTCTCTGTCATTCCCTGTTGGATTTCTTTGAGAGAGCTAATGCTCTTCTATTCAAACTCAGGTATGTGGAATTCCACCAAGAATGAATTTCTCGGCGTGGAATAATCCACAACAGTCTGATGAGGGTGATACTTCCTATACCAACTATACGTTTGTCCTTGCAAGGTCATCACAAATTGACTGGCCTTTCGATCCTGGGTCATGATTCCCTTCATGTGCCATAGTAGCTTACATTTATGCACATGCTCGTGGCATCTTCTATCCCACTTTGTGTCTGGTAAGTGCAAAGACATCTTGAAAAAGACTTAAGGAGGTGGTTGAGGCCCCTGCCCTCCTGATCTAGTCCCTTGGTTTCCTCCGGTGTTTCCCCTGCGCCGGACCCACTAGATTCTCGAGCCACCATCTCCACCACTTCCACCTCTAGATCCTCTGTGTTAGGTACGGTGCCTATGTTTGTCGTTATAAATGCTCTCATTATCCCACTTTGAATTTTGCACTGATATTTTGTGAACTAGTGCCACTCCTTTTCATATTTCCTCCACCGTTTCCTAACCCGCTTCCAAAACCAGCCGTAAATGTGCCTTGTCCAAACATTCCACCAAATCTTTGGAATAGTGTGTGATGCCATAGAAGTTCCAAATGAGAAATTATATGTTCTAGGTGCTGATCGGTTATTTCCCTTTCAGTGTCGAATAGGTCAACTATACTTTTCCCTCATTCAAATAAAACCAAGTGCCAAGGTTCGGTCGCTAGGTGGGGTCAGATGCGTGCCAATGAATCTTCTTTCTCTATGTGATGGACTCTCATCGGAAGCTGTAAGGTTTTCTCTCCCACACTTACCAAGATGGGGTATCACAAACTGTTTCGGTTCCACATCCTCCTTGTGAACCTTAAATCCCTTCCACTACATCTAGCTCCATAACCCACTTGTAATCCCACCTGTTTATCGATTTCCCTTTCACGCGCTTCATTATATTTGAGTCGTCTCTCCTCCCTTTCCTATTCAATCATTATATTAGCCATCCTTCCCAACTTTGGCTTCCTTGCCTCTTGCTCGGGGTGGTTTAGGCAGCCATAGGAAATGCCTCTAATCCCATTGTTACCATCAAGATTTTGATCGCAAGGGGAATAGCATGCGAAATGATCCCCTTGGCTCTCACAAGAACTCAAACTTAGCAACTTCTAGGTAGGAATATGTGGAAATGGTGTATTCTAGTGTGTAGCTAGTTAATACTCCCTTCCATCAATGATCTATAGCATGGGTCTACGTTAGATCAACATCTTACAAGTTCGATATGTTTCTTGGGTCCGGGTGTGATTTATAACACCACCCCGATCTAGACGTATAAGCCGAGAGCCATTTAAATAACTATTGGAAAACACTAGAAGAAGGTTTCATACAACTCATGATAAAGAGTGTCTTCCACCCATATTCGCGTATCAAACTTGGATCGGTACTAAATCTTTGGGTGAACTCATCCTCTGTGCTCTTAAACCAATCTTCAACACCTTCAAGTGTTAAGCACTCTGCCATCACTTTTGCAGAGATCATGATATATGCCATGTTCCACTACAACTTTGAAAAGAGGTCCCAAAGCAACGGAACCAAGATGTAGTCACTTTTTGTGCCCACTAAGAATCAAGGGTACCTCATATGCGCCGACCTATCACCCGGTCTTTGGTGCTCACTTGAGGCACACGAGAGGAGCCGAGTCTCTCTTTATGTGAGTCTAGTGCAAGGCATAGTTACGGATCGACTTAGTGATTTAACAGGACATGAAGAGCTATAGAGCTTAGGACAGCTTCTATGCCCCTTTAGTCATAATAGAACCAAAGTGTGCAACAAAAATAATAGAACCAAGAGTTGTAGATTCACTAATATATATAACCATTCAAGTGAGGTCCATGATTAAACAAGATCAAAAGCAAAGAAAAACATGCAAATAATATAGAGGGAGATCTTTATGTAAACATGATGGTAACCTTATCATATTTATTTAGAGTCTTGCTACAAAGTATCACGAGAGGGTAGACCATAGTCAAGTGTCGTCTCTAGATTCATACGGGCATTCCCAAATAACACAAACATTTCATTCCAATTTTCTCCATTACATCTTTCTGGAATTTTGTACCCATTCTCATCTCATAGTTCCCATTGTAATTCTATAGAGCTCTGCTACCACGATCTCTCTCTCTCTTCCTTACAAGGGCACATGTATATATAGGCCTTTGATCTCTAACAAACTCTTCGTAGCCTCATATCTGGCCCCAAGTGTCAAGGTATGGATAGCCCTAGCGCATGCCTCTCCATGTCATGATTAAATTTTTGGATCTTTCTATCACAAGGTATATTCCCTCCAAGATATCCTATCACCAAGTGGAACCTTATCCAAACAGAACACTTTCTTCATGTGTCCTACCCAAAAGGCCAAAAATTACTAAGTCCCGAATTTTTCTTCACGTGACACACACATCACGGGTTCTCTAAGAGGCCTTTTAAATACCCCTGCATGCCTTAACATGTGTTCTTCCTCCGACCATGTGCACCTATGCGCCCTTAGGATTTTGGAAGCTATGATAGGGGCTCAACATTACATCCCCTTTACATCGGTAAGTTGGTTAATGGAGTGGTCTTTGTGGAGGAAAGGTTGTTTTTCCATTATTTTTGTGAAAATACAGCGGGTGCATTCTTGACCCAAAGGGCATGACTGTATGCAAAGCTTCCCCACTCGTGGCAAAAGTTGTCTTTTCTGGTCTTCCTTGGCAATCCTTACTTGATGATATCCCGAGAATCCATCCGTAAAGGAATAGACCTCACGCCAAAGAACTCCTTCCAAAATATCTTGTAAAGGGGTGGGAAAAGGCTCTATGATACAAACAGCGTTTAATTCCCTGTAATCCACGCATATCCAAATCCACTCATCCTTCTTTATGCTCATCACCATTAGACTTATCCACTCGATTCCTCCACAACCTTAATGATATCGGATGCCATCATCTTGTTTGACTCTTCTTTAACCCTCATACACATGTTGGGATTCATCCTGTAAGGCCTCTTCACGATTTGGCGTGCACCATCTTTCAACTTTATCCTCATTTCCCTCAATGAATGGTGGACGCCTTTCAACTCATGGTATCTACGCAGAATAAATCCTTAAATTCACACAAGATATCGATGATCTTTGATAATTCCTTGTCGACCAATAGTCCCCGATGATAGCTTCCTTGGGTTCTTCTTCCAAGCCGATGTTAATTTTTTTTGTCTTGAGTGGTTCATGATACGTGTGTGCACATGCATCCGCATTGTCAACTACTTCGCGCACCCTAACCGAATGGTTGACATTCAAGCTTTCTATCTCCTCTCCATCAATAACATATACCATCTTTCCTTTCTCCTTTTCAGCACATGCACGCTCAATTTGTATGTCTTCTAGTTCCTCCTCTTCGAACCGCGTTTCTAAGCTAGGTACACCGAGTAAGTTTACTAACCTATCTTCCACCGTGGCACAATGCCTCGAGTGAGGTTCTTAATACTCTACAATGCCTCATCAACTTGTTGTTTGGTACTTCAATACTCGAATGTGTGAACCAAGTCAGCCGCTAATTCCTGCCAACTTCCCATTTGGCGGCGTGTTTTAGAATGGATATACCAAGCACGCACATAACCTTGTAGTGTCGAATACAGCTTGTGCACCCAAAGGGAGGTTGGTAAAGATTTCATGCCTTCTCCTTAGACCCTTTCACATGCCTGGATGTGGGAAGAGGCGGGTCCATTACCATTGTAATCCTTGATAGTGGTGGGTATGTTACTTTTCAAGAATCAAACATTGAGCACAATTCGAATTTCATGCCATTCCAACAAGTTTTCACTATGTGTTGTCCACCACCTTGCTGCTGTGCCTATCAAAACATAACCTATCATACTTTGACGCTTGTCCTCCCTCCAGTGAGCTTCCATCTCTCTCAAAAAGACCTCAAGGTATGCATCCCCAGAATACTTGGTTATTACCTTCCCTCCTGTGCCTTGTCTTGTATGTACGCATTTTTGTTTCCTTTGTTACTAATCCCTTCAAATTTCACTCAATCAATTCATAAGTCCCATGCACCCAATTATCGCATGCTATATCTTGGTAGTATCACATTGATGATTAAGCATCATCATCTTGGATGACTCCTTCGTAGGGTGGGTGGTTTATGGATCTCTTATGGAGTGCACATATATTTTGTCTAGGACTTCCTCCCCAAGGGGTTCAGTATAGGGGTTGGACTTCCCATCAACTAGTGGTATAACTACCTTATCCTCCTTGTTTTCAAAGCTTATGTACCCCTTGTTAAACCAGAGATCTGCATTATTCTTATAACACCACGGGTGCCCAAGTAATCATTGGGAAATTATCTGCCTTGGCAAGTGCCAAGACTTCAAAATCCCCAATGAACCTAGTCCCTTGAATGGTAATGGTCGCATCCTTCAAGAAACCTATGGGCATTGCCTTTGTCTTATTTTCCATATACAACACATTTGAAGATGGCTATAATGCAGGTCTTCCCATTTGATGCCGGGCATCAGTGAGAACATTAACCTCCGCACCTATGTCAATGAGGATGTTGCTCGTGACCACCCATCCCTCGTGTTCAAGGTAATCTCTTTGTCATAATCAAGGTTGTGAGGTGGGAGGTTTGCATGCAAGATATGCCTTTCGTGTTCTTCCTAGTGCGTGGCACCTTTTCTCTCTCTATACCATGCCCCTAGAAAGGAATAATATTCTCTGCCTTAGCAGCTTACACACCTCCTTAACCTCATCCAAGTCATCTCTTGGTGCTTCGACGGTTCTCATATGCTCATCCTTTTTAGTCTGCTCTTTTAAGCGTTGGATCTCCCCTTGTAAGCTTTTAATTATGTCCATGGTTTCTTGGTATACTTCTTTCGGTGAGCCAAGTTTGGATACTTCCCATGTACTACTTCTTCTCTCGAAACCAAAGGTCTCGCCTAGGTGCTTCCCATATGCACGCGGATTCGCCCTTGTTGTTACCATAAGCGGCTCTAGCTCGATTCACGTAGTACTCGTGGGAGCCATTGCACATCAGCCTTCTTAACACTCACCATGGCAATGCCCTTATCCTTTCGATGCGATGACTCATATGTTTGTATAACTCGAGGGCACTCTTCGTACTTATGTTTTTTTCCACACCGGGAGCATTCTGGAAGATCGGGCATTCACGCTTATAATGGTCTATGGCTCCACAATTAAAACACATCCCACGTCGGAACTCATTTATTCCCCCGCGATTACCACAACCATGAAATCCTCCACGAAACCCTCTTCCACGCGCATCTCCATCTCTACGCTCCTCATATTGACATTATTCCCCTTTGGAACTACCAGCAATTCGATCTGGCACACACCAAGATCAATTGCCTCATGAATCTGGTCAATCAATCTACAATCCTTGGTGTCATGTGTGGTTGAGGTACATATTTTGCAATAACAAGATATGTTTTTATGGATCACACACTACTGAGGGGGAACCTACTTACATCATGGTCTTTGCGACATATTTCACGGTTTAGTGCTATGGTGCAAACCACCTTCCAAGTAAATATCCCACCATTATCCTTCGTATGCCCTTCTACGTTATAATCCATACACCACATCCCTTCGTGAATATCTAGGGCTGTGTTGGTAGATAATTTCTCCAATTCCTTAGCCATGGTAGAAATCTGAGCCTCTAGAAATGGGCTAACACCGGTGTCGACACTACCCGATTGCCTCGGTCGTAAAGCGGCTTCTAATGCTTTGCGTGGAGTGCTCGTGAATGTTTTATGAAATAAATCCCTCCTAAAGGGTGTGATCAACCCTCCGACAAACCACTGAGCATGTTGTGAAGGGTGGATATAATAAGATAGTTTAGACAATAGAGTTTTAAAACACGCATCATACTCCCACATGCTCTCTACCATTCCCTATTGGATTTCTTTGAGAGAGCTAATGCTCTTCTATTCAAACTCAGGTATGTGGAATTCCACCAATAATGCATTTCTCTGTGCAGTGTAATCCACAATGACCTAATGAGGTCATACTTCCTATACCAGCTATGTGCGTGTCCTTGCAAGGTCATCGTGAATTGCCTAGCCTTTCGATCCTAGGTCATGATTCCTTCGCGCACCATAGTAGCTCACATTTATGCACATGCTCCGCGGCATCTTCTATCCCACTGTAATCTAGTAAGTGTAGAGACATCTCAAAAAAGACTTGAGGAGGTGGTTAAGTCCCTACCCTCCCGATCAAGTCCCTTGGTTTCCTCCATTGTTTCCCCCTCCCCGAACCCACTAGATCTGAGCCACCGGCTCCACCACTTCCACCTCTGTGTTGTGTATAGGGCCTATTTTTTTCGTGCCGAATGCTCCCGTCATACCACTAAATTTCACGCCGATAGTTTGCGAACTAGTGCCACTCCTAGTCGTATTTCCTCCACCACTTCCTAACGTGCTTCCAAAACCAGCCATGTATGTGCCTCGTCCAAATATTCCACCAAATACCGGAATAGTGTGTGAATTCATAAAAGTTCCAAATGAGAAGATGTATGTTCTAGGTTACGATCGGTTATCTCCACTAGTGTCAAATGGATCAACTATACTTTTCCCTTGTTCAAATAAACCAAGTGCAAAGGTTCAGTCATTAGGTGGGGTCAGATGCGTGCCAACGACTCTTCTTTCTCTACGTGATAGACTCTTATTAGAAGTTGTAAGGTTTTCTCTCCCGTGCTTACAAAGATGGGGTATCACAAACTATTCGGGTTCCACATCCTCTGTGTGAACCTCAACTCTCTTTCACCACGTCTAGCTCCATAACCCACTTGTAATCCCACGTTGTCTATCGATTTCCCTTTCACATAATTCATTATTCTTGATCGTCTCTCCTCTCTTTCTTGTTCAGTCGTTATATTAGCCATCCTTCCCCAACCTAGCTTCCTTGCCTAGCGCTCAGGGTGGTTTAGCCGGCCATAGGAAATGCCTCTAAACCCATGGTTACCATCAAGATTTTGATCGCAAGGGGAATAGCATGCAGAAATGATCCCCTAGGCTCTCACAAGAACTCAAACTCAGCAACTTCTAGATAGGAATACGTGGAAATGGTGTATTCTAGAGTGTAGCTAGTCAATACTCCCTTCCACTAATGATCTATAGCACGGTTCCACGTTAGATCAGCATCTTACAGGTTCTAATACATTTCTTAGGTCCAAGGGTGTGATTTATAATACAACCCTGATCTAGATGTATAAGCCAAGAGCCATTCAAATAACTCTCTTGGAAAATAGCAAAAGAAGGTTTCGTATAACTCATGATAAAGAGTGTCTTCCACCCATCTTCATGTATCAAACCCAAATCCTTTACTAAATATTTGGATGAACATGTCCTCCGTGCTCTTAAACCAATCTTCAACACCTTCAAGTGTTAAGCACTCTACCATCACTTTTTGTAAAGATCATGATATATGCCATGTTCCACTACAACTTCGAAAAGAGGTCCCAAAGCGGAACCAAGATGTAGTCACTTTTTGTGCCCACTAAGAATCAAGGGTACCTCATACGTTCCGTCACCCAATGGCATTGGGTACTCACCCAAGGCATGCGAGAGAGGAGTCGAGTCTCTCTTTTATGTGAGTCTAGAGGAAGGCATAGTTCATGATCCCGACTTAGTGATTTAAGACATGAAGAGCTATAGAGCTCGGACGGCTTCTATGCCCCTTGGTCATAATAGAAACAAAGCATGGAACAAAAATAATAGAACCAAGAGTTGTAGATTCACTAATATATATAACCATTCAAGTGAGATCCATGATTAAACAAGATCAAAAGTAGAGCAAAACATGCGAGATAATACGAGAGGAGATCTTTATGTAAACATGATGGTAACCTTATCATATTTATTCGAGTCTTACTTCAAAGTATCACAAAGGGGTAGACCATATTCAAGTGCCATCTACGGATTCATACAGGTATTCCCACAAAACATAAAAATTTCATTCCCATTTTCCCCATTACATCTTTCTTTGGAATTTTGTACCCATTCTCATCTCATAGTTCCTACTACAATTCTATAGAGCTCCACTACTTGATCTCTCTCTCTCTCTCTTCCTTGCAGGGCACTCATATATATAGGCCTTTGAGCTCTAACAAACTCTTCGTAGCCTCGGATCTAGCCCCACGAGTCAAGGTATGGATCACCCCAGTGCGCATGCCTCTCCATGTCATGATTAACTTTTTGGATCTTTCTATTGCAAGGTATATTCCCTCCGGGATATCCTGTCCCTAGGTTGGAACCTTATCCAAACGGAACACGTTCTTCATGTGTCACGCCCAAAAGGCCAAAAATGGCTAAGTCCTGAATTTTTATTCGCATGGCGTGCGCGTCCTAGGTTCTCCACGAGGCCTTTTAATACGCCATGTGCGCCTTAACATGCGTACTTCCTCGGCCATGTGTGCTGTACGTACCCAAAATTGTATGTCTTGCACCACCGAAAAGATGTTACAAGCGCCCCAATGATGATACGGAGTCTCTTCGCAAGGTGTTCGGGATCGAGAAAAGCTTTACTGAGATATGTGTTAACATCTCGCATGCCTCGCTTTGCCCCGCGCCCTTTGTTTTTCCCTTTCTTTCCTCTTTCTTTGGCTTCTTGGCCTTCAGTGGCGAAACCGCCGCCCTTGGCGGCGGTCTCGTGACCGCCCCCGAAACAGGAGGCGGTCTGAACCGCGCCGCTGTGGCGGCGGCGCCTGGTGAGCGCATTTTCATTTTAGAGCGTTCTTTTGGCGCGACCGCGTGAAATATCAACGATTTACCAACTTTTCTTTGCCGACTTAAGCTTGTATTTATGTTTTTGCCGTGACAATGGTGATTTATCTTTGTTTAATAGTAGGAGAGTTCAATTTGAACTTGCCTTCTGGTGTTTGCAAATGCTATAAATACATAGCTTGTGCTGAGGCAAATGGCCATCATTTTCCTTGTGAGAGTCTTCTCATTTTTCAGTGGTTTGGTCTGTTAGCTTGCTTAGGATTGATAGTATAGTTCATTACATGTTTAGATAGTATTGTTCAGCTGTTGGTAAGCCACATACCCATCTTGTGCAGGCAGTGCTGTTGTTTCACCCATGGTCTGGTTTGTTTTGGTCTTGGTTCTTTGGTCTGGAGTCTTCATTCTTGAGCTTCAGTCTTCATACTCAGTCCTAGATTTATTTTATGAATCATTTTATTTTAGCATGGTTTAGAATTCTGAGTATTTAGTTATGCCTCACTGTACACCGACAACGATCCTGCTAGGAATCGCATAGGCCAAGCTCTGTTCTCTTGTGCCATCCCTCTCCTACTTGTACTTCGTTGTATTTCTCTGAAGCTGCTATTATTCATTGTTTGAGTACCTGCTGTTTATCATTTTGTTTTATCATTGCTGCAACAACCCTGCTAGGAATCGCATAGGCCAAGCCAGTTCACTTGCGCCATCCCTCTCCTACTTGTGCTTTGTGCCATTTTCACTTTAAAGTAATTGCCGTCCCAAAGGTGCCTTCCCCTTGCCGATGTTGCTATGCTCCTACTCTTTCGGATTCACGTGAACATGCAAGAACGAAGACATCACTCGAGGGGACAAGCTACAACACAACTGGATTTGCCTGCACTCGGTAAATGCCGAGTTTAAATTGTCAAAGTTATTATCAAATAGAGTAGTGAATCATTTTATTTCAGTTAAGCTCGCTTTCAATATTGCAGGAAGGCATGGGGAATGATAGTTTACGAGAAACTATGATTTGTTCCTCACTACGAGGTAGGATTGAAGGTTTTCAATTAAGTTAATTAGTTTGTCTTTTATTTAGATTCACACATCGCACGGGTGAATAACCACACCAAAGTTATTTCACTTGTTTAGTTTTAGTATAAAGTAGTTTAATTGTTGCTTGTAATTATAATGTTTCAATCATATATTTTGTTTAGATTAGTTTCCTTTCGGTAGTAGTATAAATTGTTATTTTCAGTTTAAGTTAATTTAGAGATTCCATAACTAGATTAAACGCTTAAATTCTAGTTAGGAGGGTAAATCACTAAGGAATTTATGCTACCCGCTCATGCCTCTAAATCTCCCCTTTTTCAGTTTAGCTACCAGGAGATCAAACTACCAGATCTTAGTCACTGATCCTCTCATAGTTAGCCATAAGAAAGTTACTTGTCGATTCTCATCCTCGCTTGTAGCTTTTCTATCATAGAAAACTGACCATAATCTCGGCTGTGACGTCATCTAAGTCACCCGCATTTCAAACCACCGGCTGTCTCGGCACGACCTCGGGAGGTCGGGTACGGGGAAGGTCACTTGTCGATTATCATCCTCGCATGTCACTTTCCCATCGCGGTGCCTATGTGCCCTTAGGATTTGGAAGCTATGATAGTGGCTCAACAACAAAATTTCATGATCACGAGACTTTCTTCACCTTTAGAATATTCCATTATACAATGCCTTTAGGATCTCACATTCATAATCCAATCTTTGGTATGATAGACTCATTAGGGTTCTTATCAATTAAGCAGCTCTTTTACCACCTCTTACCATACAACATTTTCATTATTTATTGATTATCCTATTCAGGACCGGACCATCGACACCTACAATTTAAAACAAACACAAACAGAGCCTTTGTGCTCAAACAATATGACATTGACTGGAGAATCTGCTTCATCTCCTCAGGTATTACTCAGACCACATATTAGTAGACAATCGGATCCATACTTGGTCTTGGATGATGGACAATCAATACCTTATCCTAGGAGTGAACAACGCTCCCGGGGTATGTACCCACCTATAGGAGGTTTACAAGTACAACCTGAGACCCATTTTCAAGAAAATACCTCTACAGGAAATATTCTTGGAGAAACTTGGCAAGATAGCAATCAGTTCATGATAGGCTATCACATGCCTACAACAACAGGACATACAACAAACGCCACCAAGGCACGATATCATGGCTTCACCAAACGAAGTCATTTCAAATCTAATGGAAAAGGTTAGAGGATTAGAACTTGCCCAAGCAAGTCAAAATTCAAAAATCATACAAACAAGGAATTTCAATCCTCCGCACCATCCTAGCCAAGTGGATCTCCTCACAGGAATAGGCACACCGGGTATGACTCCTCAATATTCACAACAAGTGCCAACTAGACCCACAATCGCTAACACTTTGTTCCTCTTGGTCCAAGACAAAGCAATCCATTCTGGATAGTACCCTTCGTACTTAAACATGTACTCCAAATCACCACAAGGATTTGTACTCATCCAGGCGTGTTTACTCAAATGCGGGGATTGCCTTATGCCCCTGCCAACGCGTACGTTACGCCATATCAACAACCCATTCCGCCACCACCTCCTCAACAGGCACCATCAATGGTTGAGACATATGCGATAGGGACTTATTCAGAATATTTAAAGGAGCCCTTAGATTTCACCATACGAAGCGTTATGCTTCCAAGGCCTCTTCCCGATTTGCCCAAATACAAAGGAGAAGGAGATCCGAATGCGCATATCAAAGCTTACGCTACCGCCATTCGTGAATTACTCCCATGGGATGGGGTTGTTGCTAAAATATTCCCCAAAACGCTGGAAGGCATTGCCCTCGATTGGTATTACAGAATACCTGAGGCTTCCATACATTCGTTCAAACAACTCGTGTCTGAATTCATCAAAGCCTTCGACATGAACAAACTATTAAAGACAGGAATCAGGGAGTTCTTGCACATCAAGCAAGAACATAACGAGTCTGTCGCCCATTTCATCCAAAGGTGGCGTACAGTCCTTTATTCCTCGGCAAGCGCTCCAAACATGGATCAGATGGAGCTATGCGATTTATTCCTTCATTCTCTTAGCAGAGAAGTGAAGGAAGAAGTCCAAAAATTCCCACTAAGGACTTATGACGAAGTACTTGAGAGCGCTCTGCGAATTGATCAAGCAGCAATAGATAGTGGCCGTAAGACGTATGGAGCAAATGGGAGGTTAATCACCTCCACTCAAAACACTACAACTACCATGAATGTCGATCAAGGACCCAATATCCTTAATGAAAACCATGGGGTTACAACAGATGGATTCACTAATCAAGTCAAAGGACTAAAAGTTGTGAACACCCCGGCACCTGCTAACAATCAACGCAATAATAACTTCACTCCAGCGATCAATATGGTGGATTCTAATCATCCTCCACAACAACAAATCCAGCCACAAGGGCTTGCTCGGGGCCCAGATGGATATCAAAACCAAAGCCAATGGCCTGACCTCGAAATTTCAACTATAACAACCAAAGCAGCCCAATCGAACTTTGGGCCAACAGATTCAAACCAACGACCACGGAACTATAATCCCCATCTATATTGTGGTTTCCACAAAATTAGGGGTCATGATACTAAGACTTGCCATGACTACAATAAATTCATGCAACGCTTGCCAGAAGAACAAAAACAACTTTTCATAGATATGTTCTTGGCAGATCCTGTGTCACTAGCACCAAATACTTCCGCAGGGACAGTTTTCCCTCAAAATGCACCTCTCAAGATCTTCAATAATCCTCTCCCAAATCATTCTAACAATAACAGGTTAGATCCAAATGGGAAAAACAAAGGTATCATAATAAGAAATAACAATCAAGACGCCTCAACTCCTGACAACTCTCAGATTGCTCCTAACCTAAGTTCAAATGGTAATACAAAAATCTTGGGATTAGTTGAGCTAGAGGTTGAGCATGAAATTAATACAACAACTCAGACAAAGGAGTGTGTTTCACAACCCCTACCCGATATTTTCTCCACACGAGATGAAGTTCCTACAAATGCTAAACCGGTAGGATCCTATGATTTAATATACGAGGTGGCAAAGACAAATAAAGATAAGTCAATTTCTGTGGAAACAGTCTCCACGAAAGCCACAGAAGGGATTATGAAACTCTTGGAGAATGACAAACCGATCTTTCTCCCATTCGAACCTCAAGGAATGGGTAGTCTTCTCGGTATAGCATCTCTTCCCTCCGATGACCTAAATCTAGATATAAACATGATAGAATTAACAAACGAAGAAGGGCAATTTAAAATTGAAACGATGCCTATCAAAACCCTCTCTAGGCACTACCCTATTCTAAAGTCTAGCTTCGACCCATGTGTGTCTAAAGCTAAGTTTCCCCTACCCATGGGGCAAGACCTCATCATCAACACAATGCTCACTATGAGAGAGAAGGTCGAACAGCATAGTCATGCTCACCCACATGTCATCTCTCAAAAACATGACAAAGAGGTACGCGAATGCCTCTTTCAGAAAAATGTTTTTAATAATGGGACATATACACCTCTGGGCAAGGGTTGTAAGTTCAAACCCAGAACGGTAAGCCCTCATCAAGAAAATGAAAAATTTGAGGATAATGGTTCTCCGCTGTGTACTTCTAGGGGTGAAGAATTCGATATTCGTCAACTTTCTTCACCTTAGATATCATGAAATATAGTTCCACCTGCATTTTCATATGTACATGGTTGCAGTTACATTACATTAGTAATTTAGTTGGTTCATTTTGTTCACTCGTTTCATAAATATTGTAGTCCAGGAACTTGCTCTTAAGTAATCTGTTACAAATTTCTGAAGATATTGGCAAAAATATTCAAATCACATCTCTTCAAGCATCATCAAGTATTTTCAAATCTTCTCATCAAGTTTGACAGACAAACATTGATGGAAACCATACCAAGACCTGCATACTTTGCTTCGCTCTTTCTTTCTACTAGGTGAAGTTGTCCTTGCCTACGGTCTGTTCTAGAAGCTTCTTGGTGTCACATCTATCCCTCTTAAAATCTCTTGGAACAAAAGGATATCCCAAAGTCATAGATCAAAAATGTCAAAATCAAATGCAGTCAAAAGCACCAAGCAAACAAAATATTTTATTTTACACACTTCTTTGCCCCATCAACCTTCGGTGATAAGCCCACATCTCTTCTTGGTGATGTGAGGTTGGGAAAGGAAAGAAGTGCCCTTACTCGCCTATATCTTGCCTTTGGTGACAAACCCATGCTTCTTACTAGTAGCATGAGGCAAGGTGTGGGGGTCCATCCACACAAACTAACAAATCTTGGTATGCTAAAAACACAAGTCAAATTTGTTAAAAGAAGGGAAATATCCAAACATCTAAAATCCAAAGAGATCAAATCCTCAAAACCAGATTTTGTCAACCAAGGTTGCCATTTATGAATCTAAGTCTAGATAAACTGAAAAGTAAGTGGCCTCTAAGCTTGGTAGTAGTTCTGAGTAGGGTGGGTGTGTAGGTCAAAATTTGGTTCTTGTCCTTGTTTTGTCTGTCTCTCATCATTCCACTCGAATCAAACTCATACAACTTGTGCCCTTCCCAATTCTTGGTGTTGAGCCCTCGCATCTTACTAGTTGCGTGGATTTGGGATTGGGGCAAGTTCATCTCTTTATCGCTACACATTCATCACATTTTGCCAACATAAGAAGAAATCACAGACATTGCCCAAAGGGGCCAAAAGTTCAATATTACAACGTGTTTGTCATCACATATCAGCATTGCAAAAAAATAAAAATAAAAATAAAGTAAAAACATTCTGTTTAACATTTGTTATCACTTGTCATCCATTGCGTACATTCTGAAAAGCATGTGAAAGTTGGCGGCATTTCGACACATAGGCATGTCAGGTATAGTCTCTAACTCCCCATTTTGGGACCGCCATACTCGGACCCAACGTTTTATGCCTCTTCATGGCTAAAACGCTTCTCCGAGGGGGCAATATGTACGTACCCAAAATTGTATGTACTGCACCACCGAAAAGATGTTACAAGCGCCCCAATGATGATACAGGTCTCTTCGCAAGGTGTTCGGGATCCAGAAAAGCTTTACAGATATGCGTTAACATCCCGCATGCCTCGCTTTGCCCCCGCGCCCTTTGTTTTTCCCTTTCTTTCCTCTTTCTTTGGCTTCTTGGCCTTCAGTGGCGAAACCGCCGCCCTGCAGGGCGGCGGTCTCGTGACCGCCTCCCTGAACAGGGAGGCGGTCCTGTAACCGCCGCCCTGCGCAGGGCGGCGGTCCTGTGCGCATTTTCCAGAACGTTCTTTTGACGCGACCCGCGTGAAATATCAACGATTTACCAACTTTTCTTTGCCGACTTAAGCTTGTATTTATGTTTTTGCCGGTGACATGTGATTTATCTTTGTTTAATAGTAGGAGAGTTCAATTTGAACTTGCCTTCAGTGTTTGCAAATGCTATAAATACATAGCCAGCCGAGGCAAATGGCCATCATTTTCCTTGTGAGAGTCTTCTCATTTTTCAGTGGTTTGGTCTATTAGCTTGCTTAGGATTGATAGTATAGTTCATTACATGTTTAGATAGTATTGTTCGGTGTTGGTAAGCCACATACCCATCTTGTGTGGCAAAGGTCTTTGTTGTTTCACCCATGGTCTGGTTTGTTTTGGTCTTGGTTCTTTGGTCTGGAGTCTTCATTCTTGAGCTTCAGTCTTCATACTCAGTCCTAGATTTATTTTATGAATCATTTTATTTTAGCATGGTTTAGAATTCTGAGTATTTAGTTATGCCTCACTGTACACCGACAACGATCCTGCTAGGAATCGCATAGGCCAAGCTCTGTTCTCTTGTGCCATCCCTCTCCTACTTGTACTTCGTTGTATTTCTCTGAAGCTGCTATTATTCATTGTTTGAGTACCTGTTGTTTATCATTTTGTTTTATCATTGCTGCAACAACCCTGCTAGGAATCGCATAGGCCAAGCCAGTTCACTTGCGCCATCCCTCTCCTACTTGTGCTTTGTGCCATTTTCACTTTAAAGTAATTGTCGTCCCAGTGCCTTCCCTTGCCGATGTTGCTATGCTCCTACTCTTTCTGGATTCACGTGAACATGCAAGAACGAAGAGATCACTCTGAGGGGACAAGCTACAACACAACTGGATTTGCCTCTTTTCAGTAAATGCCAGGTTTAAATTGTCAAAGTTATTATCAAATAGAGTAGTGAATCATTTTATTTCAGTTAAGCTCGCTTTCAATATTGCCAGGGAAGCTGTGGGGAATGATAGTTTCTGAGAAACTATGATTTGTTCCTCACTTCTGAGGTAGGATTGAAGGTTTTCAATTAAGTTAATTAGCTGTCTTTTATTTAGATTCACACATCTGCACAGGTGAATAACCACACCAGGTTATTTCACTTGTTTAGTTTTAGTATAAAGTAGTTTAATTGTTGCTTGTAATTATAATGTTTCAATCATATATTTTGTTTAGATTAGTTTCCCTTTCAGTAGTAGTATAAATTGTTATTTTCAGTTTAAGTTAATTTAGAGATTCCATAACTAGATTAAACGCTTAAATTCTAGTTAGGAGGGTAAATCACTAAGGAATTTATGCTACCCGCTCATGCCTCTAAATCTCCCCTTTTTCAGTTTAGCTACCAGGAGATCAAACTACCAGATCTTAGTCACTGATCCTCTCATAGTTAGCCATAAGAAAGTTACTTGTCGATTCTCATCCTCGCTTGTAGCTTTTCTATCATAGAAAACTAACCATAATCCCGGCTGTGACGTCATCTAAGTCACCCGCATTTCAAACCACCGGCTGTCTCGGCACGACCTCGGGAGGTCGGGTACGGGGAAGGTCACTTGTCGATTATCATCCTCGCATGTCACTTTCCCATCGCATTGCCTATGTGCCCTTAGGATTTGGAAGCTATGATAGTGGCTCAACAACAAAATTTCATGATCACGAGACTTTCTTCACCTTTAGAATATTCCATTATACAATGCCTTTAGGATCTCACATTCATAATCCAATCTTTGGTATGATAGACTCATTAGGGTTCTTATCAATTAAGCAGCTCTTTTACCACCTCTTACCATACAACATTTTCATTATTTATTGATTATCCTATTCAGACCGGACCATCGACACTCTACAATTTAAAAAAATTTCCTATTTCACCTAAACTCGACCATGCCTAAGTGACCTAATTCAACCATGCCTATGACCTAGACTTAACCATGCCTATGACCCAAACTCGGTCATTCCTAAAACCTACCAGCCCATTCCTCTAATTCATCATATTCTTCCCTAGATTATGGGAGAACTACATCAGCCTGAGGCCTCTTTTTCATTGGGGCTATGTAGGAAGCACTCCTAGGGCATGGGTCCCTTGGAGGTTAGCTCGGCCACTCTTTACCCTAACCCATTTCCTCCCACATGTTTGTCTATTAACATTTTACCGTAATTAATTTCCATTTTTATAACACTTGGAAAATTACCACACATACATATCTACCATGTTATCACATTATAAAAACATCCAATCAATCATTTCACATTTCCATAATATCAAAGATTTTGGAAATTTACACCATAACATACATATAACTCATCATTTATTTCCCATGTTACTAATAACTTGGAAATTAAATCAAAACTAAAAACATGATCAACCATTCCTAAACCGACCCAACTCCATCATGCCTAACTAACATGACTCCATCAATCCTAAACCGACCCGACTCCATCATGCCTCAACCGACATGACTCCATCATACCTAACCAATCGACTCCATCATGCCTAACCGACTTAAATCCATCATGCCTTAACTAACCTAACTCCATCATGCCTCAACCACCCCGACTCCATCATGCCTATACCAACCTAACTCCACCATGCCTACTCCACCTAGTTTCCACCCATATACATATAACAAGAGAACTTTTACAAAACAAGTACATCATCCATCCAATACACATCATCAACTATATAAATGGGTGATTCTGTATCAATACATATATACACAGAGATACAAATAAATACTAGTATCTCAAAACTCTCATATCTGACCTCACCATCTTCAAAGACACATGTGTCAAGTATATAATCAAAAATATCAAAAACTCTTATGTACAACCTCACTATCACCAAAGCCACGTAGGCCGATATGTATCAAAAATAATAATCAAAATGACAACATCAATCATCGGCCCATCTCGATGTCTAAAACAGATATCTCGACTCCTCCTCCTCTCCCGTAGCCTCGTGCCCTACCATCATCTCTCCACCTTCCATGGTTATAGGTCTCACCTCTACCTAACCTACTGGTGGGTCGGGCCTCCATCAACTAGTGGCCTCACCCTTGATCTCTAGGATTGTCGGCCCCTTTACTCTCCACACTATGCATGCGACATCGCGTCCTCTTAGTCGAGGCCTATTGTAGCTTGTACTATGCATAGGAAGGGACATCTATTGTGGTAGTAGTCAAATGATCCCGATAGTATTTAGCCTCATCCAGGGCATCCGTAATCTATCCATCGGCACTATCTCGTGTGTGGCTACAATAGGTATCACAACAAGGTGACCACATGTCCCCCATCACCATCCTTGCCCTGTGTGGGTACCTACCCCAGTGTAACCTAGGCCTAAAGGGATACTACTGTGCATGTAACATGGAAACCTATGCCTTTGAACCTATAAGTTGTCCTTGCACCACTCCCACCTACCCCCGTAATGTGTCCCTCTCGAACCTTAATCATGGCTACGTCAAATTGTCTTGGCCTCGGTAGTGTTGCCCATAGATGCACTTCTCACCACTACCTATATTTGTCTCAGTAACTCGACATTATCAATTTGTCGGTCCATCACTTGCTCCTCCTACCCTGTTGGCACCATCGGCTCTGGTATAGGCATAGGCCTCTCCACATCATCTTTCCTACATTGTGGGAATGGTGGGGGTACATCCTTAGGCAGCCCAAACTATCGTCTAACCCTATCCACAATTATCATCTCATACTCACCGGCATGACGTCCCTTGATCTATTGGAGTAGTTGTAGCTCATCTAACTCTACTGCCATCTACTTGTATGAATGAAATCCAACATATGGCCTCCAAATGATGTCCACCCTAGAAAACCCATCTAGTACGCACATGTAGTATGTTACATCATGTGTAGCCTTAGCATCCATGTGCTCTACAACAACAGGCACCCAAAACCTGTGGCCAAATTGAACCAATCCCACATCGAATGCATCAAGTCGGGGCATACCAACTAGATGCACACATATGATGTACTCATATGCCCAGCAGTGAAGAAGGTACAACACAAAATAAACCTCCATAGCCTCCTATAGGCCCATAACTCTTTGTATAACTACACCAAGAATGTTGGTGCCCAAGAAAAATAGGTCCTATCCTCCATCATGTCATGGAGAACCCCATCAACACTTGTGGGAATCTCCCACCCTCCACATCTAGCAACGCAAAGCAACACACCGCCTCCATAATCAAGAAAACCAACCTCATCTCCTGAGGATGGGCTGCGTACATATCTCCATAGCTCAAGCTCATGCTATGGAACCTCATCTCGACATCCCATCTTTAAACACCACTAACACCAGCTCCTTTAATGCCTCGAGGAAATCTAATAATCCTTCTCTCCCATTATGGGTAGCTCTAGGATCCTATATACATCCTTCAAAGTGATAGTCATCTCACCCGTTGATAGGTGGAATGTATTGGTCGTTGAATCTCATATGTCGATGAATATGACCATCAATCTCGGCTCTCGAACTATATGCTGTTACATCGACTCTAATCGGGATGATGTTTGTTATGTTCCTCCACTCCTCGGTGGTCATGCTCAATTATACCACTAGCAAACAGAGGTGGTACTTTATCTCTCATACGCAGTTGGTCCCTAACTTGCATCCAACAAACCAAAACATTGTTAAACCTTGACCATACCCAACATAACTCTTAACCAACTAACCTATTCCCAAGACCCTCCCTACTTACTACCCCGTAACCACACCCCAACCCTAAATACTACCCCTTTTCCCCCATCCCAATTTCACATCCCTCAACTTGTACCTATTTGTACATATTACCCTACCCATTCTCACTAAACCTGCCTTTATATCTCATTACCTATCTTTCCCTCCCACCCTATCTCGTTTATTGACCTATTTTCCCCTCAAACCGATAGGCATCAGTCCATCATAACTAGCATCAGTCACCTAATACTTGACCGATGTTGGCCAATTTTGATCGACGTCACCACCCCCTAACCATCATCGGTCACCGTCATGGCATCCAAATCAAACCCCTACCCTATTTTTCAAAAATTCACAACAACTACCCTAAATACCTACTCTAACCCACCCAAACCTATCCTAGCTTCATTCCCAATCCTATTTAACCTACATTAGACCTTCCCACCCCTCATTTCCTTCATTTTTACCCACAAATTTCAAAAATTAAAATTACACCCAAATTTTAAACAAAACCAATTTCAACAACAAATGAAGGATCGGGATAGAATCCTACCTCATCTCGGTGTCATCGGCATGGTGGTATGTCTAGCCACTATGCTAGTGGCCCACCCAATCCCTCTCCCACCTCTGCCATCACCAAATCAACTCCCCACCTTGTAACCAATCGAATCACTTAACCCGATCTCATGGACCCACCTACCGAATGCCAATCACCCGCTATGAGGCTTGCCAACTCAGCTCTTCATCTCATTCTGTCACTTTCCAACTTTCCACCTCTCCTCTGTCATTTTCTACAATTGGAAAATGAAAAATGATTCCGTAAAAAGTGGAATTTTCCTTTTTTAGCCCCAATTCGACATGACCGACATCGGTCATATTTGTGCCCTAGCCAACCAATGTTGGTTACCATATAACCAGCATCGGTCAACCCTTATAGCTATTTTCCCATACTAGGATTCTTTTCCTGCACCCATTATTGCTCAAACACTTTTTATCATTATGGACACCTATTAAACCTTACCTACAAGCCCAAACTACCCCTACAGTTCCTTAGTTATGTCTCGGGATTTGATATTTTACCTACACCTTGGCCTTACCTGTGTCATGACCTATTTTCTTGAACTTGACCTACTTGGTGTGACCATTTACCTTAAGTACTCGATATACCTTGTGATGTTGTTCCCTATGTTATTTTAGCCTAACAACCATACCTTTCCTATTGTTGTGTCGTTTATCCCGACCAAACCTTTGGTGTATCGGAACATACCTAAATGTTCCTACACCTAACCTACGTTGTGTTTCCATACCATATCCTATACCTTAGATACCTAAATCACTTCACCCTTGTTTGGATAAACCTATCAACCTTAGATGATGTAGAGTTTGCAAGCTCTTCAACTTGGTACCGTGTTGCAATCTATACATGTGAGTACATTTGATTGTCATTTCCCATTACCGATTTTAATCCTAGCCTATTACCCATTACCAAAGTTGACCACTACCCTTCCCCACCTACTTTCATCTCTACCAACTACACATTTATCAACCCACTCACCGATTCTCGTATAACACCTCATCGCCTCGGTTTGAAAGGGATCACCTTCACCCACACATGGAGCAATCACTTCCTATTTTTTTCAGGTGTCGCTTATAAATAGAAGCTACGCAACAATAAGGGAAAAATGTAGACACCAAATTTGGGTAACACTCCCCTTCACCCCACATGTGTATTAATTTAATTACATATAATTAAATTAATGCTCATTCTCATGATATCCATTAATCAATACCTTAATTAAATTAATTTCCACCTCACCTCACCACATCACCTAGACACCTCATCATAAGACCTATTCATAGCATGTTTCCTTTTAACTAAGACTTAGTTCAACCCTAAAATCACATGCCTATTCTTCCTCTAACCGCATGCCCACTTATCTAAGTGCAACATTCCATTTTCATCCACAAAAATGGGCAAAACATGCCAAAAGATATCCAGGATCTTCCATTTTAGTAAACCTAAGATTTCCCACCTTAACTAATGACAATCAACTCGAAACCGACACCGGTCACCATAAACCATAGACGATTACCATATATTCACTTTGGTAACCTTATTTGAGAGGTTAGAAGAATTATTCGAGTTTTGGAGAAGAGATATCTGCATGTAAGCATGCACCAAAGAACTCCTGCACATCCAAACATCCTGAACCAACACTAAACATTGATCTAAAAGGAAAGAATTCATAGTAACATTTTGGGAAGCACGGCCATGGCACTGACCACCAGTTCCATAGATCAACCATCACCTCCATCCAACCACCAGGTCTATAAGTACAAGTAAGTACCCTTGGATATGTATCCTTCCATAGTTAGATCAGTTTCTTTATCTCTGTTTGGGACCCTTAGTCTCCTTTACATCTCATCACCTCTCGCCTTCCTATCAATTCCTCCACCTAACCACCTATAATCCCTCAGCCCTCCATACCTGACTCCAGATATCTCTGAGTATTCCCATCACTATCATCAACCTCACCATTCTCTCTCCATTCTCTGTGTAATCACAAAGAATCACTAAAAATCAAATCTTATTGAGTTTTTATTAGCTCGACCCTACCAACGTCAGTCAACCTAAACCATCGTTAGTCTCCTCTCAACTGGAATTTTTCATACCTGATCGATGTCACCACGTGTCTAGTAAATCTACATATAACAACAACCTCATAACATTCACCTAAAAAAACCAAAACACCTAAAGCTTGACCCTGACCTGTCCCAACCACCTTATTCACCTAGCTTACTTACGATCCGATCATGACCTAGCCTGTTAGATTAGATTTTCTTATTTTACTTGAATGAGACACCTAAATCATATCAACTATAGTAGGACATTATTGGTTTACATTATTTCTTGCATTAAGTTTTTTTAAACAGTGGATTGATAACCATCTAGGAAGTATCACACTTCCCGGATCTAGCATACATTAGGCAATCCACTGACATATATTGTTTAATATTCCTCTTGTGGTCTTGTTTTGTATTCACAGGTAGTTCCTCCTAGCAAAAAGTAATTTCTCGCAATCAGCATTGGATCAGAAAATCAGAACACGTGCACTCTACCTTCCACCTTCATTCATAGGTATTCCTCCTCACCCTTACCTTATCTATTTTTCTCTTACATACACAACTATTCAAAAAACAATATAGGAAGGAAAATTTTGAAATGAATGGCTTAGCATGATTTTGGTTGTTATAATGAAGGGAAGGAAGATTAATCCTCTATACATAATATTGGTTTTAAGATGTACAGATTGAAGGAGATTACATCTCCAACATTAGTTCTCGTACATATTTTGTTTGTCAGGTCTTCCATGTCTTTTAGGCATAAGAAGGGAATTAAGGGTAAAGAGGCAATACTCCCCCAATGAAAGGCATTGCATGACATCTTCAAGTAGGTGTCATTTGGTAATTTTGATGCTATGACAAAAGAACCGGTAGAGGCCTAATTATAATATCCTAATTTTGTCTTAGGCACTGCATATCATTAGGTCGATAAATCATGTGGCATAATTTAAAAGGGTTTGGGTCAAATTGAACAATGAGATATTTTCCTTTATGTTCATAGTTAAGATAGTGATGGAGGGTGGATGGGATATAATGCATTTCATGTAGGGGGAAATAATGTTATAAAAGGCACATCATAGTGCAGTGACTAAGAAATGATAGTGTTAGGTAATTGAAGTTGATCAAAGGATGTGATGATATAATATTGATGTTGGTGTCATTTTCAATCATAACTCTCTTAATAAGAGTATCATTAATTTGGGAGTTGATGAATAATGGAAGGTCGTGATCTTCAAGTTGTGGAGATGGGAATTTTGAATTGTTAAAATAAATGGCAATGGACCTTTTGAGGGTGTTGACCAGATTTAAAAATGGTTGTGAATCATCTGGAAGGTACTGATATGGATTAAAGTGCTTTAATCATGACTTGTGTAATGTTAAGGTGAGGTTTGGACAAGCTCATAAAGGGAAATTTTTACTAGAGCTTGGTGGAATTGTTTAATGACGGTATTCTATACATAAGTACTAGATTAGGTGTGCAAAGTAGTGAGGATGGATACCTTAGCTTTAGATGATGGAATAAAAGATGATTTAGGAGTGAGAGGGATGGATACCTTGACCTTATTTGGATTGAAGTCTCGGGATCTTTTGCGGGATCTCTAGTAGTTATACACACTACGTCAATTTGATGATGCGAGGTTTTTAGAAGAGGCCTCACCTTTTTTTGATGTAGACGTAGTGTCAAGTGATGGTTTGGTTGTGGATTTGAGGGTCTGCTAGGTTATTTTGAATTGATTTTTTCATTTTATATCTACGGGGATAATTCCTTTATTAACAAGACATCTAATGGTAGCATGAAGGGCTTTACAATCCTCAGTGTAACATCCCGAAGTTTGATGTTAATCAAAAAATGTTTCAAGATTTTACCAGAGGGTTTCCACCCCGAGAACATGATAGATTGAGAGGAGGTAGCATAATGATGGATCATCTAATAATCCTTTCAAGGATTTTAGCATATTATCTTATCAAGGATGAGGCAGAGGGCATTGATGCTTTGTTTGAAGATCTATAAGTTGGTAATACAAGGATCGTTTCTTGTCTAACACATTTGGGCATCGATTAGAAATATAGAGAAGGTGTACACCCCCAAAATATAAGGAAAGGACTTTGGATCCTATATTGAGGTTGTTAGATGATTTTTGATATGATTATAATTTTTTTGATGGAAGGATTGGAGGTCATGTAGTGGAATTTTTAGACTTCATATATAATGTCGGGTGACATGGTCTTCATAAGATATCTTCATGGTCTATATGATGGGTTCTTTTCCTAAGGATTTTGAAGATGCCAAAAGTGAATTTTATGTAGATGCATTGGATGTGGAGGGATTCGTATTATTACCATAGGAAAGATTAGGGGATATGTGTGATTTGGTAGGTGCTTTCGTGACATAAACACTAGGTGTTAAAGATACGAGATGGTTCAAATGGTGCTTCTATGATAGGATTATTACATGTTGAGAGTGTAGATGATTGATCTTTGATAGTGTTAATATTGTGATTAGAGTGGACAACATTGTATTGGGGTTGACTAGTGGATGAGATGTGTTTGGAAAGGGTTTTTGAGATGTCAAAGTTATGATTTGGGGGCGCATTTGGGTTATCCTATTGCAACACACCTTTTTCAATAAGGTCCTAAAGGACATTTATAAATTAACAAAACCTTTCAAAGATCGTGACCTTCACCTAATGGTATTTACAGTAATAATTTTATCGATACCAAGAGGAAATGGAAATAGATGTGTCGATGGGATGAATAGGAGGAAGGGTGATTGTACATGCAACCAGGATTTTATCAAAAATCACATTGAGGATTCTCGATGGGTGTATAATTAATTTAAGAGAAGGTTTTTTCGGTAGCCAAATTTTCTTTGGAGGAAACGTTTACCAAAATGTATTTATTGAATTTTTAGATTTATCGTGACTAGAGGATGGTTTGAACGAGGACTCAGGTTTAGGATTCTTCAAGCTAAGTTTAACTATACCATCTTCGAGGGAATGGAGTTTTAATTTGTAAGCCATGGTAAAGGCTTTGTCAAACATTTGGAAAGATTGGATTTGTAGTGTTGATGATATATGTTTGGCGCAAGAATGAGAAAATAGTTCAATCAATTCGGTTTGTGGGAGGGAGAAGGATAATTGATTAATAATATCCTTCCATTGGGTGAAGAAAATTTTCAATAGGTTTTTCTTTGAACTGTTTAATGGTGTAAATGTTGGTAATGGTAGCTTCTGATGATGATGTTAATTGATATAATTTCTAAGAAAATTTGTTCCACTTTGTGGAGGAGAAGAGTGAGTATTGTGGGATATTGTTATACCAATCTAATGCAAGTCTAGCTAAGGACATAGGGAATGTTCTTAGCATGAGGTTTTGGTCATGTGTGATAAGGTAATAGGAATGACAGAAGGCTTGGATGTGTTTTTGATGGTCTTCCTTGATATAGAACTTAAGGAACTTAGGGAGTTCCCAGTGCGGTGTGGTACGCTTTGTATGGTACATATGGATTAATTGGTTCGTTATGGATTCTCTCATACGAAAGGGTGTTTTTAGGACCTATAGAGGTGACTTCTAGAATTGAGATCATGTTCATTAATGCTTGCAAAGGATCATTTTTTATGATTGTTAGGGTTTGAATGACGATGGACAATGTTGATTATATGTAAGTGGCTAATATTTTTGATATAATTGATAGGTAAAGGGATATTATGTTAGATAGGAACACTCGTAGGAATGTTATATGTTAGCTCCGAGACTAGAGGTTAGAAAGGTTGAATGTATTGATATTAGATTGTGATTGAGGTGTTTATGAAGGGCTATGATTGTTAGGGTATATATTTTGATGGGATGGAAGTATGGGTAAGGGGTTGACATTGTTTTGGTATATGTTGTAAGGGGATGGAAGTGTGAATGAGGGGTTGAGATTTCTATAGTATATATTGAGATAGGATAGAGGTATTAATGAGGGGTTAGGATGGTTGAGGTATATAGTGAGTATGAATTTGTGAAACAAGGGTGGTTGATACATGTTGTGAAGAAGGATGTGTACTAGAAATGGAATTTATGTTGATAAGGGGTATTGACGTGGGGATGGACATGACTAAACTCTAAAATACATAGGTTGGTTATTGTGATGAGATAAGAGGGCTCTGTTAGGGATGGTCAATGTGCTTACAAGAGGTGTAGAAGACAAGTTGGAAGCTATAGAGATAGTATGGAAGGAGACATTTTATTATTATTTTGTGAAGACGATGAGCCCTATGAGGGATCTCATAAAAAATATGGTTGTTGATTGGTCATATATTATGATGAAATAACATTAAGGTCAAATTAATGATAGGTATTGTTGGTGTAGGATATTTACCATGCACATATTTAAAGTACATGAGATTCTTCCACATAGGTGATTCACCATGCTTAGGTGTCCTAGGGTGTCATTATGGCCTTACACATGTCATAAAGTGTCATAGGAGTTACATTTGACCGGCTATTCCGGGAATGTAACTCCCACCTCTTGATGAATACATTTGTGGGGTATTTACACACCCCACTACTATATGTACACATTTTATCTTTAGAAATGGCATGGAACAGAGTATGGGATTTGAGCCATTTTTCCCTTAATGCATGGACATTTCTCTCATAGGTGATTTCTTGCTTCAATATTGAAGCTACATCATTTTGTAGTTAAGTGGAATGTTTTGATGCTCACAGATTTCCCCCAGATATTCGTCATTCCTCTGAGATGGTATTAGAGCTCGGGGATTGGAACCGTGTTGCTCACTTTGGTTGCTTACTACTCACTACCTCATAGTTTCATGTGCAAGCTCTCCTTTGCATGTGCTCTACTTACATTTTTAAAAGGGTATTTGGTAGATTTTCTCTATCGGTTGTTGATCTCGTGATTACTTCGTATTTCCTTTACTTTATTACTCGGTCATTGCATTCACTTCCTTCACCAACTCGTGCATAGTCCACATGCACTCCATCCATCCAACTTGGATCGTTCTGCTCCTTCTTGGTTTTTTCCTTGGCTTGGGGATCTATTTTTGGTTCGAACGTGTGTGATTTGGCATCCAGTTCAGGGTTTTTTGGTCTCACTGGCTCAAGACTTCCTTTTGCATGAACGTATTGACATCTACACTGGTGTTTCGTGTACATTATTTTCATTTCTCATGCCTTGTTCACCACTTAGCATTGGTCTCAATACTCTCAGCACGTTTTTCACTAACCCACTTTACTTGGCACCTTGACTCTTGCATTGTTCGTGATTCGGTCTTTCGTGACTCAGGTTGCTCGTTGCTTCATCAGCTCACCACTTGCATTGACCAACTAATACCTTTGCATTTTCCATGGCTATGCATTCACCTTTGGATCTTGACTTCCTTTCCATTTCTACATTTTAGTTGAGTTAAGTCGGAGGTCATTGTGTTCATGCCGTGTTCGCGGGTTTCTACTTGGGTTCCCTGCTCATGCTTCCTAGTTTGTCACCTCCACGTCCTAGGTTGCTATGTGTCTAGCCTTCTACCATGCTTCGGCTCGAGGTTCTCATTTTCCCATGTATTCCCATGTAATATCCCCTAGCTTGACCTTCTGTCTCTATTCAATGGCCAACTCGGGCCTCCCACTGTTCACACCACCCGACTCGTGCACGTGGCACTTGCTCCGCATAATTCGGTGACTTCTTTGCTTGTTTACTGCGACGTGGGATCCACACTCATGTTTTCTTCAGTGACCACTCTAGATTGGTTTGCATTGCATGTAGTGGACTACAACCTACATGTGGCACAGACCCCTAGCTCGATCAACTTCCCAGCTTGCCAACAGAGGTAGCTTCCAGCTCGATGCATCCATGGCTTGACACCTCAGCTGGCTCCATTCCCTTTTAGAATTGTTTGGTGGTTGAAAAAATCCTTTTTTAATGTTTTCAGGGAAAACCATTCCTTTTACGGCATTGTAATAATTTAGGGTCTATTTTGTTTGTATCTAATGTCCTTCATTCATGTGTCGAAGACGGAGGGCGAAGTTCGGGGTTGGCAGGAGGCTAATCCCCCTCACAAGAAAAACAAACCCTTCCTAAAATTTGATGCCATTTCCAAAAAGTACCCACACGACACCCCTTGCACTCATTTTGGGCACTTTTTTAATCCGTTTGCAAGGCTTATTGGTATTTTCCATCAGTTGCGGGAATCATTTTCTTACTATAACTTTTGACTCGTTACTCGGTTTTGAGCACTTCTTTAGTCAAAGTTGCATGATTTTTCACACATTACATGATGACATTGTCAATTTTGTAAACACACTACTTTATAAAGTTCCACATTTTGGGGGTCACTAATACTATTAGGTTTTTACACATAGACACATTATCGGTGAGTCGATGTCTTGCATTCGTGCACCTTGCACTTCTTGCTTCCACATCATGGAGAGTGCTCTTTCCAGACTTAAGCATCATAGGATTTCCTTACAGCCTCCACCACTTCTCACCGGGAGAGGGAACTATTCAGCTTGGTGTGCTTCCATGGAACGTTACTTCACTCATAAGGGTCTTTCACCCTTCTTACTTGGGCCAGTTCCTACACCCACTAATCATCGTCATCTGGAGGACTTCCTTGACACTTACGACCATGTTTTTGGTCACTTGATGATGCATGTCTCCAAATCTCTTTGGTTTCACATGGCAGACTCAAATCCACCCCACCATGTTTGGAGCATTCTTCAGTCCCTCTATGGAGACCCTTCACATATTGCTGCCATTTTTGTTGTTGCTGATCCAGTTGTATCCTCTTCTTCATGTGATGATAGTTCCATTGACACGATTCACTTCATTCTACTTCGATGACAAGGATTGTGCACCTAGTTCTGATGTCAAGAGTGCTACAGAGGACTCTTCTCCTCCTCTCACTATTCCAGAGAGTGTTGACACTTCCCACATCCGATCGATATTGAGCATTCTCATACGGTCATCACACCTGCCTCTTTTCCACCTTCACTATGTGAGGCCCCTTACATTCCTTTTCCTTCATTAGATGACTCATACCTATTTGACATCACTCTTTTGTTTGTTGAGCCCCCTCATTGGGATGAGTATCTACCTGACCTTAGTTGTCTTTTCGCAGAGTACACTTGTGATGTACTACAGGTTCCTCATCCATCTATAGGTATTTCATAGGAGTTCATCATCTCCGTTGTTGGGAGTTCCCCTTCTGGGACTCTTACCACTTCCACTTTTCTGGAGACCTTCATTGATCCACCCTTGCTTGTGGATCCATTTTCTATTGTGGGGGATGTTTTGTTTCCTTTTCATCAGTTGGAAATCCTTTCTATAGGTGTTCACCCTTCATACTCTAATAATTCTACATACGTGGCATTACCTTCAGCTCCTTTGCCTTCACTTGCTAGAACTATGTCACACTTTCATGGACCATACTCGAGTTCTTCTTCCTACTCTTGCCTTTAGTTTCCTTTGCAGAGTGGGAAAACTTCCAGAACTCCATTTCTATCCTTCCTAAGGGCAGGCATATAGTTTGGTGTGGGTGGCTATTATTCAATCTAGAGGTGGAGGGTCTCGTTGTCGAAATTCTTCTAGGAGACCTCCTAGAGTTACAGAGTTCATATCCATCCTTGACATCTTCTACATTCCTCTAATCTCCCTCTTCTTCTCTCTTCTTCTTCTTTCCGAGAGATTTACTCTTTGTACATGGGTACCTTTACAGGCGCGTCTCGTGGTGAGACCCATCTTTGGCATATTTCTTAGTTTAGAGAGTAGAATTTTCCCTCTTTTGGGGGGGAGTTTTTCCCATTAGGTTTTCTCCTTTTACTCCACTTTTCGAGAGTTTCTTGTACGTGGGTACCTCATTCGGCTTGTTGTCAAGACCCACTTCTCCTTTTTTTCATCTATGTGTCCACCTAAGCTATGCTTCAGGGGGGTGTTGGTGTATGATATTTACCATGCATATATTTTAAGTAGATGGGATTCCTCCACATAGGTGATTCACCATGCTTAGGTGTCCTAGGGTGTCATATGGCCTTACACATGTCATAGAGTGTCATAGGAGTTAAATTTGACCAACTATTCAGGGAATGTAACTCCCACCTCTTAATGGCTACATTTGTGGGGGATTTACACACCCCACTACTATATGTACACCTTTCATCTTTAGCAATGGCATGGAATAGAGTATGGGATTTGATCCATTTTTCCCTTAATGCATGTACATTTCTCTCGTGGTTGATTTCTTGCTTCGATCTTAAAGCTACATCATTTTGCGGTTGAGTGCAACGTTTTGATGATCACGTATTCCCTCCAAATATTGTAATGATATATGAGGGGTTGTGTTAGGGATGGTTGATGTGCTTACGGGAGGTGTAGAAGAGAAGTTGGAAGCTATTGAGATAGTGTGGAAGGAGACGTGTTTTTATTATTTTTTTCAAGACAATGAGCCCTATGAGGGATCTAGTAAAAAGATGGTTGTTGATTGGTCATATATTGTGATGAAATAACATTAACGTCAAAAGTGATGATAGGTACCGATTACATGAGGGTTGATGTTTTTGGTCCACTAGCAGTGGAATAAGGGTGGATTTTTTAAATGATCAACTCGTGATTAGGATCAACAAAATGAGACAGTTTAAAAGTGACATTAGATATGGGAGTTCATTGTTCAAGTGTGGGTTGTTGGAGGAGAACACCTCGTCCAAGAAGATAGGTGTTGAGTGCCATAGGTTTGAATCTGGAATCTCGGTGAAAACTATATCACCACTATTAAAGAAATGATGACTATGTGGATATGGGATTTTTGATGTGGTTGATTGAATACTAGGAGAGTGTGGAGGTTCTTGATCGGATGTTGGATGTGATAAAGATGATTGGTATTGGTCAATTAGACATAGATTGTATTCAAGGTGAGACTAGATATTTTTAAGGACTATTGGAAATGGTCATTCATATTATCAAATTTTTTTAGATGGGACCATTTTCTAGTTAGAACCATGAAATAAAAAATAATCACTAAAAAGAAAAGGAAGCCATATGGTTGATTGCTAACACACAAACAAGTCACACAAGAGAATGTTTTATTATATTTTTTTATTGATAAGGCAAGTTGAAGGGACCCATTCCCTATTCAAAATGATGAGGCTAAATCCTTAAGAAAACAAAAGGGCTACAAAATCCAAACAACAACTGCATACCAGCTTCACAAAAGATAAAACTATCCTAAAATTACTTCCCACCCTAGGATGGAAAATAATTGTCAATGCCTTCCATGTGACCTTTTTATATTTCTACATCTTTACCTCTTGCCATTTCCCGGATCAAATGAAATAACTAGTGCAAGGTCTCTAGGATTTTCCAAAGCCATCAAATTATCTCGGCACATAATTTTGATCGATTCCAAGCTTCCTGAAGTATGTCCCCTTTTTATGCCACCTACCACCAAGTGGTTTTCCGAAATCCCATCTATATATCATTCTTCTATACATCCATTTTACCATCAAAGGTATGTTTATTCAGATTATCTTTAAAATTTGATGCAGAAACCAAATCTGGGATTACAAAACCTCGTCCTCTCGAAGATGTCGATCCATTTTTTTCCATATTTCTGATTCTTATTGAAGGGACATGAGGCTTGCAAATGTCCCGCATATTTTCACAATCTACATCGAAATGTGGTATTCTCATAGTCTAAGACCTGGGTATGTAGAAAATTACCAAATTTAAGGTTGATTTAATTAGGTATTCCTTTGCTTAAATCAATTTCAATGTAAATTTGCAAACGAACACAGACCGAATGTTTTCTATCCAATTCCTCTTTTATAAATTTTCCCAAAAAAATTCCAATATCTTTCAGGGCATGCCACAAATGTAAGGAGAGGTTAGGAAGACTAATCCAAATTGGTGTTTTGGCCACTGAATAAGTATTCAGATTGAAATCAAGGAACCATGGAGTGATAAATAAATTTTTATGTCCCAGAACCAAGGACCATATGTCAAGCAATGCTGGTAATCTTCTGGTTCCCTAAAATGAACAACAAAAAAACCATTGGAACATAGAGATATTTCACATTTATTGGTCCAATTTTTGAAAACCCACTGATACAGAGCTATGGAGGAAGGCCAAAACCAATTAAACCTATCAACCAACACATCATGTGTTAATTTTTTGAAATATTATTCAAGTTCTAGTATTTTCTATGGTGAGCAAAGGAATGTCCTCTGCTAGATCAACTAGCTAAGCCTAGTTATTTGATGCTTGCTTTCCGAGGAATGGCCGCCCTATTTTGCAGTACATCTTCGAATAAAGTAGCTTTACGGTGATGCCCTGAGCCAAAGTTTACTGAATCTCCACCCCTCTAGTTCTTATCACCATTCCTTCCTTGTCCACCTACCCCATCCGGATACACATTCGTTTTTGGTGCCCTAGGGTTAGGGCACAAATATGCCTCCAAATTATCTCACTTGGCTTGGTCAAAAACTCCACCACCAACCCATGACCCCCCCAATACTTAGTCGGTTCCATTCATAGCATCTTTCTTCACCTATGGATCCTCCTAGTTCCGGCAATCGACGCCCTCCATAGTTGCAACAATAACATTCTTTTTCTCCATTACCAGCCCAATTTCTACAACTTCGTAAATTTCCTTTGCTCTATGTTGATAGTTATCTCCCGATAATAATTATCTTTGAATTTTATATTATCTTGATTATATTTAGAAAAGGTGAAATGTGAAAAATAACTAAAAGGTACTAGGAAATGGAATTCTAAGGCTGGTTTTAGGTGATGTTAAAGAATGGAGTCCTCCATATACCTAAAGTTACGTTGAGGCCCAATTCTATGTAAGTGTTAGTAAGAGGTGTGGTATTGGGGCCTACCCCATCACTTCACAAATTCTATAAAAATAAGGGTATCGATGTTTAGCCAATATATTTCTTAACAACTTGTTTATACTCTCGGCTGTAACACCGATTCGGCTTATCCTCTTGGTGATGAAGTCCAAGTAGGTCCACCTAGGAAGGATTTTTTTGATTCGAGTTTTAATTGATGTGGTTTTGTTGAGTGTGAAGGAAGTTAAGTAAATCAAATTCTGTAAACCCATAATTAAGATATGTGATCATGAAAATGAGTGTTCATTCTAAATTCCAACTTAGAAATGTTGATTCAATGAGAACAAACACACAAATGCAATGTTGAAAAATAAAATGATAGAAGAAAGGAGTGTACCTATCGTCACTTTTCCTTTTTATTTTTTTACTTTTTATTTTTTAATTTAATCAACAAAGACAACAACAATGTGCTCCAAGCTGAAAATTTAGAGGAAATATGAAGAAAAATAAATGGAAAATATAGAGAAAATATAAATTAAAAAGGGACTAAATGGTCCCACCACCAAAGTGCTAAGATGTTTAAGGTATTTTTTGGTTTAGTGCTATCAAATACGAAAATACCTAAAACTAGAATGAGAAGGGTTTACCGATACCTACACCAAAAATCACAATGTCAGGATGATGGAAATGTAGACAATGTGAAAATACTCCTTTCACAAAATGAAGAGACTTGTAAACAAAGACAACTAAAATATATATATTAGATAAATATGATAACGAGTTACTCTGCAAGTGTCAATCCCAGGAATCCAAAGGAATTTCATTAAAGGGTGTCAATTTGTTATGATAAAATTAAGTTACATGGATAAATATATTAAGATAAATGAAGAAAAATATAAAACTCAAGGGGGTAATAAGACCATGTTCAACTTCATACGTGGCACGGGCTATGGTTATAACTAGCTTGAAATCTTCAAAGCAATCATTCCAAAACTCCTCGATTGTTTCTTATATTTCTTGGACGATGTCGAATTTATCAACAATGTCCTCAAAATTTGGAATAAATGTGATGGTGCACAAAGTGATTTCATGGTGGATGTCAAACTTATCCCACACGAATGGTTTTTGGACTGTCAAAATATCGTAAATGATGGTGATTATATGAGAGAGACTTGAACAATCATCTACATAGAAGACATTCTTACAAATAATTTGATTAAACCTGAATAGATTGGATAAAATTGCTAATTATGAAAATAACTAATAAATTATTAAAATTTGATAGTGATCGTCAATGATCTAGGGGGTGTGGGAATCTAAGAGATCATTAGTGATCGAAAAAATCATTAAGCAATCCCCATGAAAAGTTGATATTTTTATAACATTGATAATTTACATAATTAGAGACTAGGATTGATTGTTTAAGATCCTATTTGTTACGCAAATAGAATTAAATGGATAGAAAGGAGACTTACTTACCTTGATAGGAAAAAATAATTTGTTGATGCTTTGATTTTATTGGAGATGAATTTTAGATCTTTCAATGACTTGATAGGTGTGTTGATGGTGTCCGGACACTCGTGACAAGGTTTTCTAACTTCCTAATGTGATAGATCTTTGCTGTAATGATCCGTAATCCCAAAATAGGATCTCTATCGTTGTATTTATAATCACTAGCGATAGGTAAGGATTACCTAAGATCTAAAATTTTTGGGGAAAGAAGATTGGAAGTGGTTTTAACCACCTCCAAGCTACATTTTCATGGGTGGGGGTGCAATGTGGAGAGGTTAGGAGTGTTAATATGTTAGGGGAAGGGATAAAAATGGATTTATATTGGTTAGTAAATGGTTAGAACATTTTTAGGAGGTTGAGGTAGGTTTATGGGGGTAAAAATATGATTTTACAGGGTGAGGGTAGTGACTTAGGTTGTGATTAGAATAATAGATTTCAATTATTTAATTGTGTGTATGGGGTGTAGGTGGGTTACCTAAGGTGACGAAAACCCGGTGTCTACAATAGAAACCTCGTGGATTTCAAAGATGTTGTGAAATATGCATTAAAAGATCAATGTTTCTTGTAAATGGAAGATTAATGGTTGTGTTTTTCCATCTAGCATATATTCTTCCTTTGTCTTTAATTCTTTTGAATGAAGTTCAAACAAATCATAATCCTAAACTTGTTTTGAGTGTTTTTGTATTATTAAACATCCAATGAGGACACAATATCCTCAGTTTCCTCTGAGTCACTAATGCACCATTGATTGCATGAAATGGAAAAAAAAATTGCAGCTCGGTACAGTAGATATTTTCTTTGCATATTTTCCATTAGTGATTGTCATATCCCTTATCCTGTTGTCAATAAGTTTTGTAATGGTAGTTGTCCATAAACATCCCAAGATTAACAAATATCCAATTTTCATGTTCTTAGTCTTAATAAATATGAATTTATAGAGTAATACCATCATTCAATTATGATGGTTACATCTTCTATGAATCCTTTTGGCATAGCTAAATATTGATCGGCAATTTACAAGACAACTAGAGTTTCTGTAAATCAGAAGAGATAGTGTTGACAAGGTATCTGTAGTCATAACATTAATTTTAACACCTAATTCAATCAAAACATTTGGAATTTCCACATTGCCAATACAAATTGTGACTATAGGACTTCCAAGATCACCATATTTAGGGGGAATCATCTTTCCTTCCAATACACTAGCCAATTTACCATCAACATGTATGGTCCTTGGTTGGTTCCTCTTCCTTCCTAGAGTTTTGACACACAATTCTTTGATTTTTGTTTAATTTTGGAATATCTCTGAGAGATTACAAAAGAGGAATTCCAATACTTAATTTCTTCAATCCTTAAATCAAATCTAATTCAGGTCCCTCCTAGTTTGGGGTATTGTCTTTACTTAAGAACATGGATGGGAATGGTGTTTTTGGAAGTGAGTCAGATGACTTTTCAAAAGTATTTTTAGGTTGTGTCTCATCTTGTCCTCCCTTTTCTTTTGAAACTTATTCTATGATTGATTAATTGGGTTTAGAAGTAATATTTCCTAAGACTAATAGTATGTTATTAGATTCAATTAAATTTATTTTAGTTATCTTCTTGGTTTTAATAGTTTATGCTTGATTACCCCGCCTAGCATTCTTTGGATTAGCAATAGTCTATGTTGGAATTTGAGTCGTGACCAATTGTTTAGTTGGGGTCGTAATGATCAGTCTAGTTAACAAGGCTTATTTTTTCCCTGTGGTCTCCTTTGATTGTAAAATGGTTGACCGTGAAGCTAGAGGAGCATTCCATTGCTGCTAATATTGAGGGTTAAACTATTGGAATTATGGTGAATTTTTTTGTTCGAGTCTATATTTGTTGATAAAACTTTGGTTTCATGTTCCTTTATTCAGGCTTCATTATTGTGGAACTTATTAATTCCAAGATTAAGGGTGGGAACATTGAGTGTTCTACCTGATTAGAAAACCATTAGGTCTTTGGAGCATAATATGGGTTTTGATTTGAAGAAAAATTACCTCCTTGCCTTTGAGCTACATAGTTAACTTCTAGCTCACTATGTGTATTTTTTTTTAAATGAATCGTAAGAAATTGTATTAATACACATTGGTCAATTGCATGTTTCAAATCACAAACAAGAAAAACATTGGTTTTATCTAATGGGCAATATTTAAGTCCATGTTTATCTCTACATCTAGGACAAAGTATATATGAACAATGTCTCGGTTTTCTTTGATTTTATCGTATCCACAATTATATTGAGTTGTACCAAGAAAATTTTTCTTAGGATTACAATTTCTTCTCTTAGATTGGATATATCTCCATTGACTAATTTTCCTCTATTTTTATACATATTTGGGTGATTTCATGAATAATTCCTACAAAGATCAATAATGTCTGTAAACTCAAGTTTGTTCATATCTCCCTTTCCCATTAAGTTAAAAATATCTTGAGTGTCCTCATCCAATCATTTGAGAAATAATTTTTCAAAAGAGTAATTTCGAAGCCTGTGACACCTCTCCTATGAAGGAAATGAAATCAATCTAGATAATCTTCTACACTTTCATCTTCCTTTTGGCGTATTATAAAGAATCCCTCCCTACAATCTTTAACCCTACGAAATCTTGGTATTTTTCTAAAAAAATTGTTTCCATCTCTTCCCAAGTATGGATAGAGTTGGGGGCTAGTCCCATGAACCATCTCATTGTTGTATATTTCAAGGTTGAGGGAAACAAATTCAGTTTTTGAGTGTCAGAGGTATAATCATAGGTTTGGCATAACACTTTGAATTCAAATAAAAATTGATCAAGATATTTTGAGACTAAACCCCTAAACATTGGTAAGATTGAAGGGGATATATTTTTCATAGGCCCTTAGTCATTGGGATCCAATTCTATGGGATAAGTAAAGGTTGTTCCTTATAGTGGATTCTCATTATTCCCTCCATTAGGATTTTCTACTCCATCTCGCCATCCTCTCTTGTTGCTCAACTAGTCCCTTTGGTAAATTTTGAGGGGGATTATCTAGGTTTATTCTTACAAATCTACCTCTATGATCCCTATGTTTAAACATAAAATTTCAACATGCTAAATAACAATTCCCTAATCGTATGTTCTTATTTGATCATCTTATTCCACATATTCCAAAAGCCCATAAAATATACTTGTTGTCACTACAAGACCTTTTATATTTAAAAGAAAGAGTATGGAAAAAGAAATTATAAATGGAAACTTACCATATTCTCAAAAATCATGCAAGCTAGTACCTTAATCTTTGATAACACCTTTATAAATCCCTGACAACTATGCCAAAAAGTGGCAATCATTTTTTATACTCGCACTTTAATCATTCAATATTTGTCAATACTAGGGTGGTGTCCAAGGCTATTTGCAAAAATAATGGTTGAAACTATATTGAGCATGCAACTTAATTATTTAAGGAATAAACAATTGTTATAACTAAGAATCTGTCCTAACTTATTAAAATTAATGAGAGAAAAACAGATCACAAATACTCCTAACTTTGTAAATTTAAAGAACTGAAACATGAAGAAGTATAATAACAGTTTAAATGATGTAAACATAGTAATGCTTGAAAATAAGCAAACTAACTAAATAAAAAGAAATAAATAACACTTCCCTTCACATTGGGGAGGAGTGGCCCTTATTCCTTCCTTTTGATCTTGTTGTAAATCATGTACTAACCGGGTAAGTCCTATGCTCCACTATGTGAGTCTTTTGCTCCACTATTTGAGTCATATGCTAGGCTTATTCGATTCCTACACTACGCTTATGAATTTTTTTCCATTCACATTTGTTAGCACAAAAATCAATTTATATAAATCAATCTAAGAAACCATATGAAAGATAAAAGATAACCAAGGTTTATGTACAAAACTTCTCTTTAAGCCAACAAAAGCATTATTTACAATAAAATTGATATCAGTTCAATACAAGGTAATAGAGGGAAAAATGGGGCTTGGAATGGGAACTCAAAAGGCTTGTCACCTTTGTTTTGCTTTTCTATTTTCACACTAAGTTCAAATTTTTCAAGTTAAAGTTTGATTTCCTATACTATGGACATTGACTACACTTTTTTTCTCTGTAGGTACTCATCCTGGAAAAACAAACACAACTAAAAAAACACAAAGTACTAGGACAAACACAAGGTGCTCTGAATGAAGAAAAAGTGTGTCTACACAGTCAAGTGAATTTTCCTTTAAGGATGTAATTTTCAACTCTATACTTAAAGGGGCCAAATGTAGACACTCATTTTAGTAATTTTTGACATGTAATAACACAAATTTTGCAACACTTAATTAACAAAAATTAGAGAATATGCGTAGTTAATATAATCTATAATGACATGTAAATACAGTAAATGAATGCAATAAACAAGTATGGAAAATGACCCAAGAAACTACGAAGATGAAAATGTTAAACCCTAGAGTGCAAGGAGAGTTAGAATGAACTCAGTTGATTAAAGGAGCTTGTTGGACTATGTCACAAAAGTGAAAAATAAATAAGGAGAAAGAAAAATCATGCAGAGGTCCTAAAATGGAAAGATCGAGACATATGAGTGGACCGGAGTGCCTCAGAGAGGGACAAGGGTGCATGTGGGCACTCGATCCGAAGAATGGGCACCCTAGTCTCGTGAAAAGGTCCAGACCTAACTTTCATAGGTTTGAAAGGTGGTCTAAAACCCTCACTTGTGTGTCACATTAGACTCACAAAGCACTACTCTAGGTGTCACTAATAATCCAAGATGAAAGCAAGACCTCCAAGATATCATAAGAAGTATCAAAACCCTAAGAAAAGAAGGATACAAATGAATGGGTCATATTGACATCAGCTTCCACAATAGTGGGCTTATTAAAATAATTGTTGCACTACATTTCAAACCCAAATGTATTTCTGGTGTGTGTGTGTGTGTGTGTGTGTGTGTGTGTGTGTGTGTGTGTGTGTGTGTGCATCATATTCCCTAGATTCTTTTGCGTCAACCACACTTTATGAAGTAGTGAGCAATAACTAGATGTAGAAAGTAGTAGAGTGGTGCATGAAATAGAATAGAGTCCCTCCCCCTATGCGCGTGTGATGCAGATTAACTAGCATTGTCCTTGTGATGGAGCTAATGGATGCAAATGATCTCTAAGTGGATATAACTCTAGGTGGATGATAGTAGTGAATAGTGTTTGGTCCCTCATTATGGTCTCATAACTTTATATATATGTGGTTCTCTTCATCTAATTTCATAATTAGCCTCGAAATGGCTTACCACTAAAAAGATAAGAATCTAATAGGTCTAGAAAGCGCCCAAAAAGTGGCTATAAAGTTCAAAAAGGATAATGGCGCCCTAGTGGGACCAGGGAGCCCATGGGCACCCCAATACTAGCATGGGATCCCCATTTAAGGCTAAAATAACGTGAAATGAAAAAATCTGATTGGGCATGCAGTGCAAAAGGTTAGGAATGACAAAAGAAAATAAAGTAAGGTGACAAAAATAGGGGATTAATTAGTACTTTCAATACTCAAAACCTTCTAACTAGTAGTATGAGACTAGGACTAAATAATGTATAAAGTGCATGATTTTGTGTCTACAACACTCTTGCACTATTTTATACTTTCTCGATTGATTAATTATCCTATTTCTAGATATATCTCACTTGTTATTACTTACACATACAACGTACATGTTAGCATAATGTTCATATTAACCCATCAAATTATGTTATACCTTCATATATCATAATTCCAACTTTTAGATCACCCACACATGTATCTAGGACCATAGCATATAGGAAGGGTCATAGTGTCATACATTAAGGGCTGACTTGGCCATTTTGGTCCATTTCCTCCAACGGTGTGTTTCTCAATTTTAAATCCTTTTGTACACTTCTAGTCGGCCTTATTCAATGTTTTTAGATCCGAACACATAGATAATCAAATTAATTATCTCTCATTGAGGAGATAATCCATTATACTTGGAACATAGTCTCCTAATGATAAAATACTAAGAGAAAACATAAGAGAAGTTATTCTAAGACTCCTAGAGCTACATATACATTACATACTCATTATAGGGCATACATCCACTCATATATGAAAATAAAAAAGATAATATATCAAATTCAAGTCAAGCTAGGGCAAGTATCGAGTTAAATCCTATTATATCAAGATCATGGTTATCAATTTTATTGTATATATTCTAGATATCACATGTTATGTGAGAAGGACATGTGTTTTGATCCATCTTCTGGAGTAGTAGTAACGTCGATGCTGCACCGAGGTACACACAACCCACTTAACAGTTTATTTACATGACTCTTCCACCATCTATGTTTTTGAACATTAAATCAATTTTATAATGAGCATCGCACAATATCAGAGGTCTAAGTTCCGTATGGGAATAGAATAGGAAGAGGAAAATAGGGACAAAAGGTTATAGAAGCTAAAAGTATAGAGGGATAAGAGACTATGCTAGAAGCACAATGGAATGAAAAGGGATGAATCAATCCTTTAAAATATTAATTCAATTTCAGATTACTTACTCAAACCACAAACCAATTAACTATCCATTAATGTGTGCACAATATCAAATAAAAAACATTCAAATAACCATAAAAAAGAAGAAACCCCATAACACAAGATATAAGTGGGAAACCCTCAAGGGGAAGAAAACCCACTAAAACTTATTATTATATTACTTAAATCAAAGGTATTTAGTGAAGCACTAACTTCACAAGGAGCACCAACCCCTAGTTTAGTAGAGCACCAACCCTACAAGGAGCACCAAACCCTAGTTTAGTGAAGTGCCAACTCCACAAGAAGGCTACAACCCCCTAAGATGATATAGAACCCAATCAACCACCTTTTAAAACTATATCTAAAGTCTTGTCTCTGCCATAAATGATTGAGATCTCCGATTTATCTCACACACATTCAAATCCTTTTTCAAGCCCTAGCTTCTCCAATTCTCTATGTTCTTCACTTTCTCAACTTGTCTTTGCTTCAACATCTTGTACACACTCTTCCAAACATCCTTAAACCTATCATAAACTCTTAATATATGTCTTGGTACTGCGAAAAAATCTCACATGGGTCACACTTTTTCGCTCTTGCTTAACTAGTGCAAATTTGAATTCAAACATGCACTTTATACCCTTATCAACTCTAAAACACACACCAAGTCAATTTCCCTCCTTTGGTTTAACCAAGGAAACTTAAAAACATCCCAGAAATTTCATTAAAACATTCACATGTGACCCATATAGATCGTGTTAGCATAATTTAGCATAGGCATATTTATTACATTTTATGCATTGTCTTTTATTTAATAATGTGCAACATGTGCACTCTAGTCTAGTGACTTGCATTCAATATTGTTATGTTGGATAACATTCAATATTGGTATTAGTAGTAATTACATGTGCATGTGAGATGGGTCTTATCATCTCGTAGTTGGTGTCTGCTAGGGGGTGTCATGTCTATCCATATGAGGTCATGTCTAATATCTATAAATATTACGGCTCTTGCATTGTAATGTAATCTCGATTTCATGATCAATAATATTTGTGAGGCTTCGTCCCTCTTTGATCATTGCAATCTTATTCTATTCTATCATTTGGTATCTAAGCTATACCATTATTATCATTTGGTATCGGGGAGGTTTTATCCAAGAAAGGTTGAAGAGGAGCACTATTGGAGAGGATCCATTGGAGAAGAAGATCTCGCATCAAAGGAGAGCCATGAAGCATCCCCGCACCTCCATTCCTTCTAAGCATCCCTCAACTAAAATTTGACCTATCCACTTATTTGGAAGGTAATTTTTTTATTAGTCATTGGCATAGCCAATTGATCTAACATATTGGCGGAATATTTTAGATTTGGAGATCTTTAAAAAAAAAGGAGAAAGATCTTGGAAAAATTGCAGATCTAAAAAAAAAAAAAAAAGGATTTGTGAAAAAAAAAAAAAAAAAAAAAGATCTTGAAAAAAAATTGCAGATCAAAAGAAAAAAAAATCAGATCTAAAAAAAAATAAAATCAGATCTGAAAGTGGAGGTGTGAAGAATTCGGGAGCAAAGGTTGAAGCAGTCCCGTCAACAAAATTCCAGCAGATAGCTCTTAGAAAAAAGAACGTAACTTTTTCATAAAATGTCAGATTGATGTGCCATTTTTTTCTGGAAATATAAGAAGGAGACGCACAACTTTACAGTTTACATCATCTTCAGATTTGGCCTCTACATGTGACGAAAAGTCTGTACAAGTCGGATCATTTTTTTAAAAAAAAATCAGATCTAGCTGGTAAATTGGTAAGATCTCAAAAATAAGATTCCAATTCTTCTGAAATTTTTTGGGTTTTAAGATAAATATTGTATGATGCTGCTGTCAAAATTTTAGAAAAACCCAGATCATGGTTTGTGAGAAAAGATGAAAACAATATTCAGATTGTTTGTTTGGATCTTGGGAACAAACAGGTCAGCGGTTCAATTCCCACTCTCTCCATATTTTTTCTTAAATTATTTTTTTGGAAAATTTGGAGAAATTAATAAATTTTGGGAGATTTCCAAATTTAGAAGCTCACCAAACACATTTAGAGCCACCGCTAAATTTAGCGGAAAAACACCTATTTGGGGGTAAAAAAATATTTTTGGCCTAAATTGTGTATTTTGTGATTCTAGACCCTTTTTGTAAAGAGGGGGGACACAAAAACTTCATTTTGATGTACTTTTGGAGCATGTTGTACTAATCTTGGTGCATAAAGTGAAAAAAAAAAAAAGGTGCAAATTTTTCATTTTATGTTTGGTTCTATCACACGAGATCTTTGATCTCATAGCAGCGTTCGGTATATACGGTGCCTCTGGGAAGCGCTTACGGGTGATGCCGTTGCGACTACTACTGCACTTAACGCCTAACATAGCTGCCTAAACATCGTTTGGGCATCGACCCTATAAAATTGACAGGGAGTAATAAGGACACAATACACACACATTTGAGCCCTCCCATCCGTTTGTGCTTGCACAAACCCCTCTCCGCATCTTGTCTAAGTACCACGTACTAAATTCTTTCACGTATGTTAACACCTCTTTCCGTACCGACGGGTATATTGAAAGGGTGATCTTCTTCCATGTACCGATGGGTATATCAGAAGGGAGTGTATATAGAAAGGTTTGGTATATCGGCTGACGGTATATTGAGAGGGAGACCATAAACCTGGAGTGATAAGAGCCTTACCCTTTGTCAGAAATTCAGAGTTTCAGAAATTCAGATTGCAGAAATGGGTGCACAAGCACCAAAGTTCTTCTTGCCAGATTCACAACTACTTAGAGGAGACAACTATGCTACATGGAAACCAAAGATCAAGACATTACTTGAGTTTGAAGACCTATGGATAGTTGTAGATGGAAAAACAACAAGATCACTTGATGATGGAAGACAACAAGTTCAATTTGACAGGGCCAATCAAAAGGCCAAGTTGATCATCTTGTTTAGCATAACAGACGATGTGCAACCCCACATTAGAGATGCCACATCGGCCAAGGATGCATGGGATAAGTTGAGCACAGTCTATGAGGCAAAGAACAAGAATGCCATCCTCAACCTACTATCACAACTGCATACTCTCAAGTTCAAGCACAATGAGAAGGTTGAAGTTTTTTTGAGACGAGTTGCTACTTTGAGGGCATCTCTATTGGCATTGGGAAAAGAGATAAGTGATGAAGACCTCGTACCAATTGTGTTGTGAGCACTTCCTCCTTCCTATAGAATCTTTGTGACAACTATCAATATGAGTGAACACACAGTCACCTTTGAGAAGTTGGTCAATCTACTCCAACAAGAAGAGGCAATGAATAACAAAGATCATGAAGATGAGCAAGCACTATCTTCCAATCATAAAGGAAAGGGGAAATTTCAATCCAATAACAAGAAGTCCCAACAAAATCAAAGTCAACGAGACACCACCAAGAAGTGTCCCATTTGCAATAGAGGGGGACATGACATCAAAGATTGTTGGTACAATTCCTATAAAAAGGGTTCATCAAGCAATTCAAAACCCAATAACCATCAGGGTAACAATAATTCAAATAAAGGGAAGTCCAACAACAACAATCAAGGGTAGAAAAATGGTAATTGGAAAAGAAAACCCAAACAACAAGGGTACATTGCCGAACATGAGGATGATTCAGATGAAGGACACCACATGTATTCTGCTCAATTTGATGACGAAACCAAGTCCACACAAGATATCTGGTATGTTGACTCGGGTGCAACTCGACACATGACTGGACGCAAGGATTGGTTCTACACACTACGTGACTCACCTAACAAGAACCATGTGTCATTAGGTGATGACTCATCATACAATGTCAAGGGGATTGGAAACATTTCACTACCTCTTAGAAAGCATGACTACAAAATCACAAATGTATTGTATGTACCTGGGTTGACCAAGAATTTGCTATCAGTTAGTCAACTCCTTGATCACAACTTGAAGTTAGATTTTGACAGTAATAATGGAGAAAAAGTGTGCTTGATAAGAGATAAGTCAAGAGGTTCCAAGATTGTAGCAAGAGCCTCCAATGTGGGACGCATGTTCCAACTTGATTTTGTCCACAAGGATGATCAAGCTCTAGTGGCCAAAGACACACAATCTACAGAACTATGGCATCGCAGATATGGTCACATCAGTTTTGGCTATCTCCAAACACTTCAAAAGGGCAACATGGTGAAAGGATTGCCTACACTCAAGCACAACACTGACAAGTGTCACAATTGCCAAGCCGGAAAGCAAAACACGCAGTACCCTTCCGGAAGAACACATATAGAGCTAAGGGAAAACTTGACTTGGTGCACACCGATCTTTGCGGGCCCATGCAACCAAGTCATTACGGATGTCGATACTTCATGCTTTTTGTTGATGACTACTCTAGAAAGATGTGGATATATTGTCTAAGAAACAAGAGTCAAGCCTTTGAGACATTTGAAGTTCAAAGCACTTGTTGAGAATGAATTTGGTCGCAAGATTAAAACTCTCCACTCAGATCGAGGGGGAATTCACAAGCAATGAGTTCAAGACTTACCGGAAGCTCATGTTATTTTTCGACAAATTCCTCCTACTCACACACCACAAAGCATAATGGTATAGTTGAGAGAAGGAATCGTACTATCATGGAAATGGTGCGATGTATGATTGATGACTCGGGTTGTTTAACAAAGACATTTTGGGGTAAGTGTTTGTAATAAGCTGCAGTCTATTTGTTAAACAGAGTGCCCACATTAGCTCTTAAAGGAGTGACACCTCAAGAAGCATGGTCAAATTGGAAACCATCAATTGCACACCTAAGAGTATTTTGGTCAGTAAAGCTAGCATGCACATACCCAAGAAGAATAGGAACAAGTTGGATATGAAAGCCGAGAAACCGATATTCATTAGATACAGTGAAGAAGCACTTGGGTACAGATTATGGGATCCGAAAGAAAAGAAAGTATACACAAGTAGGGATGTTGAGTTCTTTGAGAAGAAACAAGCAGATGCTCCACTCAACGACTCAACAAACATGCAGAATACACCTCTTGTGAAGACAGAATTTGATGTTCCCACTGAAGATGACAGTGATGAATTAGATGATGGTGAAAACTTGGATCCACCACAAGCCAATGGAACAGCTAAGAAGTTACCTAAATGGTATACTCAATTAATAAGAGATGCAAATTTGGATGAAGCACCTAGCACATCGTCCAATCCTGGACCTAGAACTCGTAGTCAAGCTCGTGAAGAGGTCAATTATGCCCTAATGAGCAGAGTTGTTGAAACAGTTGAGCCATCTATAGTTCAGGAAGCCCTACAATCAAAATCTTGGAAAGATGCCATGGATTCAGAGTATCAGTCAGTGATGAAGAACAACACATGGCAACTTGTCGACCTTCCACCAGGGAAGAAACCCATTGGATGCAGATGGATATTCAAGACTAAGTACAAATCAGATGGGACTATTGACAAGTATAAAGCAAGGCTTGTAGCAAAGGGGTATGCACAACAAGAAGGCATTGATTATGAGGAGACATTTGCTCCCACAGCCAAGATCAAGACAATCAGGATGATCTTTGCTCTAGCTGCACAATTTGGTTGGAAAGTCCACCAAATGGATGTGAAAAGTGCCTTTCTTAATGGAGATTTGCAAGAAGAAGTCTATATGACTCAGCCAGAGGGTTATGTAATACCAGGAAAAGAGATGATGGTATGCAGACTCATAAAATCTCTATATGGCCTAAAACAGGCACCCCGGGCATGGTACATCAAAATTGATGAGCATCTCATAAGTCATGGATTCGAAAGGAATCCTTATGACCCCAATCTCTACCTCAAAAAGCAAGGGGGGGAGATTGTCATTGTGGTTGTTTATGTCGACGATCTAGTCATTACAGGCAGTTCTGTGAAGATGATCGATGCAACAAAGAAGGATTTTAATCGATCGTTCGACATGACAGATCTCGGGCTCATGCACTATTGTCTTGGGTTGGAAGTATGGCAAAAAGAGAATCATATCTTTGTGTCATAGTTGAAATACACCAAGACAACGCTCGAGAAATTCAGGATGATGGATTGCACTCCTATTGCTACACCTATGGAAGCGAGACTTCAGTTATCTCGTTCCGATCCATCACCACTGGTGAATGCAACTCTCTATCGGCAGTTGATCGGGAGTCTCATTTACCTGACATATACTAGACCAGATATCAGCTTTGCAGTCAGCTATTTATCACGCTTCATGCAAGAACCAAAAATATGTCATTGGAAAGCAGCAAAGAGAATACTAAGATATCTAAAGGGTACAGTTGACCTTGGTCTAGAGTACAAGAAGAACGACAACTTCTTCTTGACAGGATATTCAGATTCAGATCATGCAGGAAACATGGATGATAGGAAGTCAACATCAGGCTTCGTCTTCTTTATGGGATCTGGACCGATATCATGGGGAAGCAAGAAACAGAACTTTGTTTCTCGCTCTTCTACAGAAGCAGAATATAGAGCTGCAGGTGAAGCTGTTTGTGAAGCAATATGGCTATGCCGAATACTGGAAGGAATTGGTCTACCACAATAGAAATCTACTCCAGTATATGTTGATAATGAAGGAGTTCTAAAGCTTGTTCGCAATCTAGTATTTCATGAGAGAACCAAGCATATTGAAGTACAGGTTCATTTCATACGCGAGCATGTCTTGAAGCACAACATACAGCTCCATTTCGTCCCTACACAATTTGAATGCAGAATGCGATGTTTTCACTAAGTCACTTGCACGTGACAAATTCACACTTTTTAGAGAGTTCCTCTCCACTTCATTGGAAACTATGCAAAATTAAGGGGGGGAATGTTAGCATAATTTAGCATAGGCATATTTATTGCATTTTATTGCATTGTCTTTTATTTAATAATGTGCAACATGTGCACTCTAGTCTAGTGACTTGCATTCAATATTGTTATGTTGGATAGCATTCAATATTGGTATTAGTAGTAATTACATGTGCATGTGAGATGGGTCTTATCATCTCGTAGTTGGTGTCTGCTAGGGTGTCATGTCTATCCATATGAGGCTGTCTAATATCTATAAATATTACAGCTCTTACATTGTAATGTAATCGATTTCATGATCAATAATATTTGTGAGGCTTCCGTCCCTCTTTGATCATTGCAATCTTATTCTATTCTATCATTTGGTATCTAAGCTATACCATTATTATCAGATTGGTCATGCCCAAAACCATCCAACTTACACCAAACAAGCTCAAAACCCCATCACTAGGATAACTAAAATCCACTAACACCAAAACCGTGATTATTCAAGCCCCAAAAATCATCACACATGTGTAAAATAACATAATAACATCAACCACATGTTGAACTCTAATACATTGAGGTGGTGTTTTCATTGATTTCACATGGCATTGATGGAAAAGGAGAAGTGAAATGGCATGCGAGATACATGTCTTTCAATGGTGTTCAATGATTTCAAGTTGGTTCTTGGAGTCTTCAGGATGGTTTTAGGGTGGTCTCATGTTAGTATTCTAGGCTCGAGAATCTAGAAGTCACTTATGGTGTTACTACTTGATGAGTGCATTGTTTGGCTCATTGATATCATTCCTTCAAGCCGAAAATATTCTTTTTGATATGACTTATTAATACATGGGGATGTTTTGTGTAGTTATATCTTAGTAGGTTTGATGCATTTTCCTTGCTATAGTTTATGAAAACTGATTATCACATGAACCTCCTACTAACTATCTTTGTGAGATCAAATGTGATGATGTGTGTAGGAAATGATGGAAGTTGCTGGTGGTTATGGAGCCCGAGTTCGAAGCATGCGGCAGAAGACTGTTTCCACCAAGTTGACCTATTAGTTTGGGCTTGTTCCTAACTACCCGTAGAAATTTATGTGTTTTAATTAGTATTTGGTGGACAGTGTTTAATGCCACCTGATATGGTGAATCTTGTAACTAATAGTATCTATATGAAGACTTCATCTTCAGAACTTGGTAGTACCACTTTTTGATATACTGAAGGAGATTATCTGCATCTAGTTCTTGATATCTTTTATTGTCTATGTTATGAACTTATTTTTGAGTTAATGAAAGCCACAACGTTTTGAGAATCAGAGGTTGTTAATCCCTCTATCCCGAGGAAGAGAAAAATCCCACTCGACCAAGGAGATAAGAGGTTATTTTGAGTTCATTTATGCATACAGTTCTTTGATTCGATTTACTGTAATTGTTGTTTGAAAATCTTACATACATGCTTTGATTAACTATATCTACTTTCTTCATTACTGCTTTCATTTAGAATAATTTTTTTGTTATGCAAATCTGGTTAACACATAATCTTGTTTTCTACTAAGTTTCATTTATACACTTTTAATTTCATTTGTTAAGAGTAGTGTGTGCATATTTCCTTTTGCAGAAGAAGATTAGTTGGTAGTTTCCTTTCATCACAAATAGTTCAATTCCATAGAACCGTATTTAATTTCCATAGATTAGTCACTAAACTAAGCAACCCCCAACGGATCAATAGATAAGCTGGTTCCCCTAGACTCCATTGTATATTACCTACGACACAACCCTGGTTTAGAATGACACTGACAAAAATTATGTCAGTTAAGTGATTGGAAGAATACAATGACCCATCATTTTTGGCATTGTTTCCAGGACATAGCCATAAGCTCCATTGTTTTTTTATGTTATGGGTGTTAATGGAGTTCATATAGGAAACCAGTAGTTGTCTCGGACCTCATTTTAAACTAACCAACCTTGATGCATAGGTCGTGAGATAACCAAGGGATATTTATAGCACGTAATATTCCACAAATCTCTCTAGACAATTCACAATGAAGAAACACTGAGAGTGATACAGATTCTAATTCAACTCCTAAAACCTCTTACGAGCATTACGTATCCTCTTCGTACCACTCGTAAATGTGGGACCCTAGGAATGTTGGAAACCAACCTTTAGGGAAAACCTTTACGTATCCCATTGTCCTCGATGTGGATGAGGATGTACCCATGAAAAACATCTCACCATCCATCCTCCCCATCTTTTGAGGTATGACCAAAGAAGACCCTGATCAATTCCTATTTGAATTTAAAGTCCTGTGCTAAACATATGATTATCAAAATGACAATCAAAAACTCAAACTATTTCCTTCCACTCTCAAAGATTCTGCTATGAGATGGTTTATGGGGTTACCATCTAACTCCATTAATTCCTAGGAAGCCATGGAAACCGCCTTCCTAGATAAATACGAAGACTATTATAGGGGAAGGGATCGGAAGGAAGAATTCTTCCAAATAAGGCAAAAGGAAGATGAGAATCTAGAGGATTATCTAGATAGATTCCTCTTTCTCCACAAACGAGTGGGTACAAGTTACATACTGAGACATCACTAAGACAGTCTTCCTTAAAGGTTGGATGAGGAAACCAAGGATTACCTCCATCTTATGGGAGGAGGAGACATGCATAAACTCACCATGGATCAAATCACTGAGCTATGTAGAAGATACTCTAGAACATGTGGAGGAATACGAAGAAAACAAACATCCAAGTCTTTGGGTACCTCTGAACTTCTAGAGGAAATGGTAAACATGAAAACATAGACATTCTATTGCAATTAACATCCACCATAGATGGACTCAAGGAAAAATCCACCCCTGCCAAAGAACCATTGGACATGTATTGCCCTAAGTGTCGGAAGAGACACCCCTTGAGAGAATGTCCTTTGGATGTCACAGACATGTGCTTAATCTGAAGTTATTAACCATGACACTAAGCATTGCACACTTTTACCACAATTAAAGGGAGGTTTGAATGCCATCTCTTAGATGAGTGTTGAATTAAACTTTATCCAAAGACCAAACAATCAGGGTGGGTTCCCATCTAGGCCGGCCCAGAATCCCTGGAGGATGTCATGGCCGAATCAAGCCTTTAAGTCTTCTTAGGTACAACCTGAGTGGGAAAACTCAAACTGGATGACTTATCCATATCCACCACCCTGGAAAAATCCCTACACTCAGCTGGGTTGGGCACCACCACCCATAACCAATCCTTGGCACAATCAGCAAGTGGGGTCCTCAACAAAATTTTGGCCAAAATCAGTCCTGGGCACCACCATAAAATGGTAATCAACAATGCAAATTCCAACAACCATAACAAGATTTACTTCCTCCACCTCAAGCCTACCAACATCAAGGACAATCAACACAAACACAACTTCCATCTCAGCCATATCAAATCCCAAAAATCAGCAGACGGCCTTCAATTGATGACAAAAACCCAGGTAACACCATGCAGGTTAATACTATTGGTAATTTACATCTGCGATCTGGAAAAATATTTAACCCTCCTGTTGTCATCACGGAAATACCTACCGATGCTGATAAAGAAGAAAACCTTGAGGGTAATCTTGGTTCATCACCAATACCAAATACATTGGATGATCAAATACTCAAACATAACATAGCCCCTTTTCCTGAGTGATTACAAGACACTCGAACTACAAATGAAACAAAATTAGTTCAGGAATTAAAAAAGGTGCATATTGAGGTCCCACTATTGCAAGCAATAAGGGACATCCCTAAATTGAACCAAACCATTAAAAATGAGTGTATAAAGACACCAGGAAGGAAAAATAAATACCCAAAGACTGTCAAAGTCGAAGGGAATTTGGTTGATTTAGTTGCTGGCACCCTTATCTCACCAAAATATGGGGATCTTGGGAGTCCTGTCATTACTATTTGTATAAACAACCAGTCAATATCTAACATTTTGGTGGATCTTGGTGCTGCTATTAATGTCATCACAACAGAAATGTTTAATCTGCTATCCTTAACAGGACTTCAACCTACCAACACTATTCTGCAGTTAGCAGATCAATCCATTGCTGTACCTGATGGTGTGGTTGAAGATATAATGGTCACTATTGAATCATGGGAGTACCCAGTTGATTTCATGGTTTTGCAGCCTAAAGCTCAAAAGTTAGGATATCTAGTCATCTTGGGATGACCATGGTGGCTCTGATTGCCGCATACATCGACTATAGGTCAGGCAACATGACAATTCTAAATGGGCTAGAAATCTAAACACATTTCATTATACCCTCCTGCCCAGCCTTATACGAACAATTGTGACTAGGTATGGGTGGATTCTTTGGATGCTAACTCTTTGAGTCCTTCTTTTTTGGCCACTATTACAGTACACAATCATATGGTGGAAGCTGTGGAGTCATATACTTTGAATGATTCTAAGGACTCTGCAACTACATAAATCAGCACCATTACTACGGAATCCATAACTCCAACATTAGACATCTCTTCTACTACTTCTCTGGTAGACATTACCTCTACTGAGTCTGGTAGGAAAATCTATGCTTATAATTCTAAATATTCAATCTCTGATTTCTATTGTCCTTTGAATAAGATTCTATCTTTTGATAATGTATCCATCCTACACATGCTTCAGCCCCATGTTTGCCCATTGAATTCTTTTATCACTAGTGCAGAGCTTACTCCTATGAATGATACCAAGCAAGTGCTTGTCAGTGTGGGAAGAGAGTTGACCATAGGAAATGATTTAGAGGTTAATCAAGAAGCTAGGGTGCTTGAGGTTCTGAAAAAACACTCTCGTACCTTTGCTTGGGATTACACTGATATGAAGGAATTCATCCTAGCATCTATACACATAATATTTACACTGATGACGTCAAACCTATAAGGCATCCGCAATGAAGAATCAATCCAGCATTGAGAGACATAGTCAAAAGCGAGATAGAAAAAATCCTAAAGGTAGGTTTCATCTATCCTATATCTGATAGTCAGTGGGTCTCCCCATTAGTTATTGTTCCCAAGAAGAATGGTAAGTGGTGAATATGTGTTGATTACAAGGAACTTAACAAATCCACCAAAAAGGATTATTTTCCCCTACCTTTCAATGATCAAGTCCTAGACAATTTAGCTGGTAAGAAATATTTTTCTTTCTTCGATGGGTTTAGTGATTATAATTAAATTAGTATTGCCCCTGCTAATCAAGATAAGACTACTTTTACGTGCCCTTGGGGTACATTTTCTTACCGAGTCTTACCTTTTGGGCTTTGTAATGCCCTTGCTACATTTCAGCAGCAATCTTGGCCATTTTTGTAGATCTTGCTAACGACTGTGTTGAGGTTTACATGGATGATTTCACTATCCATGGATCCACTTTTGAAGAATCTTTGAATAACCTTGAGAAAGTACTCATTCGATGTGAACAACACAAACTATCTATGAGTCATGAAAAATGTCTAATGATGGTTGATCAAGGAATTGTCTTAGGTCAAAATCTTTCAGCCCAAGGTATACAGGTGGACCCCAAAATATATCAGTCATCACCCAATTACCTACACCAGCTAATCAGACTGACATCAAAAGTTTCCTTAGTCATGCAGGTTATTACCGCCAATTCATAAAAGATTTTAGTAAAATTACCGCCCCAATGTTTTCACTGCTAACCAAAGATTGTGTTTTTGAATGGTCTCCTCAGTGTCAGTAGGAATTTTATTCTATCAAAGAAAAGCTAACCACGGCCCCCTGTCTTATGTGGCCCCGACTAGGGAAAACCTTTCCACATCCACACTAATGCTTGAATTCAGCCATGTGCGTTGTCCTTGGAAAAAAAGACTCAGAAGATCATATGTATGCAATTTACTTTATCAGCAAAAATCTGAATCCTACGGAAAGGAAAAAGAATTCTTGGCTATTGTCTATGCTTTGAATAAATTTCGTCATTACATCACTGGATATAAAAATTTGTTTACACTGACCACTCTACCATTCGATATTTGATGAACAAACCAGTGGTTGGCAGAAGGCTTATTCACTGGTTACTCTTGTTGCAAGAATTCAATCTCACCATTATAGATAAGCCTGGGAAATCTAATGTTGTTGCTGATTTTCTTTCTAGATTAAATGTTTCAGGTGATGATGAAGCAATCCAGGATCAATTTCTTGATGAACACTTGTTTGCTATCTCGACTAAGACTCCTTGGTTCGTTGATCTTGCAAATTATTTAACAACAGGGAAGTTTCCTACCTATTTTACTCATAAGGAAAGAAGGTGATTGGTTAGAAATAGTGCAACATATAAATGGTGTAATGGATTCTTATTTAAATTTTTTCTGACATGGTTCTTCATAGGTGTGTTTGAGAGGATGAGGTACATGACATACTGTGAGCTTGTCATGATGAGCCAAGAGGTGGACATTATTCAGTGAAATGAACAATTCACAAGATCCTTGGAGCAGGGTACTATTGGCCTTCCCTCCATAAGACTATCAAAAAGTATGTGTGGCAGTGTGATGCATGCCAACGAATGGGAAAACCTACACTTTCTATGGAAATTCTCTGAATCCTCAACTGGTTTTAGGACCATTTGAGAAATGGGGATTGACTTTGTTGGACCATTTGATCCTCCATCTTTCGGGAAGGAGTATCTCTTGGTATGCACGGACTACGTCACCAAATGAGCTGAAGTTCAAGCATTGGCATCTGCCAACGAGGATGGTGTTGCTGATTTTTGTATAATTGGATATTGCTGCGATTTGGAGAACCAAGGGCCATTGTATCTGATCAAGGTCCTCAATTTTTTTCAAATATGATTGAGGATTTCTTAGAAATCTACAGAATTAAGCACCGAAAATCATCACCATATCACCCCCAATCCAATGGGAAAGTGGAGGTAACCAATCGAGAACTCGAGAATATTCTAACTAAGGTGGTCAATGTCGATAGAAATAATTAGGTACCAAATCTTCCTAAGGATGTCTGGGCCCACAACACGACCTGGAAAACAACTACTAGTTTTTCTCCCTATGAGCTGGTCTTTGGGAAGAAACCATTGTTACCTATTGAGTTCAAATTGTGCACCTGGCGAACAGCGTTGGAAGTTGGGATTGATTTGGATGAAGCACAATGTGAATGAGTGCTACAGCTGAATGAATTAGATGAAATGTGGATGGAGGCACAGTAGAAGACATAAATTCTACAACATCAGCGGAAAACCTGGCATGATGCTCACATCAAAAAAAAGACATTTCATGAGGGACAAGTGGGTTTTACTCTTTGATTCCCACTATCAGCAGTTTAAAGGCAATCTACGTACATGTTGGTTGGGTCCCTATCAAGTCAATCAAGTGTTTGATAATGGCTCTGTTTGGTTGATACCAATTGATCAAGACAAACGGACTCTTGGTGAATGGACATAGACTGGATTTATCACTAACCACTTTGGATAAGAAGACTTTCACATATGACATTTTGTTATGCATGGACATGCATGCTGAGGAGGATCTTTTCCTCTCAAGCATGGAGTAATCAATCTCTTGCAAATTCAATAAAGGAAGATGATCCTACATTCGATCTTCTTCCCTTAGTTAGCAATTTTTCTTATTGTTTATTTTCAATAAATGCAGAATTTTCATTATTTCGTAGCCGCTAATCGCGCTTCATCTCAAACTATAGGGCATATAAATATATGGATATCGACCAAATAAACATAGCATGGGTAAGTGCATCATAACTTGCTAATGATATTTCTATATAGAACACTCCCCCATGTACGCATTTGTCATCATTACGCCATCATGAAATGATTGCTATATTTATCATGGATCTCCTTCCAAATCCAGTTTCATGGATGATGGCATAAAAAGGGTAATGTCTCATAATCACTGCGTGCCTTAAATGTGGCATATTCTTCAAGTCGGGGTAGGTGGCACTCGCTCCTCAATAGTGGGATATGTGTTTTCGCCAATATTTTCAATTCACACAAGTGGTTGGTCCTATTCACTATTTTTCTACCATCACCTTCGCTTGATTTTGTGCCACCCAAGGAATATGGTGCTATTTGAATTTAATGCTTCTACAACTACTTCTTACCATTATGGTATGCACATCAAGCACAATTGATTTTATCAGTCACTAAACAGGGAGTGGGAGATAAGCTCTATTTTGGTGTTTTCTACTAAGCGGTATTCTTCACCTTTGACTTGACATGGGACCATGAAAGACATTAGAACCCAATTCACTAGACACCTTACTCAGAATTCCATGCTTTCGCAAGTATTTCATGATTTTGGATGGCTGGATTTCATTCACCAATTTGAAGGCTTCAATGAGGGCATTGTGGAAGAATTCTTGAACAATTTTGAGTCCACTGTTCACAAGTTGGTCGAAGATAGGTGGAAATTACCATCAAGTCATTTCGACCTATCGGCTTGCGATTTTGGATTGAAGGTTATGAAAAATGCTCCTCTGTAAATCATGATCGGGGTTCATTTTAAGATACCTCTTGGAAATCGGAGGTGGAGAATACAGCGAATATCCCGGAACCGGTTTCGCAGAAGGTGAATTTTTTGGGGTTTGTTGGTCCGAAAATCATGTCGCCTAGACGCAGATCTATGGATAGATGAGCCAACAGTGTGCAGGGCATAGCCCCTCTTTGAGTCAGCAAAGCGAAACTGGTTTATTGCTATTCTACCAGCAGGAATCTTGTGCAAATCTCACAGTATTCTGCCTTCGGGGGTTGGGATCTCATCCCAGTAGATTTATTTCTGGCTGCGAAGAGAAAGGAATGAAAGAGGGGAGGAAGAAAGAACAGGTCCGAAGGGAGAAAAGAAATGAATTCCAAAGCAGAAAGGTCAGAAGATTTATGTTTTTGGGTTGGTAGTAAACAGAGCCAAACCTACTTGCATAAATAAACAAAGCAATACTGATGAGCAAATGACAGAAAAGTAGATATGAATCTAACAGATTAAACACATACAGATCTAACATAAGAAAGGTCTGATGCATAACACAGCTATTCAGCACAAAGTCTTAATATTTGTATTATTGTTTTCTTCTGTTACAAGAAAGCTCAAAGTCTTTCTCTCCTCACTTCTATTTTCATCTAAAAAATGTCCACCACCGAATACAACAAGTATTCCAATATATATAGAAGAGGAGAAGGAAAGAAGGCAAAAAGGAGCCAACCACCTATTTACAAAGATATTTACAAAATATCTAAAAGTCATGTTGACTTTTGACAACTTGATGGATGACATCATCCCATGATGCAACATGGATGATGTCATCATTTGTGTCAACATACTTTAGACATTCCAACAAGAAAGTCGGAGAAGAGAGAGAAGAAGAAGAAGAAGAAGAAGAAGAAGAAGAAGGAGCAGCTACTCATCGTCATCATCCTGCGGCCGAAAGGGGGTAGCCTGCTTTTGATCTTTGCCAGGACGAAATATGGAACTGAGCGCGGTATTCCAAAAACTTGTTGATCATTGGCGCAAATTGATCCTGGGAAGGATCCTTGTGTCGTTCACTGATCGCCTCACAAGTCTCCCACTCGTCTACAAGCTTTTATGGGAGTTTGGAATAGTCCTTCTCCGCCTCAATGAGGAACCCGATGAAGTCCCTACAAAGCGGAGTTGTTAATAGATTCGGTGTCAAATGTGACCTCGGCCGGCCCCGTTCTTGAGAAGCGATCTCTTGAAGATCCGGATGGTTTCATCACCGATCCGGATAAATAGAGAAAAACTTGAGAACGGGTCCACAACGCGTTGAAAACGATGAGGGCGGTGTGAGTTCGGAGAGAAAGGAAATCACGTGCTCTGCGAATAGTGAAAATGACATTTGGGCGCGCAAACACATATATATAGGTGAGCTGGTCATAAATGTGCCACCCACTTTTTAAAGGGCGCATGAGAGTTGCTGTCGACAGGGAAAAGCGTGTGCCCTTTGGCGCATGAAAATGTTTGACAAACAGAAATTAAGCGCGCCTTTGGCGCACAAAAGCTATGTCGACATGAAGTTATGTGCGCCCTTTGGCGCACACAAACGCGTTGTGTTGCAATAAGATTATGTGAGCCCTTTGGCACACCAAAAGCGGCGCAACAAACGTTGTGGTAACACAAAGGCACATGCGCCTTGGCGCACGCAGAGGAAGCTCAACATACTTTGGTGCACCAAAGGTGTGTTGACACCGAAAATCTTGCACCAAAGGTTTTAAAGGGGCACACCAAAAGTTGGTGTTACATAGCAATTTCATGCACCCGACCAAAAAAGGCTCAAAAGACTAAGTTCGAAAAACCATATTTCCGGGAAGGGATTTTACAACGCGTTTGAACGCAAGGATCCATAATCGAGGATCGGAACAAAATTTTGGTATGGTTATCGGTAAAATTTCCTTGTCAATTTTATGGGATAACAAGGTTGTATGAAAAATTTCACCGATTGTCAAGTGGTGCGTGCGAAGGTGCAGCAGACATGTGACAAGAGATTTTTCTATCGCGCATCAACAAAATGCAATGCGTGCATCACAGAGGCGTTAGTGACGCACGTCAACAACCTTGTTGACACGCATCACCGAGGTGCGGTGATGCGCGTCCACCGAGGGTGCTATAGCAAAATCTCCTGTCGCACGTCTGCAGCCTCCGACCTCTAATTTCCCATCAAAAAATATCCGTGTCACACGTCAACACTGCCCTTGTCGCGTGTCAACACTTCCTCTGTCGCGCGTCAACACCTCCTCTATCACGCGTCACCACTACCCAAGTCACGCGTCAACACTTCCTCTGTCACGCGTCACCACTTCCTCTGTCACGCGTCACCACTGCCCAAGTCACGCGTCAACACTTCCTCTGTCGTGCATCAACACCTCCTCTGTCGCGCGTCACCACTGCCCAAGTTACGCATCAACACTTCCTCTGTCACGTCACCACTTCCTCTCGTTCTGCGGCGTCACCACTACCCAAGTCACGCGTCAACACTTCCTCTGTCACGTGTCAACACCTCCTCTGTCGCGCGTCACCACTGCCCAAGTCGCGCATCAACACTTCCTCTGTCGCGCGTCACCACTTCCTCTATTGCGCATCACCACTGCCCAAGTCGCGCGTCAACACTTCCTCTATCGCACGTCAACACCTCCTCTGTCGCGCGTCACCACTGCCCAAGTCGTGCGTCAACACTTCCTCTGTCACGCATCACCACTTCCTCTGTCACGCGTCACCACTGCCCAAGTCACACGTCAACACTTCCTCTGTCACATGTCAACACCTCCTCTGTCGCGCATCACCACTGCCCAAGTCGCACGTCAACACTTCTCTCGCCGCACGTCACCACTTCCTCATCACGCATCACCACCGCCAAGTCGCGTGTCAACACTTCCTCTCGTCGCACATCAACACTTCCCTCGCCGCACGTCAACACTACCCAAGTCACACATCAACACTTCCTCTATCGCACGTCATGCATTTTGTGTTGTCGTGGCGTCAACAATCACAAAGCTACTTGAATGTCTGAATCTCTAGTGCTTAAGGGTATGCGAGTTCAAATTTCACAGTATTGGTAATTTGTTAAGCTACTTGAGGTATACTACCTAGCGAATCAGCTAGGTTTTTATAGGATATGTTTTCAAATGAAGGTGAAGCCGACCCCCCAGAAAAAATATACTATATATTTTAGGCGAACAGGACACCAACCCACTCCGAATAATTCACCTTTTCAAATTTTCATAAAATGAAATTTTCACCATATTACGAATATTCACCGCTAAAATTATCCCCGATCCCTGATTTCTCTATTTCATGATGAAAGGGAGGCACTCTCTGAAGTCATCCTGACTCCATTGGGTGTCTAGAAGGGTGTTAAGTGGACAAGCCTACTTGGGATCTGGAGCGAGATTACGAAATGGATCAACCGGTATTTTATATGTAATGGTCAGGCCTCTATTCTGGGTGGTGATGCACTCAAAATGCTCATCCACCTTAAGAAGGGACATGTCAACCAGGCCCTTCAGGTACATTTTCCTGAATACCTCGTGGACTCCATTATTAATGTTTTCCAGAAGTACTAGTCCGGTGGAAGCAAGTTTGTAATTAAACACCCGGGGTTGATTCATTTGTTGTGTTCACACCAAGACTTCTTTAGACCAAAGCGGAGGCTCAAGGGATATGTTGGTGGTGAAGGATCCAAACCAAAGCAATTGAAATCTAGTATCTCCTCTGCACCTCAGTCTACCCTTGCACCGATCCCTTTCCCTTCACACGAACAAGTACAAGAAGCCGATATTCACGAGCATGCGGACACGGTTGATACTCCTGAGGGTCCATCCCCTTCCACTTCTGGTTCAAAAGGCAAGAGTGCCATGGCTCCATCTTCTTCCATGCACCTACGGTCTCGGTGATTGAGTTCATTTTACTGATCTGGTGGTTCTGCTCAAAGACTTTACCTGATGATACCGCCTCCATTCGGGAAGAACAACATGAGGAGGATTCCCTAGTTGTTCCGTCACCTACTATTCCCGAATCTACAGAAATTCACCACGAGGTTCCCTGAAACTCTTGGCACCCAAGCTACATCTTCTCAGAACTATTTGGAGGAGATCGCATTGCTGAAATCTCAAATACAAGGTATGGAAGAAACAAACCTTTTATTGCAAGCTGAATTTACACAACAAACAATAGAGAAGGTTCGAGAAATCGCTACCCTATAGATTGAAGTGAGTTTTTTAAATTGACACATGATAAGAGTCTTGACATCTTAGATAGATTCCATCAATTATCCCTTCAGGAAAGGGAATTGAGGAAGGAAAATCAAAAATTAAAAAAGAAATGGAATCTATACAAGAGGAAAAACAAAAAGTGACATCTATTTTAGACTCTGTCTGTCCTTTGGCCCTCAAACTTTTGTCTTGTAGGAAACCTTCTCCAGTCTATAGCATGTTCATCCAAGAACAATTTTATTCCTGGCAGTTATTCCAATTTTTTTGTCAAGCTCCCCATGAAATTCCCAATGGCACTAGTTTCTTATCAGTTTACAAGTGCAGTACTCCTGAAAGCCAAAATTTAGTTTGTGAATTCTACCTTCATAACATGATAGTGACCAATGTGCCTAATTTCTTAATCAATTTATTTGTGGGTGATTTTCAAATTAAGGATTTTCAGTCTGCATTGTGCAATCAGATCATTTGGGGTCAGCAAACAAACATTTTCAATCACACCGCTCAGTCCATTGGATTCCACATCTGCCCAACTCATCACACAGATGTAGCCCTATGGAAAAACTTTCACTCACTTTACTATCAGGCAGGGGTTGGGGTAAATACTTCTCATATTTTACTTCAGTGTGTCATTGATTTTGAAAATTACAGTCAGGAGAACTTTGGGACAGCTTGGCAGGCTTTTGATAGGAGGTGGGATACTTTGAGTCTACCCTTGAAATGTAGGGAGGTTCTCTCTCCCCAAAACTTGAGCTGGAGCATGCACAGGGGTGATGCCCTCATCACCATTATCAAACAAACCATAGATAAAACCATCCAAAGTAGTACAATGATGAGTGGGTAGGCCTCCAAGTGCATCCACCACTCCTTTTGAGCCCTCTCACTACTTGGCAGAACAATGCAGCCCAGTCAAATGACAATTTCACAGCGTGGGTAGAAATTACCTCCAACACTCAAGGCTGCAAGAATACCACAAAACAATACGCTAATTAATTTGAAGAGTATGACATGGCTGAGCAGCTTGGTTGGCGGGCAGGATGGAGATGAGTTGCATAGGGACATGCAACAGGTAAATTCAGGGGGAAAATGATGAGTGCATTGTTTGGCTCATTGATATCATTTCTTCAAGCCGAAAATACTATTTTTGATATGACTTATTAATACATGGGGATGTTTTGTGTAGTTATATCTTAGTAGGTTTGATGCATTTTCCTTGCTATAGTTTATGAAAACTGATTATCACATGAACCTCCTACTAACTGTCTTTGTGAGATCAAATGTGATGATGTGTGCAAGAAATGATGGAAGTTGTTGGTGGTTATGGAGCCCGAGTTTGAAGCATGCGGCAGAAGACTGTTTCCACCAAGTTGACCTATTAGTTTGGGCTTGTTCCTAACTACCCAAAGAAATTTATGTGCTTTAATTAGTATTTGATGAACAGTGTTTAATGCCGCCTGATATGGCGCACCTTGTAACTAGCAGTATCTATATGAAGACTTCGTCTTCAGAACTTGGTAGTACCACTTTTTGATATACTGAAGGAGATTATTTGCATCTAGTTCCTAATATCTTTTGTTGTCTATGTTATGAACTTAATTTTGAGTTAATGAAAGCCATGATGTTTTGATAATCAGAGGTTGTTAATCCCTCTATCTCAAGGAAGAGAAAGGGCCCACTCGACCAAGGAGATAAGAGGTTATTTTGAGTTCATTTAAATGCATACATTTATTCGATTCGATTTACTTCAATTGTTGTTTGAAGATCTTACATGTGTGCTTTGATTAACTATATCTACTTTCTTCATTACTGCTTTCATTTAGAATAAAAATTTTTGATATGCATATCTGGTTAACACATAATCTTGCTTTCTGCTAAGTTTCATTTATACAGTTGTAATTTAATTTGTTAAGAGTAGTGTGTGCATATTTCCTTTTACAGCAGAATATTAGTTGTTAGTTTCCTTTCATCGCAAATAGTTGAATTTTGTAGAACTGTATTTAATTTCCATATATTTGAATTACATTTCCATAGAATAGTCACTAAACTAAGCAACCCCCCAACAGACCCAATAGATAACTAGTTCCCCTAGACTCCATTGCATACTGCCTAGGACACACCTGGTTTAGAATGACACTGATAGAAATTATGTCAGTTAAATGATTGGAAGAATACAACGACCCATCAACTACATGGAAAATATCTCTTGGATTGGGTTTCATGTCACTTATGGAAATCTCAATTGAAATTAGCTCATATAATCCTAGATCTAAAGCCTAATGAGGTGTGAAAGCCTTGTAAAGGTAATGAAAAGACCATGTAATAATAGTATTATCCTATGGATTATGTCAAGGGTATGTGTGATAAATAGAAAGGTTTATTTCAGCTCTTGGAGGTAAAACTTCAAAGTTCACCAAAGCGCCCTTGGGGGACTGGCGGTGAAGATTGAGGTAAATGGGATAGGTCTAGGCTATATAGGAACATATTTGGCTAACCAACCTACGGAGTTTGTATAGGGGTGTCTTTTGGTTCTTCATGCCAAATTTCATCAATTTTTGAAGTGGTGTGTGAAAATTATGTAAGTTTTTTCTAAAACTGGTTCAATAAGAAAAACAAATTGAGCCCTATGTCTTCTTATCACCCAAGAAAAATTATGGATTTTTCTTCAGATAAATCATAGAATAAATTTTTGGAGATAATTTCAAACCTAAAATGTTGCAAAAATTTTCAAACAAATTGGGTTATAATTAAGGAAGTTATGATCCTTTTTCTACCAATATTTTCTCTCTCCAAGGCACTTTCTTGAGTTAGTTGGCTTAATCTATGTTTTCTAACTCTAAATCACTTATGCAAGCTATATACACTCATTATAAGTATATAAAACCTCCTCTAAGTAAAATTTTTGAATCCATTGTATCTCAAAGCATGGAATGTGCCATATAGGCATGTATGTGCTTTGTAAACTTAAGTCTAGACAAACATACATTAATCACTCCAAACTTGTGTTTCTTGAGTAGGAGATGTTGGTAATATTGCATTCTTAGTTTATGATGTTTTTATAACTCTCTACAAGATTAATACAACTTGTTGGAACCTCCAGCTGCTATGGTAAAGGGTAAGATCACTCTAAGTGTGCTAATTCATTCAAAAGTCTTGTATGGTGTGTCAAGGGAGCATGGCCAATCAGTTTGAGTATATATTCCTTCAAAATATTGTATGTAGTGAAAAATTAGTGTGAGCATGTTTGAATCCATTTCCTTTAAAGATTCAAGTGCAAAGGAGGAGCTAGTTGAATGATAGATTGTATGCAAGGAGTTCAAGTTTAAAAACTGGTTCATGGTGGTTTTGATACAGTCCTGAAATGACTAGTCCTAAAAAACCTCATTCAAATGGTGAATGTACATGACTTGACACAATTGGTTGGGTAAGTTAAGCTCCAAGGACTTTGTGTTGTCCTAAAACCTTAAAGTAATTATGAGAAGCTCATTCATATAATGCATGGTCTAATTGTCAGACCTTTGTGCACTATCTTTTTATTTTTGCGAGCAATTGAAAGAGTTTGGAATTCTAGGAATACATATAAAATTTATAGGGAACTTCCATAGGTCCACAAGAGGTGGAATTTTTGTATTTCATCTAGAAATGAGAGAGAAATATTTTTTAAAGACACTTGGGTTAGCACTCTGAGCAAAACCCTCTCTCTAGGGTTTGAAGGAGTAAAATACTCAAAACTTGATTTGTAGCTAACAAAAATTCTCAAAATTTTGATGTTGTTATATGGAGGATATGGTAACATTTTAAAAATAATAAAATGGTTTCATCAAGGCATGAATGATATTTCTCTAACAATCTTCTTTGAAGTCAGTGTTTCAGCTCTATGCAGTGTTATCAAGTTGTTTTTAATGAAAACACCTCCAACTAAACCGCCTAGAGCTTCATGAAATTCCTCTAAAATATATTAAATGGATTAATCAATCTTGGTATTCCCTTGAATAAATTTGAAGGCTCAAATATCTTGTGACAGTTGATAAATAAGCTCCCGAGTTGAACTTAGGTTAGTGAGTCTTCACTATATAGTGTTATTGCTTGTAGATTGGACCTAAGATGCTTTCATAGGACCACCATGACTCTAGAGAGATTCTTGAAAATGTTTCTTAAGGTTAAAATTTTATTTTGTGCCTACCATCTCTAGTTTATAGCACAAAACTCTTATAATTGCTACAAGTAAGTGTTCGATCTTCTAAAGAGATTGGAGAGTCGTGAGACAGTCGACTCAAAGAGAGTGAATCTATGAAAAAAATTAAAAGTCTTGACATTCTGAGGCTATGATATCCTCATCAATCTCAAGCTAGAACATGAATATTTCTTCCATGGTTAAAGAAAAATGACAAATTTCAAATCATTTGGTGAAACCAAAAGATGGAATTTGAAAAGACCTTGTTTTCTAAGTGAGAGAACTCGAACTAAAGTGTTGAATGGATAGTAGAGAATAATTTGAAAAGGTAATTGACTAATTTTTGGTTGAAGTGTGGTTTATAAGGATACATAACTATGATATATAAAACACATGAGTGTGTGATAAAGGGAAGATGAAGTGTGTGTTAATGATAGATTTAAAAAGGTTGAGATTGAACTAAAAATAAATATAGAATATGTTTAAGATCCTGAAAATTGGGGCTAAGTCTTGAGATATGAGCATTGTAGTAATGAATAGTGAAAAAGATGCAAAGTAGTGCACAAATGAGTCAAAAGAGATTGTGAATACTTGGATAGATATTAAAAGAGATGACAAGTGAGTAGTTTTTGAAATAGTGATGAAATTACAGGTGAAATAAGTTCAAGTTTCAAATTTAGGGTCACGATCGGGTTTTTGCAACCAATTTGAAGAGTGATAAGATTTTGTGTACACACTGAGTTGTAACTCAGTATAATTATAAATTTGTAGCTTTCTTGCAAGTTTTAGCTTGCTTATGATCAATTTGTAGCTTGATTTTAAGTTTTAGCTTCATCAGTTGAGTTGTAGCTCAACACTTTTGTAACCATTGAGAAAATAGTCCTTTGGTTCAATGGGTGTTCTTCCCAATTTGGGTTTCCCACTTAAAAACTCTCTCTCTCTCTCTCTCTCTCTCTCTCTCTCTCTCTCTCTCTCTCTCTCTCTCTCTCTCTCTCTCTCTCTCTCTCTCTCTCTCTCTCTCTCTCGTGTGATCATTTTTTAAGTTTCTTTGTGTTTTAACATAACTTAAGAATCGATTACTGAGTTAATTCATCAAAAAATGTTAAATTGAACACTGATTCACCCCCTCTCAATGTTCTTGTTTCTAATAATTGGTATCAGATCTTGGCTTTAGTGTAGTGAGTTTAACAACTCAAGGGAGATCCAGAAAATTCAGCAATGACAAGCAATCAGGAATCAAGTGGATTTTCTACCTCCAAAGAACCTATGTTAAATGGATCCAATTATACTTTCTAGAGTTTCAAGATGAATACTTACCTAATGTCACTTGGGTTTGACATCTGGATATTAATTGATAGTGGCTACACTATTCCAGTTACACCTCTTATTGATGCAGAAAAAAATAGAGAATTTGAAACAATTCTAAAGCCATGAATACAATTCTCTGTGGTGGCTAAAATTGAGTTCATAAAGGTCATGCAATGCACTACAACTAAATAAATGTGGGACAAATTGAAGACAATATATGAAGGATATAGTAAGGTAAAATTTTCCAAGTTACAAACTTATCATGCACAGTTTGAAGGCATGAAAATGAAGGAAGGTGAGAATTTTTCTTCATACTTACAAAGAATGGATGAAGTTATAAATCTTATTAGAGGCTTAGGAGAGAAAATAGAAGAGAGTGTGGTTATGCAAAAGGTGCTCAGATCCTTATCCTCAAAATTTGATTCCAAGGTGTCAGTAGTAGAAGAATCCGGAGGCTTAACTACCTTTTAAATGGATGATCTTCATGTAATATTAATTACATATGAGATAATAATTAGTGACTCAAAGTCAGTAAAGAATGAGGAATCCTTCAAGACTAATAAAGAAGAATATGTAAGGAATAATAAAGTTGAGTTTGACATAGAAATTGATGATGAGAAAGTGGAAGCAATGTTTGTAAAAATATGAAGAGAGGTTTAGGTAAGTACAAAGGCAAAATGTCATTCAAATGCTTGATTGTGTCCAATTTGGTCACTTTTCCTCAAAATTTCCCAACAAACACAAAGGGGACCAATCTGATGAGGAAACCTCTTAAAATAAAAATAATAAATTCAAGAAGAAGGGGGAAAAAATAAATACTTCAAAAACAAGAAGAATTTCTACACACAAGAAGGCTCAAGCTCTTCTCATTTAAGTGATTCTAGCATATCTGAAAGTGATGATAAAGGAACACAAGATGAAATTTTTTATGGATGTGGAAGTGTTTTTTCAAGCAACTCAAAAGGAAAAATTCAGACTGAATATGAAAGTTCATATGAAGAATAAGTAGAGGTTAATCTTGAGGCTGAACTAATAAGTTCTCTAGAAGAGTTGAAACATCAAAGGAAGAGGAATCAAAAATTGAAACTGATGGTGAAAGAATATGAAGGAAAAATCATCCTTCTTGAGGAGAAAAAAAACAAAGAATCTCAAGAACATGAAGAAATGGTCAAGGAATTTGAAGCACAAATCAAGCAGATTGAAGAAGCCTTCAAAATCAAGGAAGAAGAGAACCTAAATCTCAAAACTGAAATGGAGCTGCTACAAACTCAATTAGATCATACATCCACAAAATTAAAGACCTATCATAAATTTGAAAGCTCAAAATTGGTCTAGTTAATCTTCTAGGTAAACAAAGAGATACAACTAATAAATCCGGTCTTGGATTTGAAGAAAATAATGAGAATGACAAATCAGTAGGTAAGAATATGATCAAGACAGCTCAAGAATATCCTAAAGATAAGAGATTTGATTTTAGGAAGAGGTATCATTCAGCAAAACAACATCATGCTCGAGGTATGCTCATTCATTCTATGGATATTTTTTTCATGTAATGAATTTGGTCACAAAGCCTCAAAATGTAGAATGCATGCTAAAGGTCATAGTAGACATCTTAACTTTTATCATTTGATAAGAAAGGATGAGTTGATTTGTTACAACTACGAAAGCATAGGCACATAGCCAAATTATGTTATCAAAGACCTCCAAAACAAAACAAGAATTTTTATAAGGTTAAATCAGATCCTACAAATGCAAAGAAACAAAGATTGATAACACCGATGCTAAATATCTAGGTTTGCATAAATAAATTCAACAACAATAAATCAAATTAACTCATGAAATGGAATGTACAGAAGATAGAGACAAGATGTAAATAGAATGGAGAAATTTCTATTGAATATGAGAGGGAATTTTATACAATTTCTTGCTCCTAAAATCATGGAGTCAAGTCTTATCATTTTATCCCCATATTTCTCCTATAGAATCTCTCCTATGATCACTCACCAATATTCACTCATATATCCCATCAATATCTCCACGCACAATAATATACGTGATTTTTTTATTCAAAAAACTCACAACTAATACAATATCCTATATTATTAATAATGAGTTGTTTTATGACTCTTATTAATAATATTACAATCTTTTATTTTTCTCACACAAATATGATATTAATATAACAATATTAATATCTTACTAACACACTAACTTACTAATGTAATATATGAATATTACATTTAACTATTACAAACAGTAATGTGAGCACTAATCCAAGGAATATTCCTAACATTCACCCCCTTAGTGCGAACATGGGTGAGTTCTATCTAGTACCTTCTCATGTTCTATAATCCGATGGTTTTCAAAGAGTACCATCAACTCCAACAGGTTTTCTAGTGGAACCATTAACCACTTTGTATGTGATTTTCTAAGAGATTCACAAACTCTCAAATTAGTTTTCTAGTGGACCACCAACCACTCCATAGTAGCGTACATGTTTCCCCACCCCCATCCTTACATTCAAGGGAAAATACAAGAAATATCACTCATGTAGGAGCTCACTTATTACAAGAGCGAACATGAATAAATCATCTGTTCTTATTACAACACACAATAAAAATTAAACACACAACATAAATACATGCCATAAATTCATTATGTGGCCCCTTCACTTGCGGCTGACGAGAGGTCACTGATTAACCTCCTTCCTTTGTTGCCTCCTTCCTCCATCGTGATGATGCTAACTCAGTCGAATTTGTCTTTGAGGCTCATTTTACAATTCTATTAGGTGTTGGTTTCAACTGATAATGCACCCTTACAATAATAATCAGCTTTATATTTAACCAAAATAATAAAGCATATCAAATTTTATTGTTGGAAATCAGTCACTATTTTTTTATAGAATAATTAGAAACATCAAAATTGTTTCCACGATTTCTCTTAAAATACAAAATGGGTTTCTATAATTTTTGATAGAAGTTTCCCATAATACAAATAAACAAATCCAAAAAAATCATAAAATTAAGAATCTGGGTTATTGAGAAAAATAAGAATTACCAATCATTTTGTTTTAAGATCAAAATCTAGAAAATGGTGATAAAGGCTTTACAACTCTCATATCTACATCCAGAGGCTACGGTTTTGTCCCGTAATCACTATCATAGCTTGTCATTTCCTTATCTGATACCAGATGATGCTAAATATCTAGATTTACATAAATAAATTCAGCAACAATAAATCAAATTAACTCATGAAATGGAATATACAGATGATAGAGGCAAGATGTAAATAGAATGGAGCAATTTCTATTGAATATGAAAGGGCGTTTTATACAATTGTTTCCTCCTAAAATCATGGAGTCAAGTCTTATCATTTTATCCTCATATTTCTCCTACTGAGAATATCTCCTATGATCACTCACCATTATTCTCTACTATATCCCACCAATATCTCCACACACACTGATAATCTACATAAGTTGTTTATTCAACAAACTCATAACTAATACAATATCCTATATTATTTATCTTGAGTTGTTTTATGAATCTTATTAAATAATATTGTAATATTTTATTTTCTCACACAAATATGATATTAATATAACAATATTAATATTTTACTAACATGCTAACTTACTAATGTAATATATGAATATTACATTCAACTATTACAAACAATAATGTAAGCACTAATCCAAGGAATATTCCTAACAAACACAAATTTTCTTTCTTTCTCAGATTGAAGACATGGAGTGGTATATTGATAGTGGGTGTTCTATCCTTTTGACAAAAAACAAGAGTAAGTTCATATATCTAGAGGAAAATGCTTCTGGTACAATGATAATTGGAGACAATACATTAGATAACATTGTTGGAAAAGGTAAGCTAACTCTTGACAATGACAAAACTATCTCTAAAAATGTGTTATATGTTGAGGGTTGAAGCACAATCTTTTAAGTGTCAGTCAAATGTGTAAATAGGGATATACAATATTGTTTCATGATAAAGGATGTGACATAAAGAAAAATAAATTAGGTAAGGTGGTTGGAAAGGAAAAGAGGACCAAAAATAATATGTATGTTCTAAAGGAAGTAACAAAGAAAAGTGCTTCACAAGTAAAGTGGATGAGATCTAGCTTTGGCACATACGACTAAGACACTTAAATTTTGATAGTATTTTCAAAATTAACTACATGGGATGTGTTAGGAACATTCCTAATATCATAAAACTAGTTGATAAATTTTGTAAAGCATGCCTTAAAGGAAAAAAACTAAGAGAAGCTTCAAAACAAAAGAATATTCTACTACATAGCCTTTAGAGTTGATACATACTAGATCTTGTAGGACCAACTAGAACTGAAAGAATACAATGAGATAGTTATTTCATGTTGTTGATTGATGATTTCACAAAGATGACATGGGTTTCCTTCCTCAAATAAAATTTAGAGGAACTGGAAATATTCAAAGCATTTAAAGCACTAGTGGAAAATGAAAAGAATGTCAAAATAAAGAGTTTAAGGTTTGAAAGAGGAGGAGAGTTTTGGTCAGATATATTTGATAAATTTTTGAGATTCATGGAATAATAAGACAATTATCAGCTATAAGGACACCTCAAAAAAATGGGGTAGTAGAAAGGAAGAACATAATTGTACAGAAATGGCTAGAACTATGCTTAATGAATCAAAAATGTCTAATGAATACTGAAGAGAAGCAGTAAGAACAATAGTATACATTTTAAACAAAGATAGAATCATAGTTAATAAAAATAATGCACCATATGAGCTATGGAAAGGAAGGCCTGCAAGTGTGAAGCACCTTAGAGTATTTGGAAGCAAGTGTTATATCAAGAGAGATGATGACAATATGGGTAAGTTTGATTCAAGGTGTGATGAAGGCATATTTTTAGGATAATTAGATGTTATTTCAGCATATATATGCTACAATAAGAGACAACACAAGATAGTAGAGAGTACTAATTTCATAATTGATGAATCTTTTTCAAAGAAAGTGATAACTTGGCCCAAAGAAACTCCACAAGTTGTTGAAAATCAGGATGATGAAGAAATTTCAGAAGTTGAACATGAAGAAGAAGAGAGACCTGATACTAAGGCACCTTTAAGGCAGGTTAAAAGAGATCATCCTTCAAGCCAAATCATAAGAACTAAATACACAGGCATCCAAATAAGGAGGCTAAAAAATGCTCAAAATCAAGAAGACATTGCTCTCTTATCCAAAGTAGAACAAAAGAATGTAATGGAGGCGAGTAAGGATAAAAACTAGGTGAAAGCAATGAATGAAGAGTTGGAACCTAATGAAACATGGGAGCTAGTACCTAGGTCAAAGGATAAATACATCATTAGAACTAAGTGGGTGTTTAGGAACAAATTGAATAAAAAAATTGAAGTGACTAGAAATAAAGCAATGTCAATTTGTAAAGGATATGCACAAGTGGAAGGAGTATATTTTGATGAAATATTTTCTCTTGTGGATAGGATGGAAGACATTAGAATATTCTTAGGATATTCATCTCATTAAGGTTTCAAATTTTATCAAATGGATGTGAAATCAGCATTTCTCAATGGGAACTTGAATGAGGAGGTTTATATTGAGCAACCAGATGGTTTTCTCTTACTGATGACTTGGATTATGTGTGCGAGGCTGAAAAAGACACTTTATGGGCTTAAACAAGCACCTAGGGCCTGGTATAGTAGGTTATACAAGTACTTGATTGAGAAAAAATTTGGAAAATGTATATTTGATACCAATTTGTACATAAAAGAAGAAACATAACACTTGTTGATTGTTATTGTTCATGTGGATGACATCATTTTTGGGAGAAACAATGAGAGCATGTCACATGGTTTCTCTGAGGTAATGAAAAAGGATTTTGAAATTTCAATGTTAGGTGAACTCTCATTCTTCTTAGGGCTGCATATTCTTCAAAACAAGGAATCTTTGTCTCACAAACAAATTACATTAAAGAAATTATCAAAAATTCCAGATGCACGATATAGTAAGCTAGTTAGCATTCCCATGAGTGTAGGATGTAAAATCAACAAGGAAGATAGCTCACCAAAGGTAAATCAAACCCTATATAGATCCATGATAGGAATCCTTTTGTATTCAATAACATATAGACCTGATATTATGTAGGTAGTTGGTTTGGTGGGAATATTCCAAGAACACTCAAGGGAAATTCATCTCAAAGAAGTCAAAATAATATTCAGGTATCTCATGGGCACATTGGAATATTGTCTCGGTATCTAATATGCAATAAATTTAATATTAAATCCTTCACGAGATGTACATTGGGCAGGAAGCATAAATGATAGAAAAATCACAACTAGTGGAGCCTTCTTTGTAGGTAAGTCCCTTATTTCATAGTTGAGTAAAAAAATGTCTCTTGTATTCTTTCTACTAGTGAAGTTGAGTATGTTGTAGCAGCTATTTGATGTACATAAGTGATGTGGATGAAGTAAACTCTTGAAGACTAAAAAGTGGAAAGTGTAGGTCTTATTCATCTATACTATGATTGATCAAAGTAAAGCTGGGTTAAACAGTTTTACACAACAGATACTAAAGTTCTCAATTCCTTTTAAAAACATAGAATTGGAAGCGGATTCTCAACTTTCCTTTAGTATTGAATAAAAAATTGGATTCTTTTATTGTTCTAGGAATGTAAAAAAATTCTCACTTAGAAACCTCTGATGAATTCATTCCCACTTAACTCTTTCATATGTAGTTTTGAGAATCTTCACAAGTTTTTAATTGATGCATTCAAAGTTATTTATAATTGCATTTAGTGAACAATTAACAAACTAAAAATGAAAGACACATAAGTTGATAACGGAGTTCATCCCATTTGGGACTACATCTCCGAGTTCGGAATAACAAACCATTTCCATTCAAAAATCAATGTAAATCTTTCTTTTACATTTTACATCAGTATGGATATTTTAAAGAAACTGAAATAGTACTTCACTGAGTGTGGAATTCATTGATCTCAAGATCAAGTTTATGTTCCCAAAACTCCAAGTACCTACAACTTTCTCCACCTTGTGGGTATTCAAAAACTCCCTGATCTAGGTATGCAAATCAACTATAAACTGCATAGAAACCCATTAGAGTAATAATTCAAATATGTAGAGGCCCTGGATCATTCTTGTAAACTGTATTTTACTTCCATAGTTGTTTATACAATGAAGATTAGAGATGTACATACAGGATAAACTGATTAATATATCTCTCTAACTATGTTGCAATAATAATTAAATTATGTAAATACAACATAAAATAGATGAACTGTAAATAGTACTGAAACTAAACTTTAAGAACCTTTGAAACCATTCAGAGAAGCATCTCCACAAGTTCGTAGCACTAGTTCATTATCTCTCTGCTCCTTCCTCGAGTTCTCCATAAAAACCCTCACATTTTGCTTCCAAAAATAGGTCAAACAAACTCAAAATGGGAAAAGAATCACATCACTAGAATCTTCTCTGAATTCTGAAAAAATTCTAGAAGACATCAAGTCTCCATTCGGCCTCCAAGACCCTCAAATATGGCCTTGAATCAAAATTGCCGAAGACAGTCAAATAATAATACACTTGTGTGTATTCTTCTTCTTCCTTTCTTTTTAACCTCACAAATACCCATATATATATACACACTTAAGTGTATATTTAGTAAATTTAATCCCATTTAAATCTCCCAATAATCCTCCCAAATCCCATGATTTTCTCTTATCCATATGAGTGGATTTTAGCATCAAAAATGGAGGAATAATCCCACGTATAATGGGATATTACCAATTTTAGACCTTATCAAAGCCTTCAAATCCTCCATTTAATGTGCATACCAAGTCCACATAATTATAACCACCCTCCTCCTTCTCTCATGGATATTTTATTGGCTGGAAAAATGGCTTGCCTTGAAAAATGTGCCAAAACTTGGGAGAGAAGATTTGGTCAAAATTGAGAAATTTAAGGTGCTTAATTAGGATTAATCAAACGGATATCTTAGGATTAATTTATGAATTAATAAAATATGTTAACTAAGGGTATCTTGTAGTTGGAATATTGGCCAGATGTTCCACCTACATAATATCACTAGTTAGCATAAATAATTCAAAAATTTGAAGATTTAAAATAATTACGGTGGTCAGAATCAACTTCCGAAATGCATAACTTTTGCATACGAACTCAGATTTGGTCCGTTCAAAATGCATCGGAAATCTTGTGACGAGATCTATACCATGGAACTAATTTTGAAACATTACAATACCATAAATTTTTCCTTGTCGCCAACTTCCATGTGTCACCTTGCCATTGGTCCACTTGTTGACATGTTGACTAGGGTTGACCCGTTTACGACCTTAACTTTGACCGGTGATAGAATTTGCATACGAACTCTAATTTTGAATTTCAGCATACCATTAGAAAGGTCTTGAGAATCCCTTCAGCATGGTCTAGGTTTAGGGAAGTTTAGGGAAGATCTACATAGTGAAAAATCCTCCGGATCAGTGATAGCACAATTTTTATAAGTGTCTCGAATAATCCAATGTTGCATTCAAAGACAAAACATATACCCATCAAATATCATTTTCGAGAGAAAAAGTCAATGAGAAAATAATTAGGCTTGAAAATGTGTCTACAAAAGAAGAGGTGGTTGATATAATGACTAAACCTTTACCTAGAGCAAGTTTTAAATAGTTAAGGCATAAATTGGGGGTAATATCAGCCCCTAACACTCACTAAACATCTCAGAATGATAGGGAGAAGCTTAGGTACCAAATTTTCTCCAAGAAGGCTCAAGTTGAGTCTAAACAAGGGGATTTTGTTCTCAAACCTAAGGCATAAGTCAAGAGGTCTATAAAAGACACATGAAGAAAGTGTGAAGGCTAAATATTTAAAGGACTAAGCTCAAGTGGATACTTGGAGGTGTTAAATTAAAAGGTCTTGAAGCTAATTGAGCTTTATCATACATAAAAGAAACATTTTTCGGGGAGAGTCTTAAGGTAAAATCATACTTTATTATTCTTTTTTCAAGGCTAATACATTTGTTATGTGTGTGTGCACCTTTTTAATAGATGTCAAAGGGGGAGAGAGTGTGCTAGAAACTAGAATTAATTGTCTTACATACGAAGATGTTAGTTTTCCATCAAAAAAATTTAGATTGTTGTCATCAATGAAAAAGAGAGAGATTGTTGAACCATGTTGCATTGGTTGGTGTTTTCATTAATGTCACATGGTATTTATGAAAAATGAGGAGTGAAATGGCATGAGGATAATTAAATGTTAGTGGTGTTCAGTGATTTCAAGTTGGTTCTAAGAGTCTTTAGGATGGTTTTAGGGTGTTCTGAGAGTGCTACAAGCTTAAACAGTGAGGTGGTTGATCACTGAAGGTAGAGTGTAGGTTGGTATGTTATATATGTCGAGTTATTTTGGTACTATCATGGGCAATAGTTCTTGGAATGGGTTTCATATCAGCTTGTGGAAATCTCGGTTTAAATTGGCTCGCTTAGGCCTAGTTCTAGAGCCTAATGAAGTGTGAAATATTTTTATAGGTCATGGAAAGACTATGTAAGTATATGATGATCCTAGGGATTATGTCTATGTTTTGTTTGATGAATAACAAGGTTTATTTCATCTCATGGAGGAAAAACTCCAAATTTAACAAAAATTGTCCTTCGGAACTAGTAATGAAGATTGAGATAAATGAGATAAGTATAAGTTGTACATAATAATATATGGATAAAAACTGAGTGTGTAGAGGGGTGTCTTTTGGTGCTTCATTCCAAATTTCATCAAGTTTTGAGGAGACATGTGTGATTATGAAAGTTTTTCTAAAATTGATTCGTTGAAAAATGAAAATAGATCCCTTTATCTTCTTAGAACCCAAGAAACAATGTGGAGGCTTCCTCAAATAAATCATAGAATATATTTTTGGATATAATTCCAAGCTTTAAATTTTGCAAAAATTTTAAACAAAATATTTAATAATTAATGAAGTTATGAGCCTTTTTCTACCAATATTTTTCTCCATGACTCTTTCTTGAGTTGATTGGATTAATCTAAGTTGTAACTATAAATCAATTATGAAAGCTATATATACTCCTAAAAATTATTAAAACTTCCTCTAATTCAAAATTATGACTCTATTGTATCTCAAGGTGGATTGTGCCATATAGGCATGTATGTGCTTTGTAAAGCTAAGTCTGGGCAATCATACATTAAGCACTCCAAGCTTGTGTTTCTTCAATAGAAGATGTTTTGAAAAGGTTATTCATATTTTATGAGGTGTTGATAACTCTCTATAGAATGAATACAAATTGTAGGAACCTCCAGCTGTTATGGTAAAGGGTAAGATAACTTTAAGTGTTCTAATTCATTCAAAAGTCGTATATAGTGTGTCGAGGAGCATGGGTAACGGTTTGAATATATATTCATTCAAAATATTGTATGAAGATGCAAAAGTAGTGTGAGAATGGTTAAATCAATTTTCTTTAAATATTCAAGTACAAAAGATAATCTAGTTTAATGATAGATTGTATGCAAAGAGTTCAAGTTTAAAAATTGGTTCATGGTCGTTACGATACGATCACCCTGAAATGACTAGTCCTAACAAAATTCATTCAAATGGTAAATTTAAATGACTTGATACAATTGGTTGGGTAAGTGAAGCTCGAGGACTTGGTTTTTTCCAAAACCTTAAAGAAATTTTGAGAATCTCATTCATATAAAGCATGATCTAGTTACATGACCTTTATGCACTGTCTTTATGATTTTTGGGAGCAATTGAAAGAGTTTCAAACACTTGGAATCCATAAAAAAAGTTACAGGGAACTCCCATAGGTCCAAAAGAGGTGTAATTTTAGAATTTCATCTAGAAATGAGAGATAAATTGTTTTTAAATCCCCTCACGTTAGCATTATGAGAAAAACCCTATGTCTAGGGTTTGAAGGAGAAAAATACTCAAAACTCTATTTGTAGCCAACAAAAATCCCAAAAAATTGAAGAGATCTCTGTAAGAAGGATAAAGTCACATTGAAAAAATAATCAAATGGTTTCATCAAGGCATAAATGATATTTCTCTTACAGTCTTCTTCAAAGTTAGTGTTTTATCTCTATGTATTGTTATCAATTTGTTTTTAATAAAAAAACCTCCAAGTAAACCACCTAGAGCTTCATGAAATTCATCCAAAAGCTATTAAATGGATTAATATATCTTGACATTCCCTTGAATAGATTTGAAGACTCAAATATCTCATGATATTTGATAAATGAGCTCCCAAATTTGAACTCGGGTTAGCAATCTTCACTATACAATGTTATTGCTTGTAAATTGGACCTGAGATGGTTTCATATAACCAACATGACTCTAGATATATTCTTGAAAATGTGTCTTAAGGTTCAAATGTTCATTGGTGTCTACCCTCTCTAGTTTTTAGCACAAAACTCTTGTAATGTTGCTACAAGTCAGTCCTCTTTCTTCCTAAGAAGTTGGAGAGTCATGAGATAGTCTAACTCAAAGAGAGTGAATCTATGAAGAACATTAAAAGTCTTGATAGTTACAAGGTTGTGTTATCCTCATCAAGCCTAAGCTATAAGGTGAAGAGTTCTTCCATGGTCAAATAACAATGAGCAAGTTCAAAGGACTCATGAAACCAAAAGATGGAATTTGAAAAGACCTTTTTTCTAAGTGAGAGAACTTGAACTAAAGTGTTGAAAGGAAAGTAGATAATAATTTGAAAAGGTAATTGACCAATTTTTTGTTGAAGTGTGGTGTATAAGGATACATAATTGTGATATATAAAATACAAAAGTGTGTGATAAAGGGATGATGAAGTGTGTGTTAGTGATAGATTGAAAAGGGATGAGATTGAACTAAAAACAGAGATAGAATTTGTTTAAGAACATGAAATATGAGGATAAGTATTGAGCTATGAGCATTTCAGTGATGAATAGTGAATAAGATACAAAGTAGTGCATGAGATAAGTCAAAAGAGATTGTGAATACTTCAAGAGTTTTGAAAGCGTGTGTGAGAGGTGAGTAGGGTTTGAAATAGTGATGAAATTAGATGTGAAATAAGAAGGTTAGTTTTCATATTTAGGGTCATAATCAGGTGTTTTACAACCAAGTTGAAAAGTGATTATATTTTATGTACACACTGAGTTGTAGCTCAATATAATCAAAAATTTGTAGCTTTCTTGCAAGTTGTAGCTTTCTTATAATCAAGTTGTAGCTTGATTTAAAGTTGTAGCTTCATGAATTAAGTTGTAGCTCAAAACATTTGAAACCATTAAGAAAATAGCTCTTGGTTCAGTTGTTTTTCTTCCTAATTTGGGTTTCACACTTAAAATCTCTTACCTCTCTCTTGTGTGTGATCATTTTTTAAGCCACTTTATGTTTTTGCATAATTTATAATCGATTGAAGGATAATGCATCAAACAAATGTTGAATTGAATATTAATTCACCCCTCATCTCAGTGTTCCTATTTCTAACACCATGGTCACATATTTTCTTGGACCAATCAAATAATTCATAACATGGGCCAACAAGCTCATATTCATCACCAAATAGGTATTTACACCATGTCTTCACCTTTGGGCCTTGAGACTACCCATGATCAACTCGGACATTGCATGTAACCACTCTATAGAATCCTATAGACATTTACATCACATCCATGAAATTTATAGGTCATGAAACATCTATAGATTCAATCAACATCTACTTTCCTCTTCTCCAAATCATACTTCCCATAAACCAGTTTTGCAAACTCAACTAGTTTACACCATTTATGCAACTTTTAAGACCTAAAAAGTCATTTATTAGGAAAAAATCCATCCCTCTTCATTCTCTATGTTATATAAATCATAAAAACATTCATTGCATGCTTCAATCACTTCATTCTTTCAACATGAGAAATCATGTCCTGGAAAACCAACAATTTTATTCCTCACAAATTGACCTAAAAGGCACATCAAATAGACTCATCAAGATACAAATCTTATATCACTAGAAATCCCTCTACATCCTCTTTCTAGAACATATTAGAAATCATTCCAAATCCAAGGGTAAAACTCTCAACTAATCCCATTTTTGTAAACTTCTTGAAATAGCCCTTTGACTAGTCTTCACAAATAGGGCACACTTTTACATTTAAAAGCATCACCGTGACCTAAAACAACCATGGACATAAATAAAAATCACATACTAAAAATAATGTCTATTTATTTTGCAACTCCTTTAGACAACCTTGTCCCAAACTAAACTTCTTCATAAATAGGCATGTTTGAGTGGGGTCCACTCATCACCACATACTCTACCATACCTTTTTGGAAACCTAGATGAGTCCTATATATCATCCAATCATCATACTATCACTAGCAATCAATTATCAACACTTATGAGCATTATAGCTTCTACCACTTTTAGGCTAGGGTTTCAAACACAAAAAGTGATGATGAAATGACCTCATTATTTTTTTAAAACCTTCTAGACTCAATAAAAAATCCCTTAAATCTACAAGGTCCCATATAAAGCAAAAATTTCAGGTGAGCATCGAAGTTGCAATTCGAGCTATAAAAACACCCTTTCTTGGACCTTGTTTCACATAAAACATCATAACTTGTAAACTTCTCATCAGGGAAACTTGAATTTTTTCCCACATCATCATGACACACCCTAATAACATCTCCAATCATCATCATGTCATAAATAGGTTTCCATATTTCCATCACATCTCATTTTCATGACTAACCCTTAGGATTTTGGTTTGGGCTAGGGTAACCTAAAATAACATCATAACTAACTATAAAACCTCACAAAAAGTTCTAAACATACCTTTAATATCTTTTATAACATCCCTATATGCATCCATGAGATCACATGGCTCCACAACTCAATTGCATGTGTCTAAGAACCCATACATAGTCTAAATGAGCACCTAAAACTTGGTATTCAACATGTGTCTTTTCCTAAAACTCATGTGGGTGTTTAAATGCTCTCCAAACATGCTCCTCAAGTCACCAAGAAGCTTCAACCATCATGTTCCATCACCTAGGCTAGCTAGGTCACCTGATTGGGCTTGCTACACCAAGCCAATCTCATTGAATCACCTCATACCATCATGTCAACCTTTGAACCTTCAAGTCATCATCCTACTCAAAATCCTCTAACTCTACTCCATCATCCTCTTTTTCATTAATGGAATTTTACATCAATGACATCACCTAGAACACACCATGTTAAAAATCTCCTCCTTTGCCATTGATGGAAAACCTCCTAAAATTCTCCCCTTTTACATTAATGACGAAGCATACATATACCTACATGTTCTTCACCTTTTTCAGCTTCATACAATCACCTCTTGGTTAGAAACATCAACCAAATACTTCATATTAGCTCACAGACTAGTCATTTCTCACAAAATTCTAATTTTTGCCACTTTTAAGGTATTCATGGACTCCTCCTACGAAAGATCATACACAAGACTCATATACACCAATAATCATGAAAGAAACATCATTTTACCTCCTCTTTGAGTAAGAACATCATCAACCACCATACAAGCATGCAAAAACTTGACATTGCACACCCAAAACTCTATTTTGTCTTCTTTCAAAGCATAAAAACATTGTATCGTACCTAAATCTAAAGCATATGCCTTGTGAACATGCCAACAATGAGGAATTAAAAAAACAAATATCAACTTACCACATTAATTATCTTTTCTTGGCTTGTCAAGACTCAAACTAGACTTGTCTCTACCATACCTTTCTCTTCATATCACTTGGAGACTTAAATCCCTAAATATATCCTTGGTGCATTTAAAACTAACTTTACCTTGCTCTAGAATCGTAATCATGCAATGGCACGCTTCCTCAACACTCCTCATGGGATTGGGTCATCCAAATCTAGTAGAGAGACAAAAATTTTTGGTGAGAATGACTCAATCACTTTGACACTACCCAAAAGTAATTACCCAATGCACTTTTTCGGTCCTTTGACCTCAAAATTATGCCACTTTTAACATCTTGACTCAAGAATCCAATTTACTTCTTGTGAAACACTTTTGAACACCATTCTTCACCATACAAACTTTTCTAACCACTTTTCTCATGATCTTGAGTAAAATACCACCTTTCCTACCTTTGACTCCACCTACGGACCTATAAAGTTTTATTTTTCTCTTTAATTCATACTATAGCATTCCAATAAATCTTTAACTTACCATTCTCATTTGATACTCTTTTAGACTTGCTTATTGCATTATTTAAATAATTATACCCCATAGATTTGTATAGAGGACATCATATCACCAATATTTGTGACATTCGACTCTAACACTTGTAGACACACATGGCATATCATTGTCCACATTTTTTCTTTAACAAAAAATCATCAATCAACTTCTTCACAATTACACTAGCTCGTTCAACTTGTATTAGTAATCAAGAACACCTGTTAGACGCCCAATAATGGCTCCTTTTGACACATTAGGACAACTTTTAAACACTATGATATGATACAAAACCATAACCTACACTACTTTTTACCTCATCACAGCACGTCTCATTCATCAATTTTCCTTTAATTATTCATCGCCACTATGTTTTACACTTGTAAATTCCCTGAGACACCTAAACTACTCTCTAAATCAACTCAGACTCAATTCTTTCCATGTTTATGGAATTAAGACCCTTTGAGGTGATGTTAACTAGCTTCTTACACTTGTAGGATGTCATTTCTTTCCTTCATAGACACTAAAAAGTATCAAACTCAAACTGTAACATTCTTACCTTCATAATTGAATCTTTCAATCATTTAAAACTTGTCTTAAACATTATATCCGTGATTATTCATTCAGGACTATCTATATCATCCTCGAGAGAAAATATTCACACGCATGTAGAGCATCATCTTAGAACAAAAAGTCCATTCTCACCTATAATGGTCACACTTACATGTTACAATTGCTTGAAACCCTTCATGGTGATAGCAACCTTTGTGAAAGATTTCATATGCTATAAATTTACCAACAAGGACTCCCCTTGCTTGATTAACCAATATAGATCCTTTCATACACCAGTAGAATCCTTTTTCTCTATGTCTCGGTCAAGAATTTCCTCATACTTAGTTCATCAACCAGCCTCTAGAGTTCATTTTCAAATAAGCTTAATCATCATCATGTCTACCCCTTTTGCCTTCTAAAATAACTAATAGGAAACCAAGAATGGATCCCTTTGACTTAGAATGTTCATGTAATCTTGTAGCATCCAATACGCATTTTCACAACCTATTATCCCTTCATCATGGAGAATTCACACTTATTTTATTACATTCACTTCCACAAGGAAATCATACCTTTTCTAATTACCCTTTTTCTATTTATACACCTCCATGAACTTTGAAGCATGTCATTATGGGAGATTTGCATAGCTTGCAATCTTACCTTTGTTAACTAGGTCTCTGTCATTATTCTCATTCAAATTAGAACAATGTTACATATTTTAAAAGTTTTATATATTAATCAGGGTTCATTTTAAGAGACCTCTTGGAAATCATTTTAAGGGTTCATTTTATATATTTCAAGCGTAGGCAAAGTTGAGCCCTAAAAAAATTAAATTGTAATTTTTAGGCGAATAGGTCACCGACCCACGCTTGAGAAAAATCACCTTTTCAAATTTTCCTAAAATGGAATATTCACCACTAAAATTATCCCTGATATTAATAGGGCATAAAACTTCTTGACTCATGATGTAGGCAAAGTCAAGATACATTTTTTTCTAAATTTTGGCTTTGGATTCTATCATTTACACCTTTGAGCAAAAAATTTCTTTCATAGCACTTCTTGTGAACTCATAGAGAGCCCAGTCAAGGTAGGAAAAAGTTGATAATGCACATAATTCGGTTTCAATGTCTCTAATTTTTCCTTTAACATTGTATTGACATCTTCTATTGTCCTCTTAATTTGATTAAGAACAATAAACACCACTTACTTGTTTAAATCCTCGGTTTGCACTCATCATCCTTTAAGAACACTGCCACAGACCTTCTTGAGATGATGGTCTGATCAAGCCATCATATTTGATGACTTATTTCATCTTCAATTCACCTTTATGAAGCAATAACTTCCACATATCCATTTCAATCATGACTTATGACACTTAATCCAACTGATGATAGTGAAGCAACTCTTTTGAATCATACACATACCTAGACTTCTTAAACACTTGACAATACTCCATGACATGACCCAACAAACTTGATACTTCAAGGTTGTATTTCATAACTCACACAGACTTAACATTAATTTAGTCTTCATGAAAGAGTATATTTTGCAACATTTTGACATGACCTAACATGGACTTAGAAATATATTTATGAGGTAACACAGACCTTTGTACTTGTCATCAACACTAATCACTAACTTAAACTAAGAAATGACTCTACACTTTAAATTTCATGGCTTAATATACTTCCTTTAAGACATCAGCATGAACATTACACATAATGATTCATTTCAAATTGACACACACATCATGACAAGGCATATACATACTTGACAACATAACCCTACACACCTAGAGACTAAAATACAATGACCATATTCTCTACACAACTTAAAAACTGAGAACAACCTCAAAAACATACTTATAATATTAAAGGAAACATACCTTGACACCTTAGAGGAGATACACAGACTAGATAGCTCCCCTCACTCCAATGCTTCATATGAACCAATATACCTCTAAGAATCCTAGTAGAGGCATATGACACCATGAACACCTATAAGAAGGTCTTGAAGAGGTCCCAAGCCCTCTTAAACACCTAAAATACTCCTTTTTTTTAATATGATATTTGAGTTATGATATGCTTTCCATTAACACCTGCTCTTTATGAGACACCATTCTCTTTTCTACTCCCATACCTTACCTTGATGGTTATCATACATCCTTGACCTTTAAAAGCTCCTTTCTTGTACCGTAGGCCTTAAAACCTTTGAAATTTCCTTAAATAACCATAGTAATACTCTCTATCAATATGAACAACTTCATTACAAATGAAGCATACCACGAACTATTTCCTTTGTAGCCCTTAGCTTGACTATATAAATCATTCAAGAAAAAACTAGAAACATGGACTATCTCATTGCAATTGTAACATACCACAATCTTAGAATACTCACTCCTACTATCTCTCCATGGATAATCATTGCATCAGAAATTCTATACTCCTTTTCCCTATGACCAAATCCATTACAAGTAAAACAATAACCATTAAAATATCTTTCATACCTTGAGGCATTATGCTACCTAATAGGCTTAGTCTTCTCATTTTCCTTGATGAAGAAATCTTTCTTGTCATCATTGGTGCTTGGCTCACCTACTTCCTTGATTTAAATTTCATATTCTTTCTTCATCTATTTTTTCTTGGCTTCACTTTGAAGCCCAAACCAGCTCTATCACCTATTGATTTTTGATTTCTCAAGATATCATCAAGAGTCTTGGAAATTTTCTCAAACTTCTAAAATGATTTCTCTTTGTTAGCTACATTAGATAAATCCTTGAGAATAATCACTTATTCCTTAGATTTCAAGTTTAGAGTCATGGTACTCATCTGCATCTCTAATTTTCTCACTATTTCATCAAGATTTTCTATAATATCCCAATGCTTCTCTTCTAGTTCATGAATCTTTGCTTCATATTATTTGACTTGTGATTTAAATTTCTCATTATTTCTTTCATCATGCTTCAATTCAGATTGGACACATACCAATTTAGTTTCAATGTCATCTTCTTCTTCTTCATAATATTTGCAAGATCTTGATATAAAATCACCCAACAATGTAGAACTACTATTAGTAGACTTCATAGCATCTTTTTCATAAACAACACTTCATCACCTACATCTTTATGTTCAAATTTAGACTCAAAATATGAACCACTATACTCACTTCTTGCTTTAGAGAAATAGACCTCTTCCTTTGTGTAGAAACTCATCTTACCCTTATTCTTATGATCAAACTTTTGAACTTCTTTTTATCTTTCTTGCACCTCTGATTTTTCTTTTCATGACCACCTTCATAATCATTATAATATTTCTTTCATGCCTATGAGGACACTTAGCAGCAAAGTGACCTACTTTACCATAATTAAAGCACTTAAAAGGAAGTTTACCCTTGTACTTACCAGTTCCAATATTTAGCCTTCTAGCAACCATAGAAAAGAGTTCTTCATCATTAATTTTAGGAGAAACATCATCAACTTTAGTATTCTTGTCCTTTGTCATCTTCTCAACCTTGAAATTTATCTCTTTCTTAGTTGGTTTGGAGTCAACCACCCTCATCTCATATGCAGTCAAATTCCCATGTAATTCATCCATCTTCAAAGTAGTCAAATCCTTGGCCTCTTCAATAGAAGATACTTTGGAATCAAACCTAGGAGTTAGGGATCTCAAAACCTTTTGGACTACAACTTATTCTTTCACATCTTCTCCTAAACCTTTCATGTTGTTGACAATCTTGTCAACTCTAAGAAAATATGATGCAATAGACTCATCATCACTCATCTTAAGACTTTCAAACTGATTTCTAAAAGTCTGAAGCTTAGAAATTCTTACCTTGGAGTATCCTTCATACAAAACTTAAAGTTTCTCCCATGCTTATTTTTTGACTTGCAATGCATTACTTTTCCCATCTTAGATTATCCTAGACCACACAAGATATCATTCAAAGCCTTTGAATTGTCACTACATGCCTTCTTATATGCATTACTAGTTAGTGGAGTAAGCAAGAATAGTATAACCATCCTCCAAAAATTTCCAAATATAAAACCCTAGGGACATGATATGATTCTTCATCCTCAAACTCCAAAAATCATAATTCACACCATCAAACAATGGTTCCTTACTGGTAGAAGAGCCACTCTACTTGACTCACCATTTTTGTACTTCAAAGGATCTCCTTTAAGTAATCAAACTTCTCTACAAGGATTTTCTCTGATACCAATTATTGTAAGAACAATGGACTAAGAGGGGGTGAATCAGTCCTTAAAAATTAAATTGAATTTCATATTTCTTACTTAAACCAAAACCAATTAACCATCCATTAATGTGTGCACAATATCAAATAACATATATTCAAATAACCATGAACAAGAGAAGCAACACCATAACACAATATATAAGTGGGAAACCCTAAAGGGGAAGAAAACCCATTAAAACTTATGATTATATTACTCAAATCAAAAGTATTTATCGAAGCACCAACTTCACAAGGAGTACTAACCCATAGTTTAGTAGATCACAAACCCTACAAAGAGCACCAACCCCTAGTTTAGTAATCACCAACTTCACAAGGAGGATACAACCCCCTAAAATTATCAAGCACCCACTCAACCACATTTTAAAAATATCCATGAAGTATTTTTACTTCCAAAACTAATTGAGATTACTGATTTAGCTCACACACCTTCAAACCCTAGCTTCTCTAATTCATTATTTCCTTCACTTTGTCAAATTGTATTTTCTTCAACATCTTATAAACACTCTTTAAAACATAATTAAACCTTTCATATACACTCTTAGATCTCAATACATGCCTTGATACCTAAAAACACTCTCACATGGGTTGCATGTTTTCCCTCTTGCTTAACTAGTACAAATGTAAACTCAAACATACCCTTATCAACTCTCAAACACACACTAAGTTGGTTTCCATCCTTTGGTTTAACAAATAAAACTTAAAAACATACCATAAATTTCATTAAAACGTTGATGTATGACCCATATAGGTTGATCATGCCCAAAACCATCAACTTGCATGTAACATGCTCAAAACCCCATCACTAGGATGAATAAAACCCACTAACACCAAAACCATGATTATTAAATCCCCAAAAATCATCACACATGTGTAAAATAGCATAAAAAATCAACCATGGTAGAAACATTTCTTGGACCAATCAAATATTTCATAACATGGGCCAACAAGCTCATATTCATCACCAAACCTTTATTTCCAGCACTCGGCTTCACCTTTGGGCCTCAATACCAACCAAGATAAACTCAAATATGGCATATAACCACTCTATGGAATCCTTGAGACCTTTACATAACATCCATGAAAGTTATATATCACTCAAAAAAATCCATATATTCAATCCATGACTACTTTCCTCTTCTCCAAATCATGCTTCCCAGAAATAAATTTTGTAAACTCAACTAGTTTTCCCCCTTTCTACCACTTTCAATACCTCAAAAATCCTTCACTATAAATAAAATTTATCCCTCTTCACTATCCAAGTGATATAAATAATCAAATCATTCATCTAATACTTCAATCACTTCATTCTTTTAGTCCGAGTAATCATGTCCTAGAAAACCAACAATTTTTTTCCTCAAAGCTGACCTAAAAGATACATAAAATCAACTCACCAAGAGAAAAACCTTATACCATTGTAAATATCTTTGAATCCTCTTTCCAGAACATATTATAACTCCTTCTAACTCCAAGTGGAATGCCTTCAACCAAGCTCATCTCTGTAAACTTCTTGAAACTACCCCAAAACTACCCTTTGACTAGTCTTCACAAATAAGGCAGACATTTCCATTTACAAACATAAAATTTACCTAAAAAACCATGTAATTAAAACTAACATAATAAAAACAATGTCAATTTAATTTGTAACTCCTTTGGAAAACCTTTTCCCAAACTGAACTTCTTCAAAAATAGGCTTGTTTGAGTGGGTCCACTCATCACCACATGCTCTACCATACCTTTATAGAAACCTGTAGGATTCTTATACATCATAACATAATAATACTAGCACTAGAAATCAATTTTGGATACTTATGAGCATTATATCTCCTACTTGATTTTGGGTTAGATTTTCAAACACACCAAAAGTTGTTTACCTTCTTAACATTTGTTCATAAAAATGTTACAATGAAATGACCTAATTATTTTTTAAACCTTCTATAATAAATGTATAAGCATATCTGAAAGCTACAAGTTCCCATGCAAAGCACAATTCAGGGTGAGCATTAGAAGGTGCAATTTAAGCTAGAAAACACCCTTTCTTGGACCCTGTTTCACACAAAACATCATAACTTGCAAAATTCTCATCATGGAAACCTGAAATTTTTCCCATAACATCATGACACACCCTAATAACATATCCAATCATCACCATATCATAAATATTTCATCATATTTATATACCATCTCATTTGCATGACTATCCCTTAGGATTTTACATCATTTAGGATAGGATTAATTGAAACGACATCATAAGTAACCATGAAACATCTCAAAATATCCTAACATACATATAATATATTTTATAATATCCCTATATGCATCCATAATCTCACATGGCTCCAAAACTCAACCTCATGCCTCTAAGCACCCATTCCTAGTCTAAATGAGCATCTGAAACTTGGTCTTCAACCTATATGTGTACCTTGAAACTCATGAGTGCCTAAAAATCTCCAAATATGCTCTCCATTTTTCCAACATGCTCCTCAAGTCACCAAGAATATCCAACCATCATGATCCATCACTTAGGCTAGTTGGGTCACCTAAATGGGCTTTGCTACACCAAGCCAATATCACTGAATCACCTCATACCATCATGTCAACCTTTGAAACTCCATGTCATCATCCTACTGAGCATCCTTTGACTCTATTCCATCATCCTCTTTGTCATTAATGGTATTTTACATCAATGAAAACACCTAGAACACAACATGCCAACAGAGTACAAAAAGGGCCATAATAAGGGTACATTTTAGGCGGTACCATATGCTTTGGTCTAGTAAATTATGTGAGGTAAATTTTTAGATACGAAGCACATTCATATCATTTCCACATCATTTCCAACAATTTCTAGTCATCAAGTTATCCTAGATCCTCCCATGAATCAAAATATTAGCTAAGTCCTCTTTTCTCTCGTTGTTAATACTTCACTTCATTTATCTATTTTTATCTAATTTGTTTCATGTGTTATCCTAATATTTTTGCAATTAAATTTGGAAACTAATTTATTACGATAGTATTCAATCGGTTATTATCCCTAAAGAATTAACCATTTAGGTTAAATCAAACATCTATACTTGTTGATGAAGAACTATATTCTCGGGGAAGTAGATCTCAATCTGAGATGAAGAACTTAGATCTACATAAGTAGAAATTTGTATAGGGGATGATGTATATCTATTGGATGATGACATAGTAGATAAAAAATAGTAAACCACTTGTTTAAACAATTGTAGTTTTAGGAAAAAAATGTAAAGTGTCATAACAAGAGAAAAATTAAGTATGCTACAAACCCTTATTTCTAATTATGCGCTTAAAGATGTTTTAATTTTTTATTGTGTGCTTTTAGAATAACAAAAAAATGGATTTTTTTAATTTAATATTAAATTTTAATTTGAAAATAAGAGATACTTGTAAAACTAGTTGCCAAGGGAGAGCACCAAACCCTATCTTCAATGAGATATGCATGTAAGTGTAAGTGCTCAACAGTTTCTATTATCTACATATTTTTCCAAAAGAGAACTAATTTCATTCATCATGAACCCAAGGGACTCATTTTTATGCAAAGAATCTAATAACCTTAAAATTTTATGCGCAATCTAGAAAAGAGCTTGGTGTTGGAATAAATTTTCTATTTCTTGTTCAAACTAGTGGACTAGATACGAAATAAAATAAAGAAACTAAAAACATTCAAGGGTTTGAGGTATCTTGGAATGAAATGGTGATAAATGGACGGGTGCAAAGTAGATTCCTTGTTGCGAGATTGACGGATCGTATAACAAAGATAACTAGAATTAAAATGGATTAGATGGTAGATTAGGTGGTTGCTTGATGATTTCAGTTCCAAGAAGCATGAACTTTATTTTGCATATGTCAACCCCGTATTTGATAAAAGATGATAAATTAAATGATAAAGGACTGAATAACATGCAGAATCTTAACCTAAATAGAATATGAAATTGCATAACTAAAAGGAAAGTCCAAATATGATCTAGGCTAACACAAAATGAAATATACTTGGTTGGTTCAACGAATACCCAAGTTATAATGTTATAGTCGATGGGTAGATGCTGAGGCAAATGAATCTAAACAATAACTAAAAATTCAAATCGAAAGGCTCTATGTATATATCTAAAAGTGTTGAAGGCTTGTAGAAGCTAATACTAGCCTGCAGGAAAGATTTGAAATAGGGAAATAGAAAGGATGTAAGAAAATAAGGATTTAGATGGGTAGGATGGAAATGTGGCTCGATTTAACAATGATTGGGTTGAGTTGGTGGAGATCAAGGGACCCATGAATAGATCGGGATGACAAAATACCGTAATGATGGATCTCGGGAATCGTATGTAGTGACAAGAAATATAAAGCAGATTGTTCTATATTTTAGAATATGTGACACAATAGGGGCAAGGTCTATGGTGACTTAGTATGGGCGACAACAATATGGGGTGATCTAGGAAAGGCTGAAAATGGATGGGCTGGATTGAAAACTTGTACACAAAAATAAATGAAGGAAAGATTGGATATGAAGCTCGATGGAAATTGGACTGTGAAATATTAGCAAATAGAAATAACAATGATCTAACAATGGAATAAATCAACACAAGGGAAAATATAATCTCCCAAAGTCTCCATAAATGAAGAAAGAAAGCTCAAAGGGACTCCAAGAAGACTGAAATAAATACGAGAGAAGCTTAAGCACAAAGACAAGGTCACAAAATGCATGAAATCTCTGATGATGCATCTTTTGGATGGGGAAATTGTGGCTTTATAGGGTGGATGACGACTGAGTGAGTCACTTGCTAATTGTGTGTGGAACTGTCCATTTGGGTAGTGGGGATGCCTAACACTAGACATCAAGCTCATTAGAAGATAGATTAGGGTTTGTGAAGGATTATGTAGGTTAGGGCTGCATAGGGAAGTGAAATGGGTAGGTTAGGGATAAGATGGAGTAAATAAAGGCTAAGGAGAGCCTAGGGATGAGCAACTAGGTATTTTTAGGAATGATAAACAATCTAGTGAAGAGAAATGGAGCAAATTAGAGATAATTAACTAATGATATGAGGATTAGGTGATAATTAATGAAAATTATCAATAAATTAAAATGGATAGGATAATATATGGAAAATATGGGAATATTAATAAAAGCATGAAAAATAAAAAGGGTCTAGATGGGTGACCATGGTGAAAAGAAGTGAACACGGGGCAACAAGGGTAGTGATACCAAATTTTTGTGTTTACATTTTCCCCTTTTTGTCAAGTGGTCTGTGCAAGCAATCCATAAGACAAAAATGATGAGAGACAAAGGATAGGATGAAATATGATAAATGAACGATTATAAGATCCCCCTCAAACTAAGAATTGATGACATAAAAGGGGAATCGATCATTAGGTTGAAAGATCTAGTTGAAGAAGGGTGGGTGGGAAAAGAAGGATGGGGAAAATAATAATGTAAGGAAAGATTCCTCAAGAAAGAAGGATTCAAAAAATATTAAAAATATAGTGTTGAAGTCACTTGGTAGGAAACAAATGGTACGGTCTTCGGAGGAGATGACAAAAATGTCCTACGGGCTGTGAGTCTGTGAAAATCATGGAAAGAAGGAAGGAATCCAAAGGAAAATCACTCAAATGGATGCAAGCCATGGGGATCAATGGGTCATATGTCTACATAAAACATATTTGCAACTAAATGTGAAAATAATGTGAAATCATTCTTACAGGAGGAATCGATTGAAAGGTATACGTCCATAAAGGACGAGGATAAAGGTATGTGTCCACAAATGATGAGGATAAAAATAATGGTGCCCCAACAAAGGGCACAAAAATAGTCAAATAAGGAAAAATGTGAAAAGAAATGAAATAAAATTACCTAAAAAGGGGATAAAATATGGCCACAAAAGTGGACTTGAGAGAAAATTTGGATGATGATATGGTGCCCCAGCAATGGACATGACAATGAAGGAGGGCAGTATGGGTTGATGACTGGAGAGCAGGGCTATCTACAAGCACAATTATTGTGGCTCATCCACACCGAGAGGAGGGTCGGGGTAGAGAAGATAAGGCCGAGAGACAGAGACGGAGGGAATTGCCTTGGGGGTAAGACTTGAGGCTTTCTAATGTTTCCTTTACAAATTTTGATGATATCTCTGCTTTGAGAGAGGGCCCTTAGAGGCCAATGATGTTGAGATACTTTATTTGATATATGATATATATTATTTTGATTTTTTTGTATTCTAACATGTGTCAATTGTATGATGTTGATTATTTGATTTATATTGATGATGATGTTGATGTGAATGTGTGATGATGATCATATGTTTACTTTATATTTGATGATGATGGTGAATATATATGCATGGATGTTTAATGTATAATATGTGACGTTAAAAAAATGTTGTTTGGAAATAGATGTGATGGATGATAAACATAGATGATGATAGATAAGAATATGTGATTAGATGTGAAATTGTGGATAGATAACACTTAGATGAGTTAGAAAAAATCTATATTATGATACTAAAGCAAAAATAAAATAAGAGATAGATGTGGAAAACTAAAATAGAACTAAACTTTATGATTGGAGGCCTATGGGTATGAATGATACTACATCATATCAAGGTACACACAAGGAAAGGATGCCTCCAACCACATTAGAGGTAAACAAGAAGGGGATCCAAGTAACATAATGCACATGTGACCAAAACATGTGTTAACACATAACCAATGATAGTTAGTTATACCAAAGATCATGAGAGAAATATGGATGAAATGAACTCATAAACCTAATGTCAACATGAAAAAGGGGGTTTGTGGTATAAATTGTATGTAGGAAGAGGGTTCTCCATAATTGGTTTTCCTAAATATATGCCCCATTTATGGTAGGGGAAAGAGAAAATTGATCAATGTGGGAAGTTTGCTATGAGAAAGATGATTAATGTGGGAATATTTCTTAGGATGTTGATAAGATAGAAGGATGATCAATGTGGGAAGCCTTCACTACCATGATATAAGAGAGTAGTCATCCTTTGAGGGTATGGTCTACTTTATACATTTATGATTTTGATGGAAAGAATGATATACATGATAGTTGTCCTTCGAGGGATTGGTCTATTTATTTGACTATATTTTATTTCTTTTTTTCTTGTTTTTGACATGAACAAATGTCCTTCGATGGAAAAATATGTTTTTGATAACTTTGAATTTTTATAGGGGCATCCATGAATTTTGAATTTTACATGGGGAAGAGCTAGGAATAAATACGTAGACAACCAAGAAGGGGACAATGTATGTACAAGTGACACATTTAGACCCTTAGTGTGGTTTCAATAGGTAAACAAGAGGGTGATGGATGTAATAATCACAGAGCTCTCACCAAGAAGGGGAAACCTATCTATAAGGAAAATGTTATGTAAATATTTATGGTGCCCATATTTAAGGTCACGTCTAGGAAATGGTAAACCACATAGTTCCAAATCATTGCAATGCTAGATGAAAGAGGCTAATGGTGGAGGAATGACCTAGGATACAACTAAGTGCTCACTGGTAAGTATGCTAACAATAGAATGGTCACAAGTGCAATGTGTTAAGTGGTTCTACTTTTGGTTTACCATTAAGGAAGGCCAAACAATAGGCTCCTGACCCATACTTATCCATGATAACGTAAGTTCTAATCTAGTTGGGGATAAAATTTCCACATTGGCTCCTTTCTAGAGTTGTGACATTCTGATTTTATTTAAGGACAAGGTCAACAACTTTAAAATTGCATTCTTTGAGGTACTTATTGTAAGCATGATTGATACACTCTTGATAAATATGATGATGTTCAAGAGTGAGAAGGCATTGTTTATCTAACAATTTGAGTTGTGCTAGATGTAATAATCTTCATCAAAAATGAATTCACAAATAGATACATGCAAAGAAGTAATTTGATCCTCAAGAGGAAGAACGACTTTATATTGAGATACGAGAGAATGGTGCGGTGCCCGTAGAGGTGTGAATTCTAGTTTGATAAACGTAAAGAGTAAAAGGGATATGAAGATGCCAATTATGACATGACTTATCAATAGTCTTGGCAAGAATGTTACAAAGAGTTTTATTAGTTACTTTGGCTTGGTTATTAGCTTGAGGATAGTAAGGAGAAGAGAAGCTAAGCTTGATATTGAATGAGTCACAAAGCTTCTTGAGATCTTTATTTTTGAAGAACTTTTCGTTTTCTGTGATGATTTTTTGAGGAATGCCGAAGCGGAAAATGATATGTTGATAAATGAAGTTAATAATTGGATTAGATTTGGTTGAGGTGAGTGGAATTTATTCCACCCACTTGGTGAAATACTCAATTGTAGTGATGATAGAATGATGTTTTTGTGAAGATCGAGGATTAATGGTACCGATGAGATCAAGGCCCCACTACGAGAAGGGCCAAAGGTCCTGAGCTAGATGTAAGGCCTAGCTAGGAATGCAAAAATATTAGAATGTTGCTGACACTTGACACATTTCACAACATACAACCGTAATGATTGAGAGAAGGCCAATAATAAGTATGACGAAGAACTCACCTAGAATAGCTAAGCCACTAAATTTTCCACCACAAATGTCATTGTGGTCTTCTTGAATAATGTGAGAAGGATCATGGGATTCAAGGCATCAAAGGATAATATCATCAAAACTAGGATTATAAAGGATATCACCAAGGATGACATAGCGGTTAGCACATTGAAGAAAATACCTCCTTCCATTCTTAGATAGATCGGAGGGAATGATAGATTTGGATAGATAATCAAATATCTGAGAATACCAAATATCTAATGTATTGGATGTAACAATATTAATGTGAGGTAACTCATGGGATGGCCAATCATGACAATGAACAACAAAAAAATTTGGATTCATCTATTGTCCATGGGATGAGAGATGTAAGAGAATCCATTGTATCAGTGAAATGATTGGATGATTAAGGAATGGCTTGGATAGTGTAAGAATCGAAGGCCTCAAGGAGGAGGATGATATCTCTATATTTTTGAAGGGTGTAATTTTTACATTGATACTCATCATAACTTGTTTGATGATAAGCTCAAAATCCCCATAGATGTCAAGAACTTGAACACCTATAAAAAGCAATAGTTTCAAGACCTAGAATAAGGGTGATCCAAAACGCAAGTACTTAATTAACTTTTTTAATCTGTTTCATGGATCTTAAAATTTAATCAATGTTTTGGATTGAATTACTTCAAAATGATCAATAATCTGATTTAGGACTGATTTTAAAAATGAAATTAAGTTTGCATCTTACTCAAAATTTCACTACTTAATCAAATCCCAAAATCACCATTTTTAATTCAATTGATTTTCAAAGTTATCAAGACCGATTAAAAATTTCATCCCAAATTCTTCTTAAGAACTTAATTAATTTCAAATATCCGTAAACTAAAAATAAAAATCATAAAATAACACCGAAATTGTTTATGCGGTTTGGAATTCCTACTTCCCTGTGTTTGTGGTGAATTGATCCATTAATAATGTTAAAAATACAAATACAATAACCTTTACATTCAACCAATAATGAATCAAAACCTACAAATATGTGTTATCATACCTTCAAAGGACTTTAATGGAGCTCAACACCTGTCCTTTACCTTCCTGATTCACTTGCAGTTGTGTCTCCCTAGGATCAATGCCTTTGTGTGACTTCAATCAGATAAAAAATCTATCATAAAATCTCTAAAATGGGTAAATAATTACACCATTGCAACTGACTCAAAATTCTGAACAACTTTCATATATAACTCGAGCTCTAGTTTTGAGTGGAAGTGCTCCAAAAATGGTGTTTTCTCCAAGTACCCCTATTCTACCTATACACGCACTGTCACTTAGCTTTGACAAAACCCGTGAGATCCTTTTATAGCTCATCCGAGCCCCTATATGATTTATTTGGGTGTAAATCTTGTGTGTATGAGGTTGTGGGTTCAAATCTGGGGGCTCCTTTTACATCGGGGTCGATTTTTATTGTGGATGTAATATCCCACATATATTGTGTGGGAGGTGGGATTTGTTATTTAAATTTGGAACAGCTGATCCATATAACTATGCCTACGTCCACCCGAGTAATGTTTTTTCCCCACATTGCAAGTTTGGTCGGTCTTTTTTATTTCCACATAAGTGGCTTTGGCTATATTAAGCCCGTCGAGTTCTATGTGATCCGCCTTGGTTGGGTTGTCTTTGCTACTCCACATTGTAACGTGGATCCTCTACCTATTCCACCGAGTATATATATGGTCAAGTCATTAGTTGGTTAAGTCAGCTAAGTATATACACGAAATAATGTGGTCTATGAGATATATGAGAGTTTCGCCTAAGTAATATGGATGCCAATACAATGTTTATCCGACTAATATGGGATACATTGTGATCAACTCGGTGGGGATTTGATCACCCCTGAAGAAGCTAAATAATAGCTCATTTGAGCCACTATCACCCTACAATGCACATATACAACTTTGTAACATATAATCCCATATTAGCATAGTTATAAAAATATGTGGCATATAAATCGTAAATACGATAACGGTAATATGAGAATAGGCGGCAAAGGCACCCTCCTACAAAAGAGTGTGTTGAACTGGCTGAGGGCCCCCAGCTAGAAAATAGCGGGGCCCACCAAATTTTTCATGTGTCAAATATTGGACCCTCAAAAACACAAAATTTAACCTTTTTCACCTTTTTCTAACCTGTCACGTGTCAACACGTTATTTTCCAGTTGACCATTGTTGACCCGTTTTCAAACCACATCTTTGAATCACGATAACTTTTGTTTCCGAACTCTATTTTTGAAATTATTGGCATCGTCATAAATATATCAAAAATATCTACATTATGGTAATGGTTTAGGGAGGTTTAGGAAACTTCCAACACCTAAAAATCCTTTGGATCAAAGGGATTCATGTGCCATATTCTTTGTACACTCAAAATCTAGCTTTTCAGTGAGAGGAATAGGAGTATCCCAAAGAGGAATGATAATGACACCAACACCTCCCCCTTGCTAACACTTAGAACCATCAAAAAAGAGGTTCATCTTAAGGGTATAATACTCATGGTGAAAGTGGTTGATGGATTCATATATAAACCGATCATGAGGAATATGTGCACTAAGAAGAAGGCTTGGTGATTGGTCTACAATAGCTTGGCCCTTGATAGAATTTTGAGAGATGAACTTGAGGTCAAACTCAGTCATGAGCATGAGCCATCAAGTGATGCAATCATTGTGATATGGCTTAGAATTCATCATTTTGAGAAGATGAAAACTAGTGATAACATAAGTCTTGTGATTGAGAAGATAATGTCAAATCTTAGAAGTGGAATAGAAGATGGAGCAACACATCTTTTAAAATTTAGTGTATCAAGTTTCACAGTTGTGTAGGGTACGATTGATGTAATAATAGCATGCTCATGACCTTGGTCATCACAATGTGCCAACATATTCCCTAGAGTATGATCAATGGAAGAAACATATGGATAAAAGATATCCCCCTCGCATGGAGTTGTAAGACTTGGTGGAAGAAAGAGATATTGCTTAAGATCATTCAAATATTTCTAGAAGTTATAATCCCAATTGAAATATACTTCCTTACAAAGAATATGATAGAAGGGTTGGAAATGATTTGAAAGTTGCGAGATGAAGCATGACCAATCTGATTGAAGTTTGCCTTGAAAGCTGTAAAGTTGCTTAATATTGGAAGGAGGCATCTTAAGGATAGCCTTGATATTGGCGGGGTAAACTTCAATACCCCGATTGACATGAAAAACTAAGGAGTTTGCTAGTTAGCACTCTAAATACACACTTATCTGGATTAAGTCAAAAAAAGAAATGAATAAGGTGCTCAAAAATGAATTCAAGTACATCAAGGTGATCGTGTCGATGCTTATATTTACAAAAAATATCATCGACATAATCCTCTACTATCTTATGCATGAGGTCATAAAAATGTAATTCATGGCTCGTTGATAGGTGGCTCGACATTTTTAGATCAAAAGGCATGACGCAATAGTAAAAGGTCCCCAAGGAGTGATGAGTGAGGTTTTATGTTAATTGTCTAGAGCGATAAGAATCTAATTATAACTAGAGAAAGCATCTCATGACTTGTGGTAAGATCCACAAGTTGATCAATGTTCAGAAGATGGAAGTTGTCTTTAGAGAAAGAAAGATTTAGATCTCAAAATTCTATACATATATGGAGGTTGTGAAGCTTTTTTAGTAGGCACGATGTTAGAAACCCATTGGGGATAGTCAATGGGGATGATGAAATTAGTGGAAAGAAGGCATTACAACTCCTCTTTGATAAGGAGGGAAACTCAAGGATGCATGTGGTGAAGCTTTTTCTTAACCGACTTGGCATTGGGAAAGGTGATGATGTTATGGATGATAATAGAAGGATCAAGACCTAGCATGTCATAGTATGACCATGCGAAGGCCTAACTATGATGAGAGAGGAACGTGGTAAAAGTCTCAAGTTCTTGCGGACCAAGGATCGACCCACCTTGAGAATGTAAGGCTCCTGAGGAGTCCCTATGTTGATGTCGATGGTGGATTCATTGAGAAGATTGGATGTGTTAGATGGTAAGGTATTATGAAGATAATAATATTTTTCCCCATGTGGGAAATAATAACATTGTCATCAATGTAATGGAGAACATTGGTAGTAGAATAATCCTCTTCTACCATTTTTAGATGGAAAAGGGAAGGGACCTAGTCTAATTTTCACATTGATAAGTGATTGGTCCCAAGGTGATGGTGGAGACTAAAAAAAATATAAAAGTGATAGACATGGTGTCATCCATATCCATAGCCTCATAGGATGGAGAAGATGGAGAAGGCATGTCCATAAGCATCATAGATGGTGGGATAGGATCTTTGGGTTGCTCTTGATAACCTAGTCCAAAATTTTCATGAGGTTTGTGGCATTGATCAATAATAAGGTCATGTGGACAATGTCATAATGTCCCATGCCAAATCCCTTCCATACACAATGGTGAAGATAGGTGTGGGTGAAGGATGGTTTTTTGAGGAATCCATAACCGTCGGTATATGGTTTGGTGTGAGGATGATCAATGATGTGAGAAGAAGGGGCATCAACACCACCATAGATGAGATTGGTGTGAATATGGGGTGGGCCAAAGGAATGATATCCCTGAAGTTGGGTTGGTATGTTAGAGCTTTGTCGGGTCTCGAGGTGATGAGGCATGGGGAAGGTGTTAAGCATGAGAAGATGATACTCCCCAGTGTAATTTTGTCCATGAATTTTTCTAAGGAATCATCATTGGGAAGTTTGGATGAAGGGATGGATGAGCTAGTGGATGGTTGAGATGGGTCATTTTTGGGAATGAGGACATCATTAGGTTGATAAGTCATGTTGCATACTTGGAAGGGAGGAGAATCACTAGGAAGTGTCAAGATTTTTCCCTCATGTTTGTATTTGATGCAATGATGAAGTGTGGAAGGGACACAACACATGGCATGAATCCAAGGTCATCTAAGAAGGACATTGTATTGAAAATACCCTTTTATGATATAAAATACTTCGTGGAGGATCTTCTCACCAATACAGATAGGAAGGACAACCATCCCCAAGGTGGGAGTGATAGCATCATTGAACACATGAAGTACTACGGGTGTTTGAGTGACAATGGATTTAGGGATCTTGAGTTGATCAAAGGTATGTGATGGGATGATGTTGATATTTTCCCATTATCAATCATGGATCATCGAATGAAGGTATCATTGATTCTAACCATGATGAAAAGGGGAAGGTCATGTTCGCAGTAGAATTTTGGAATCTCAACATCGACGAATGAGATGGAAGGAAAATCTGCAAGTGCTCCCACGAGAGATACAAAAGGTAGATTCTCATCACTAGATTTTGGGATACATTTTAAATATTCAATGAGATCCTACCTATGGTCTAGAGATATTTGGATGAGCTCGTAAAGTGACATCTTAACCACAACCTAATGAAGTTGTTCGAAAATTCTTTATTCAATAGGCCGAGGGGAAGATAAGATATAAACCTTAGGTTTTGATGATGATGAGGATGGGGATGAAGTCAGCTCACTATAACGATTGGTGATCATAACCTTTGGTTTTGATGGGGGTGTGGAGAGGTAAACTACTTAGGATGAGGGATGGAAACAAAGGTCTTTGATTTTGATTAGGTTGTTGGTTTAGAGTCATGTGGACCAGATCAAGTAGCTATCGAAAAAATTGATGAATAAGGGGGACCATCCTTAGAAGAATCTTGGCTTTGTGGGTAACTAACTTTAGTGATGAATGAGGGGAATTGTGTATTTTGGTGGATGAATTTGATGATGTAGATGTTGAAATGGTCATGGATGAGGAGGTGGAAGGAGGAGATTGATTTGTTTCAAGAAGAAGGTCATCCTCCTCAATAATATTATGGACAATGGTTTAGAGTGCTTTACAATGTTCTATGTCATGTCCAAGGGTGCGATGATAAGTGAAAATGAGATTGGAGTCAAACCATGATGGATTCTTACTATGTGGATCAAAGGCCTTAATAGGAGGGAGTGTGATGGTGGAAATTTGAAGCAAGTGTTGAAGGACCTCCACATATGATTTGACTAAGGTATTGAGAGGTTCCTTGTCTTTGTGAGAAGTTTTGGATTTAGAAGAAGAGGTGGATGTTGGGAGTGTGTGTGTGAGAGATGATTTAGATATTGAAGTTTGAGTCTTAGCATCTCAAGGTTTTTATGTCTTGGATTCAGTTTTAGTGATGGTTGATGTTCTAGAAGAATCAAATTTTAGAGGAGTGTTGGATGGTGTGTGTATTGATTAGTTGATTGTGTTGTTTTGGATGAAGGGGCTTACCGTAGGAAAGATGGAGGTGATCCTAAGATATATGATGTGGCATTGTATATTTTGATCTTAGGTGGAGGTATGTCTATATTTTAATGAGGAGAAAAATTTTGAGGAAGCATGCCAAGGGTCTTATATTTTATTTGTGAAGAGGTACCCTTGGGAGGGATGAAAATGATCTCAACTGGAGGGTCTGAAGGTTGTGTTGTTGAGGTTGATATTGGTGGAGGGAGTAACTTGTGTTTGATGAGATCTAAAGAAGGTGAATATTGGGTTGATGTGGAAGTGTCTAATTTTATGGATGAGATAGGGGATCACTTGAAGCTAACACGAGGTGGAGTTCTTTCAAAACTCTTCAAATGATGAGATAGATGTAGGAGGAGAGGATGGTGTAGATGTGGTCACAATAGTTGATGTGATTGGTGCAGGTAAAAGTGTAGAAAGGGGAATTGGGATAGATGTTAAGGATGGATCCGATATAATAATTGGGGGTGGAATAGATGTAGGTGAAGTAGTGGTTATAGTCAAATCTGATGAAGTAAATGTAGAAATCAATGAAGTAGATGTAGGTGTAGGATCAATGGTAGATGTTGATGTAGATGTGGATATGATTAATGTAAAGATTGGGATAGGTATAGGAAAATGTCTAAAGAAGAAGTATATGTAAGAGTTTGTGAAGTAGGGGAGTTATTGATGGGGTGTGATCTTGATCAATGATGTTGGTAGTGTTGATGGCGTTAATGGTGTGAGCATTAGGTGGTTGAGATGTAGGATAGTAGTTTGATTTGATAGCACATGATTAGGAAATGGTTGTTTGAAAACATCAAGTGGTTGATTTGGAGGTGTGTTAGGGTTATCCACTTGAAGGTCACCTTGGTCGATGAGTTTTTAGACAAGATATTTGAAGGTTCAGCATTTCTTTATATCATGTCCATGAACTTGGTGGTATTTTCAACTAGTAATCCTCATGATACCAAGCTGGCTTAGGTTTTGATTCATCGAATGGTCGAATAGGGAAGTGTGATGAGGTGAACTATCATCACATTATCGAATATCATGCTATATGACTCTCCAAGAGGAGTGTAGTTAGGTGGTGTTCTAGGAGCTCTTTGTTGAGGCCATGTGCTAGAGGTGGGTGTGGAAGAATACTTAACCACCACAGAATTGGTTGCACTCTTGGATTTTTCATTGTGTGTAGATGGTTTAGTAAACTTTTTTGGCTTGTTTGATTTAATCTTAAGTTGGCCTTTCTCAAGGGCACGAGTCTCAAGTTTATGAGCCATAGTGAAGGATTCTTCAAATGTCTGAAATGATTGGATTTGTAAGGTGGATGAGATATGCTTCACACAAGAGCATGAAAATAATTCGATGAGCTCTGTCTGTGGAAGGAAAAATGATAATTGATTTATGATTCCACACCATCATGTAAAAAAGTATGTGATAGACTCATCATTGAATTTTCAAATGGCATATAAGTCTGTAATGGTGATCTTGTGTGTAATGTTGATTGAGAAGTGTTCTAAGAAGAGTTGCACAAGTTGGGTAAATGAGAACAATGAGTGTTGGGGGATGCCATTGTACCAATCTAATGCGGGACTGGCCAAGGACATAGGAAAAGTGTGAAGCATGAGGTCTTGATCATGGGCAATGAGATAACATGCATGCCTAAATGCACGAAGGTGTTGTTGGGGATCTTCCTTACTGTTAAATTTGGTGAATTTGGGAAGCTCCCAATGAGGAGGATAGGGTTTGATTGGGACTGATGGATGGATAGGTTCGTTGCAATTTTTATAAGAGAATGTGATCTTGGGTCCCAAGGTAGTGGCTTCAAGGCTAGCCAACCTATTCATTAAGGCATGTATGGGGTCATTTGAAGTGGTTGGATGAGAGGTAAATGGTTGTGGTTGCATGACATGAGAAGTAGCTTGATAAGTTTGTTGATAAGATTTTGAATGAGTGGGTGTTTGAGGAATTTATTGATGAGGATGAATGTAGGTCATTGGTTGAGATTGGATGGGTTGTTGTAATGGTTGATGTTGAGAAATAGGAATGTGATGTGATTGTTGAGATTGGGTTGGTTGTTAAGGTATATGATGAGTGGGGATATGAGTGATGATAGGTTGAGATTATTAGGGAGGTAGATAATACACCATGCAATGACACACTCATAGGAGGATATTAGGATGTGATGACATTTGTGTGAACATGTGATGTGAGGGGTAAAGAGTGATTATGTTGTTCAGATATAGGAAACAATGTTTGGATTTTTTTAAAGGATTGGATGGGGGAACTTGTGATGATGGTAGGTGAGGAACTGATAGGAATGGAAGTAATGATAGTTGTGTTTGAAATATCCTGGAGGAATATCACTCAAAAACACCCAAATTAAAGATAAATTCAAGCAAATAGAAAATCTTATTTTTACCATAAATACTTAGCTAGGGCAATAACTGCTTTTATTTATTTTTCTCAAAATATTTTCCCAAAACATATGAAAATTAAGGAAGCTTTCTATGATAATAAAAACCCTAGAATAATATTTTTGGAATTTTTAGATAATATTTGACTGCCAGTAAAATTACAAAAAACCCTAGCACGGTTGTAAAACCTTAAAAAATTGTATCTTCTCAAATACTTATGATTAATTTTTGAAAATTTGGAAATAACATCTATTAATAATATGAATGAAAACCGAATCACCAGTCCTCAAAAAATCACATTAAAAACCCTCCAAAAATCACTATAAAATCCCAAAATGGGTCGCTCCACCTGGAAAGAGACCACAAACCCTCCAAAATTCCTCTAGAAGTGGCACCAAACCTGCCCTAATCACTGCAATAAAACAGATCCAGAAACCCTTGATTTTTCTCCACCAAAAAGCCCAAAATTCCACAAAACCCTTCTCTGAAAACCCTGAAATTGATCTCTAAAAATCAGCCCTAAATTAGTTCCAAATTGACAAGCTAGGGTGGATCTTCCACCACCGAAGAATTCCCTGCTAGCTAGGAATGGATCTCTCACCACCGAAGCTAGGGTTCCTATGGGATTTTACTCCACAAGCTAGAAAAAGAAAAAAGTAGTTGCTCAAAGGAAATCATAAGTGTGTATGTAAGAATAATCTCTTTTTCTCTTCCAATCTCCTTTTATAATTTCCCCCAAACAACTTGTGGCCCAAGAAACTTAAATCGACCTTTAAAAACTAAAGTAACTTAAGTTTTTTTATTCCCCAAGTCGCCATAGGGACATAAGTGACCCCAATGAAAGAATATAACATTAGAATGTTATTAGTCACCCTCCTAACGTTAAAACATAACATTTTCCCCCACCAAGTCACATAACACCCATGCCAACACACGAATATAACAAATAAGTAAGGTGGAATACCCAATAGCCTCTAAAGTCCTTAGCTCCTTAGGTATGACCAAGGATATGACTAAATTTTGGCCCTTAGACCCTCTCGTGAAGGAAAGAGGACATTACAATCCTCCCTTCCTGAAATTTTCTTGTCCCCAAGAAAATGCAAATGAGGATGTTGTAAAATTTGTTCTCCCTCCCAAGTAGCATCCTCAAGTGGCAGTCCTCTCCACCACACCAAATACTTTTTGATCACCCTGCTCTTGAGCCTCCTCTGTCTCACCCCAATAATCGATTTTGGTTCCTAAACCATCTTCCCTCATCATTCAATGGTCGAAACTTTGTGGAGGGTAAAATATGCTATTAAAGTGCCCTTTTAAGGCACAAACATGAAATATATTATGTATCTTATGGTTCTCTAGAAGCTCCATCTCATATGTAACTTCCCCAACATGTCGTGTTACCCTGTATGGACCATAGAATCATGGTTTCAGCTTATTTTCACCCTTCTACTTCAAAGTGAGGATTGTTTGTATGAATACAAGCATAGGAAAACTAAATCCCCCACCTTAAAAGACCTTTCTACCCTGTGCCTATTTGTATATTTTTTTGCTAATTTTGTGCCTTTTAAAGGTTCTCTTTGAGAGATTTCATAATATCTTGGTGACAAGTCATTTTATTACTAGTCATTTAACCAACTCATAGATAAGTTGGTGTCATTATAACAAAGCGGTGTCTAAAGTGTATGCAAAAGGAGAAATGAAAATCTTATTCAATAGTAATTCTTCCTAAGAAAACATATCTGAAATTAAACACGCATGAAAAGGAAACACACAAGTTTTGAAATTTGTCGTATACTTGTTCCTGTTGGTGTTCTAGATTAGATTCTTCTTTCTTTGCAATCAAGTTTCAGCATTCTCAAATTGTGTGTTTATTTCCAAAACAAGTGTTTTTATTTCTATAACGAGTGTTTACTTACAGCAATCTATTCCATTCTGCAAATATGTATTTATTTCCAGTAATCTATTTCTACAAAGAGTGTTTACTTCCAGCAAGTTTTCATAGTTTGATTTCAATAAGGTTTTAGCCAAGGAATCCTCAAGACATTGAGAAAATCCCCTATAAAATATAAAAAGAAACAAATACCTACAGTCAATTACTAGATCACTAATATTTCTTGTTGCATATAGCTTCAGAAACCACCCCTAGTTTGAATATGACATCAACAAAGAGTTGATTAAATGAAGGGAATAACGACACCCATCATTTTTGGTGTCGTTGTTAGGGACCCAATAGTTATAATTGTCTAATTAGGTGTCAACAAGAGCAACAATCATACATCTAGTAATTACAAGATCTTCCCTACATCATCATAAAATTTATGAGTAGACCAAGAGACTCTAAGGGTCGATTCCTCCCAAAAATATCTGAACAAGAATCATCATCAAATAAGGAATTTGATCAAGAATTAGAAGCACCATTGTCCCCTGTTAGACATGAAACAGAATTTCCACCTTTGGAATTCTTAGATCAATCACCAGAAGGAAATAGAACCTTTATAAAAAGATCATATCCCAAGACCCGTTTAGAGAAATTTTTGATTCACAATTGAGTAGTCAACCTCCTACTCCTGACTTTTCACCTTCCCCAAAACAAATTACATACCATATTGATTGGGGAAAATTCTAGAAGGTACTACAGAAATGGCACAAGAAGTTGAAAGAGAACCTAATAGGACCTTCACTTATCCAATTCAATTGGATGATGATGATACACCTATGAAAAATATTTCACTTGCACATTTACCCACATTTAGAGGGATGTCATCTGAAGACCCGACCAATTTCTGTTTGAATTTAAAGTACTGTGTCAAACTTATGATTACAAAACAGATAATCAGAAACTCAAGTTGTTTCCATCTACCCTAAAGGATGCAACAATGAGGTGGTTTATGGGATTAACATCTAATTCTATTACCACTTGGGCACAAATGGAAGTTTCCTTCCTAGACAAGTATCAAGATTACTATAGATGGAGGAATATGAAGGAAGAATTTTTTAAAATCAAGCAGAGGAGGATGAGAATATGGAAGATTATTTAGACAAATTCCTCTTTGTGAGAAAAAGATGTGGATTTGTACTACAAGAAGAGTTAAGCAAAACCATTTTTCTTAAAGGTCTGGATGATGAATCAAGGGAGGCACTTGATCTGATGGGAGGTGGAAATATTGATCAAATAAGAATGAATGATATTAAAGACATTTTTAGAAGCTATTCACAAACAAGGGGTGGACCTAGAAAAGGAAAAACAGTTAAAAATTTAAACCCAAATATGAACAAACTGATGGATGAATTAGAAAATTTCAAAACAAACATTTTAGTTCAATTAACCTCCACCATGGATGGATTACAAGCTAAATCAAATGTTAAAAATGAACCATTAGCTATGTATTGTCCTAGATGCAGGAAGAAGCATACAATAAGGGATTGTCCTCTGGATAAAATAGAAATGTCTCTTATCTATGAATCTAGGGAACATGAGAGTAATGTTTGTTCTCTTCTTCCATTTATTAAAAATCATCTTAAACAAAGTAGCATTCCATCCACATCAAAAGAAGTAATTTTTTTCCAAAGACAACCTAGCCAAGGGAATTTCATGCACATGTCAGTTCCTAACCCCTAGATGATGCCATGGGCAGCTCAGACAAGTGCCACAAAATTGGGGAAAACCACCTTGGGCACCTCAACCAACATGGAATCCTCAGGATTGGGCAAGTCAATCTTGGTATTCCCAAGGACACCAACAACCATGGTCTGGTCAAGGAAACCCAAATGCTTGGTCATAACCTAGGTGGAGCCCTAATAATTATGTTTAAGGAAGGAAATATCCCAATCAAAATAAACAAGCCATAATGGGTTCCCCAACACAAAATTCACAAAATGAAAATGTGGTCCAAACCCAAATACCAACACAACCAATAGCAAACCCAAGAAACAAACAAACAAATCCTGTCTATGGAATAGAACCAGAAAAATCAGTTGATCGAATGCCATGGATTGTAAGGATATTCAAACTAGATCTGGAAAAGTAATCAGCAGTCCACCTATTATAATCATTGAGATGACGAAGAAATTGAAACCCCTAGTATGGTTGTTCCCAAGAAGGATGAAAAATAAAAAGATAAGGAGCCAGATAGCAACACTACTAAGACTCCATTTCTAGAGAGATTTAAGGAAGCCATAGAAACTAAGGAATCTGAGTTGGTACAGGAACTAAGGAGATTGAATATTGAAATACCATTATTACAAGCAATTAAGGAAATTCCATAATTGAACAAGTTAATCAAAATGCTATGTTTAAAAAGACCTGGAAGGAAGAAGCATTACCCTAGGACTATTAAGGTAGATGGGAAACTTACTTATTTAAATATATACATAATGTTTTGGCTGATTTGGGAGTAGCTATAAATGTGATGAAAGTGGACACTTTGAAAACATTACCGTTGTGTATACAACCTACCAACACCATATTGCAGATGGCAAATCAGTCTGTAGCAAAACCACAAGGAGTTATTGAAGATGTAGCGAGTTATGGTGGAGTCATGGGAATATCCAGTTGATTTCCTTATATTGCAGCCAAAAGGTAAAACACTTGGTTATCCCATTATTTTGGGCAAACCATGGTTAGCTATAGTTACTACTTTAATTGATTGTAGATCAGGTGATATGACTATCTCAAATGGTAATAATTCTAAGAAAATCTCCTTATATCCTTTTGCATGACCTTCTATTGATAATCAAGAACAATTGTGGGTTGATGCTCTTGATACTAATAAGAAAAACTTGTCTTCTTTGGCCATGATCATGTTGCAAGATCGTACGTGAGGTAGAAGATATGATTAATCAACCATTGAATGAACACCAATTATCCTTGGAGCAATCGGGAATAGTTCCAAAACCTACAAACTTAGTTTGAAACCTACGGACTCTATCCGGAATCATCATATTTAGTTAGGAATGATCACATTTAGTTCTAGAACCACACCAACAACAATTCCCTGTGACTATACATAATTTCACTCAAGGAACGAGATTTCTCTTAGGGAGTAAGAATCGATAGCTTCAGTTTCTAAGATATCAAGAAATGGTGAAGAATTTCTAGAAAGCTGTAGTGATGAGGAGTTTGACCTACAACAAGATAAGTGTCATAACTTTTCCCTACTTTGTCCTTTTCCAATATTCTGTCTAAAAAAACTTTTGGAGATGTTTCTACATATCATATGTTGTTTCCACATGCATGTCCACTAAATACCTTAATGGAACCCTTTCAAAAAATTAGTTCATCACACATTAGAACCAAACATGTTGAGATTGAGCCGGGTAAGATTTTGAACATAAACAGTTGGTTGAAGAATGATGAAGAAGCTAAATTGTTTGATGTTTTAAAAATCATACTAGAGATTTTGCTTGGGACTACAAAGATATGAAAGGAATCCATCCAAGTATTTTCACTCATCACATTTATATTGAAGACATTAGACCAGTTAGGAAACCTCAAAGAAGGATTAATCTAGCCTTAAGAGATATAGTCAAACAAGAAATTGAAAAACTATTACAAGTAGGTTTTATCTACCCTATCTCAGATAGTCAGTGGGTGTCTCCTCTTGTAATTGTTCCTAAAAAGAATGGAAAATGGAGAATTTTTTGACTATAGGGAACTAAACAAAGCCACACTGAGAGATTATTTTCCCCTACCATTCATAGATCAAGTCCTAGACAACCTTGCAGGTAAGCAGTACTTTTCCTTCTTGGATGGATTTAGTGGATATAATCAAATCAAATTTGTTACTGAGGATCAGGAAAAAAATACCTTTACATGTCCATGGGGTACCTTTTCCTACAGGGTATTACCATTTGGATTATGTAATGCTCTAGAAACTTTCCAAAGAGTGTATTAGCAATTTTTGTAGACCTAACAAATGACTGTGTAGAGGTATACATGGATGATTTCACTATATATGGAGACACATTTGATGATGCTTTGAGGAATTTAGACAGATTATTAACAAGATGTGAGCAACACCATCTATCTCTTAGTCATGAGAAGTGTTTAATGATGGTTGATGAGGGGATTGTATTAGGACACCACATTTCAAAAAGAGGAATTCAAGTTGACCAAAACAAAATCAGAATTATTTCAGACTTACCTATTCCTCAAACCCCCACAAATATCAAGTCATTTTTAGGGCATGTTGGATACTATAGGCACTTTATCAAGGATTTTAGTAAAATTGCTGCCCCCATGTTTAATTTTCTTACCAAGGACTGTGAATTTCTTTGGGATGAGAGATGTCAACATGATTTTGAGGAAATCAAAGAAAAATTAATCACTGCCCCAATATTGAGAGGACCTAATTGGGAAAAACCTTTTCACATTCAAACAAATGCCTCAAATAACTCCATTGGTGTAGTTTTGGGATAGAAAGATGAAGAAGGGAAGATGTATGCTATTTATTACCTCAGTAAAAATATTACTCCCACTAAAATAAATTACACTACCACTGAAAAGAATTTCTTGTTGTGATCTATGTAATTAATAAATTCAGACATTATATCACAGGGTACAAAATATTTGTACATATAGATCACTCAAAGCAATTAGGTACTTAATGAAAAAACCAATGGTTGGAGGTAGGATAATTAGATGGTTATTACTTTTACAAGAATTTGATATTACCATAGTAGATAATCTAGGGAAATCTAATGTGGTAGTTGATTTATTGTCAAGACTGACCACTACAGGGGAGCAAGATCTAGTTAAGGAAAAATTCCAGATGAACAATTGTTTGCTATTTCAGTTGATACACCATGGTTTGCTAATATGGAAAATTATCTTGCAATAGGGAAGTTTCCTCCTTTCACTAAGAAACAAATGAAAAAGTTGATCAAAACTAGTGCACAATTTAAATGGTTAAATGGAATGTTTTTTAAATGTGGTCCTGATTTGGTTTTACACAGTGTGTGAGAGAAGATGAAATCTTTGACATACTGAGGGCATGTCATGATGAACCAAGTGGAGGAAACTTTTTAGTGAAAAGAATAGCTCACAAGATACTTGGCACTGGCTATTATTGGCCATCTTTGTATAAGGATGTGAAGAGATATATCAAGTGGTGTGATCCATATCAAAGGATGGGGAAGTCAACTTTTACCAATTAAATTCCTCTGCAACCTCAAGTGGTGATTGAACCATTTGAAAGATGGGGTTTGGATTTTGTTGGTCCCTTTAGCCCTCAACAAGGAAAAGAGTACATTCTTGTGTGTACTGATTATGTGACAAAATGGGTAGAAGTGTAGGCTTTAACAAATGCCACTGAAGAAGTAGTTGTTTATTTCCTTTGGCACAAAATTATGGTAAAGTTTGGCGCACCAAGAAGTATAGTTTCATATCATGGGCCACAATTCATGTCTAATATGATCCAAGCCTTCATAATACATTATCAGATCAATCATATGAATTCATATCCCTATCACCCACAAGAAAATGGACAAGCTGAAGTAACAAACAGAGAATTGGAAAATATCCTTACCAAAATAGTCGAATCAAGCATAAGAGATTGGGCAAAGAGACTACCTGAAGCTGTCTGGGCCTACAATACAACTTGGAAGACTACAACAAGATTTTCACCATATGAGTTAGTCTATGGGAAAAATCCCTTGTTACCTATTGAATTTGAACTCCAAACATTGAGGATAGCAGCTAAAATAGGTATTGAGTTGGATGCAGGACAAAAGGAAAGAATTCTTTAACTCAATGAGTTAGATGAGTTAAGGATGGAAGCACTTCAATAGATAGAAATAATCCAAAATCAAAGAAATCAATGACATGACACACATATCAAGAAGAGGAAATTTAAGGTAGGAGATTGGGCATTATTGTTTGATTCTAAGTACCAACAATTCACGGAAAAATTTATAACTAGATGGTTGGGACCTTACTAAATTGAGCAGATATTTGAAAATGGTTCTATTTAGTTACTTCCCATTGATGGCAGTAGAAGGACACTTTTGGTCAATGGACATAGGCTAAAACTTTATAGGAAGCCTCCTACTAAGGATGAATTCTTGAGGCAGATTGAAGCAGACAAAGAATTTGATCATATGGAAGAACCCAGTTCTTCCAAAATGATCAAATAATCAGATGGATAAATCCAAAATAAAGGGAAGAGAATGAAACCAGTAAATGACGTTCTCTTCCCCAAAAAATATAAATATATAAAAGGGAAGAGAATGAAAACTAGTAAATGGTGTTCTCTTCCCCAAAAAAATTCTCTCAGAGATCAATTGAAAACCAGCAATGGCGGTTGATCTCCTCAAATAAATGGCTAATCCAAAATAAAAGGAACTTCTTTGAAATTCCAGTTGTCTTTTCTAACCATTTTCCTTTTTGTTTCACTTTTAGGAATGATGAGTCATCATGACAGAGGGATCACATCATCAAAGATGGTAATTATGTCTTTAAATTATTAAAGGTTAGATTAAAATTTCACATGTGTGATTGGATTTGATTTAAAAGTGGTATGATGAGTCATCTATTGTACATTATGATTAAAAGAGAGTAATCATGAGGGTGATGTCGGTGGAACAAAAGTGGCGGCATGTTTATAATGATCTATCATTTGTGCAGAATAAACAAAGTGAAGAAGCAGTTGCAAAAAAACTTCAAGGAAGAAGCAGAAGAATTAAATTTACATTCTGCAGCTAAACACAACAGGTTCCGCAGCTAAGCACAATAGTTCGTAGCTAAACCCATCCATTCCATAGCTAAGCAAAGAGTTATGTAGCCAATCTGGGCAGAGAAATAATTTGAAGGAATGAATCTGAATCACCTATTTTACCATGGGGATTAAAAAGAAGTCATAACCTGAGAATGATACCAACTTCTTGCAAATGAAGAAGTGGCAGATGTCTTTAAATAGGCAGGATGGTTGGAATTCTGAAAAATTTCTTGAAGTATAACGACGAATTGGTAAGAGAATTTGTTATAAATTTAGAACAATCCAAAACAAAGGTTAGAAATATTGTAATTCCTTTTTTTGTGAAAACAATAAGCAATGTATCTGGTGTGCCAATTGTGCATGTCCCAAATCCTATCAAAGGGACCTTAAAAGAATTAGTTGAAACCCTACTACAAGAGGGGGAAACAGAACCCCAATATATTTACAACACTAAGAAAATCATAAAAGGGGTCAGAAGGGCTAGCTTTCCCAAACCCTTTGATAGAGTGGCATTTTGGATAGTCAAGTATTTAACTTGTGATGGTCAATTTGGGTCAGTAGGAAGAGAAGTTCTGAAGATGCTCATACATCTTAGATATGGAGCTACAAAACTAGAATATATAGTAAACCTTCAGGGTTTCTTTTTTACTCCATTCATATAATCACCAGAGGTATTCCTAGGGTGTTGGAACAATTAGACATCATGGGTTAGTTCATTTGGTGTGCCAACACCATTTTCTTACAAAGAAAAATGGAGAAGAAATATGGGAGAAATTTCTTAACAAGTTTAAGCAAAACCTTGATATTATCAGGAGAGTAATATCAACTCCTTTTTCTCCTACAACTAATTTGGAAATTGGTTCCCTACAGAGGAAAAGAAGGAAATAGGTGGGGAGACTATACCAAAAAGGAGAAGATCTGGAAGAAGAATTAAAGCTGCAGAACCTATTGTACCTTTAAAAGAAACTCCTTCCTCTGCAGCAGCTACAAGAGAGCTAATATCTGTCTCTGATAGTGACAGTTCACCTAGGAAAGAGCAAGAAGTGAAAATTAGAAGAAGCTCTAGGAGGAAACCTATTTCTGAACATACTGAAGCTCCTCAAAGAAGAAGAATTCATAAGAGGTCTAGAGAAATTCCAGAGGAAATGAAAGAACATGACAAGTTGGAAAAAGAAGTTGTTGATATTTTGGGCAGCATGGCCATGACTCCTCCTAGACCAAGCCAAACTGAGATGGAAAAAGAAGATGAGATATTTGAGGAACAGGTTTTTCAAGAGTTGGGTGAACCAAGACATTATCACATGAAGAAGAAGAGTTGGCATTGTGGAGATGGAAAGGGAAATTTCCTTTGGTAGAAGAGGAATGCTTAACCCCCAAAGAAATTTTAGAGAAAGAAGAGAAACAACAGGTTAGACATGATCTGTTCTTGTCTAGAGAAGAACTCATTATCAAAGAAAAGGATGAGGAATTGAACTTCCTCAAACTCAAGTTGGAACAGAGAGAGATGCTCATTGGGGAACTAACAACTCAGCTCACAGATAGGACTAAGGAATTAACAAGAGTTAAACAATAGATGATGGAGAAAGAGGAAGAATGTAAAATTTCTAGAAGATAGAGTACTATGTCAACAGTCTCTGCACAGACTGAATTAACTTATTGGCCACTCAAGCAGTTATGGGATGATACTTGTAGGGAACTCAGTGAAATCAAAAACATCTAATGAGGATTTGAGAAGCAAGATGGAAGATGAGAAGAAAGAAAGAAAGGAATGGGAAGAAAAGTTTTACAAAGAAGAGGGAGACAAATTTAAAAGTCTTACAAAAATACAAATGGTTTGCATAATGAGTGAAAAATTTCTTACATGTAGGAGACCTTCTCTTGCATATAGTGTGTTTCTAGAAGAACAATTCATTCAGTTGGCAGCTGTCAAGAATTACATGTGGCCTTCCACATGAAATAACATATGAATCTGAGTTCTTGACATGTTATTCTTCAACCAAAGTCTGCAGAGCAAAAGAATCTTCTCTGTGAATTCTATCTCTACAATCTTATGCTAGAAAAGAACACAGGCTTCATGATCAATTTGTATGTGGGAGAAAGCCAACTTAATGCATTTATTTTTATTCTTCAAAATCATATTGCATAGAAGGAAAGGGATGTTGAGCATCTATTGAAAGCTAGCTCATCTGGTCTTTACATGAGGACTCATTATGGTAAACCATCTTCTTTCGTTAAACATTTTAGAACCCATGCCTTTGATAAATGGTTCAAGACACATTATCTTGCCAGTTTATAGAAAAGTATTGATGCCTTTACTTTTTATGAGGTGGAAAATTTTGAGGAGATTTATGATGGATGTTTGAAAATATGTGAGCTTCTTACTGTAGACACTAAAATTAGGTCACACTCCCCCTTCGTCCCTCGACATATAAAACACCCTTTATCACATTTACCTAGCCATGACCCCCTTCACCCCACTTATATTAATTTAATTAATTTAATTAAATTAATGCCTTATCCTCACTATATTTATTATGTACATATCTTATTTGCATAATATCCCCACATACAGTTCACTTAGACACCTCACCAAGCCAACTCAACCTAAGACCTATTCTTAGCAAGTTACCATAACTAACTAAGACTTACCCAAACCCTAAAAATCAATGCCTACACTCCCTCTAACCACATTCCCGCATGCTCACAAGAAGCTTCCAGTCTAATCTGTGGGATAACGACACAAGATCCGAGGAAATCAGGAGTATCTCCCTAAGTTTAACAAACCTACAAAATCCCGCCTTGACCGACGTCGGTTATCCCTAACCGTTGCCGGTTATCCCGGACCGTGGTTGGTTACCCCTTTTAACCCCAAAACAACCTTATTCTCAAGGTTGGAACTTGGATTTTTACAAGAAAGAAAGTTGACGAGCAAGAACACATCTTAGAGAGATAACACATCTTCAAAGAGCCAATTCCAGCAAGAACACACATCCAAGTAAAGAGATTGAACATCTTCTCCTACACAAGCCATCCCAACCACGATCTGATCTCTCCAAGCAAAGAGGAGTGTGCATGCAGCCCATGCAGAATATTTTCTTTAGTTGGTGATAACTTATAGCCTTCAAGCTCATCATCAGCACCTCCATCCTTCACACAGAAACTTTCAGAAATGAAATCCAAGTAAGTGTAACATCATACTTTCCTGGTTATTTCCTTACATCATCATTTTATCACCCATTGTTCATCTTGCTCATTATTGACTATCTCCAACATTTTACACCTCCGTAGACCCAACAAAACCTTACCAAAACCTACTCCAGTCACCCATTACCTTGTCCCGACCAACCAAAATCCTTTGTGCAATCACAAGGAGGACAAAACCCCCGTTTGTGACATTCCCAAATTTCACAAGAATGGCTTGGCGCCGGTTATACCTAAGCGTGGATCGGTCACCCGACCGGCGAGTCTCTGTTTTACTCATCTGACCTTAGACAGAGACCTATCCACCTAATTTTACCTCACCCTCACTCATCTAAGACCTACCAAGACCTTTAGCAGACCTGTAGTACCCAAAACCAACCATTTGACCTGTGGATTCTATTCTAGCTTAGCCTGTTAGATTAGATCTAGTTCTTATTGTGTTTTAAGTGAGATACCTAAATCATTTTAAAATAACAATAGGATTTACCTTGTTTTTAGCATTAATTTGTTTAAAACAGTGGACTGACAACCATCTAGGAAGTATCATACTTCCCGGATCTAGCTCACGCTAGGCAGTTCACTGCCCATATTGTTTAATGCTTTCTGGTGGTCTTGTTTTCATTACAAGTAGTTCCTCCTAGCCAAAAGGAATCTCTCATGATCAGTTGTGGATTTAGAAGTCATACGCATGCAACAACCCATCAACCAACATTTGAACAGGTATTCCTCCTACGCCTGTTACCCTATCTGTTTTGAAAACAATTCAAAGAAACGATCTAAGAAAAAAGTAGAAACATTTTGGCACACGGTGGGACCCATTCGGGGTTCCTTGCATTCATTCATTTCTAGGTGAAAATTTGCATGTTTGTTTCCTTTCCAAAAGGTTCTTACATTTAAATTTCTCCCCTTGGAATCATCTTTTCTTCTATTGTCTAAAAGTAATCGTACTTTGGTGCTTAAAATGAACATTTCTTCCCTTTCATTAGCATTGCATTAGTGAAAGATCATACTTTCTCCTATTCCTCTTATTGTGTCATCGAATTCCATTTTCGATTTGGGCTTAAAATCATTGCATTCCATTCTAATTTTCTACATTAGCTCACATTAATTGAGGGCAACCTATACACTGGAAGTCATTACCAGCTGATGGTTGACAAACGAATCGTAGAAAAGCACTTCTATCCTTTTCTCTTTCTCTGAGTCTTACCAAACCTCACAAAAATTGAAAATACATACATTCTTAAACAACATCTTACCCGGAAGAAGCTGTAGGTGATCACACAATCACGGTATAGTGGGCACCCACTCGTTACTTTGCATCGAGTACCCCATCGAGGACGGCCCACCCCTCACCATAACATCACCTAAAACCTCACCCTTTAGATATCCTTTTTGTAGGAAGCCATCCTCACCAAAACTCTATTTCATAATTCATGTGTCATCCCTAAATAGCATAAATTTGAACAAACGTAATAGAATAGGCACTCTATGAATGTTCTTTCTTAGTGTTTCGCTTGACTTGCGTTTTGAGGTGAAAGATCATGTTCATCATTTCTTGTGTTTATCCTTACACACTCCTCATCATAGTTGGTGTATTCGCTTCACCCGAGTGTGCCTAGGCCATATCCCCATCATTCCCATAATTCTGGGTCTAATTCTACACCAAATTTTAACTCACAACCACTTGTTCTCATCACTGTTTCAATTTCACAATGACCGTCATTAGTTATCTGTTACCATCGATTAAATCGCATCGGTTACAAGTCCTTTTTCTCACCTACTCAAAAGGATAGTTTCAATTCACTTTTTCCACTTTCAGTCTCTGTCATAGTCATTGTTTTCCCTTTGACATCTTACACATCCCCAGATTTGGCATTTTTGTCAGATTTTACCTTCTGCCTCATTGTTTACTCACTGTCCATTTTTCTACTGTGACCAACAGACGGTTACCCCGACCGATGTCGATTTTCGACCTAAGCGGCGCAGTTAGCCTATCTCACATTCCACCTACCATTTATTACTTCATCCATTCTTATTTATCACCAGATTCACTGCTCCTCCTACATTCTTTATATTATTTACAAAGGAGCAACCCCACCTTACTAGATCTTTGGTTCACATGGTATCGAACCAAAGACAAGTGAACACTCTCATGTTCCACGCTAGTCACCAACCACTTCCACCTAGTCCTTCACCACCCTCTATTTTATCACCAGCCATGGATCCCATCCAACCTACCAATATCACTACCAGAGACGAGGAATTTGTACTGACTCCTTGACAAAATCCTGACCTTGCGATTTTACCTCTCCCACTCGTCCACCCAAGACGCCTCAGGTCAGTTGATATACGACATGCCCATATCTATCCCCCTGACTCTCACACCCACTTTTGCATTGGCTCCATCTCGGTTCGGTGCTGCCCGCTTCCACTTTACCTCCGGTATTTTGAGTTAGGTCCTATACCCACTATGATTTCCGCGTCTACCTACCTCTGTAGCACCCATTACATCTACCATACTCATCTACCCCAAACCGTACTTTTGGTGACCTAATGTCTCATATGTACCCATAGCTACATTTCCACATCAAGTATCGGTGACCCCTACCCCATTTTAGAACATAGTTCTTTCCATTCCATAATCACTAGCCCCTATTGCCACTAGGGTTACCACGACCCTTCCTCCCCCATATACATACTACCAACAACCGCTTGTTTCATCTATTGTTCATTTCGGGTACATACCCCCTATTTCATTTCCTTCTTCTCCACCACCTTACATGGCAGCCCCATACACTGGAATGCCCCACCCATTATACACCCAAAACCAACCTCCTCACACCATAGGAGGCATCCAATCGTCACAACCCACCAATGACCTAATTAGATTGATGATGGATAAGATGCAAACATTGGAGGCATCGGTCTCTCGACTCCCGCAACACTCTCACTTACGATGATATTTGCAACAAGCCTATTCACCCATCCATTCCCATCCGTTCATACCCTATGCATTGGGAAATGCCTAAATTCAACCGCTTCAATAGTAAGGAAGACCCACAACAACATTTGTGCTCGTTTAAACATGGATGTTATCTAATTGCTCATGATGATGCCTTACTTTTGAGAACTTTTCCCATGTCCCTCACTAGACCAGCATTAGATTGGTATAGTGGGTTACCCAAACACTCCATATTTTCATTCAATTAGGTAGCCCAAGCTTTCTTGGATCATTTTTCTATCAACATCACCAAGAAAGTTACCATGACCGATCTATATTCCACACGTCAATACGAGGATGAATCTATTGCAGATTTTGTCACTCGTTGGTGTAGCTTGATCAATCAACTTACCTTTCAACTACCACAAACTGAACTCATCGAGCTCTTCACACGAGCTTGCGCTAGACATATCTCCCTGACCTTGCAAGTCCAAACTTTCAGAACATTCGATGAGGCATTTACTATGGCACAAAAGTTAGAAATTCGGGCTATCGAAGAGAAGAAAATCCAATTACAAAATAAGAATTCGAATTCAAGTCAACTGAAAATTCTTATTCTTCTAAACCGCCAATAAATTATTCAAAGGCTAAAGGTACGCAAAGCGCGTGTGGTACTCAAAGCCGGCCCAGCTCATCCATCTAATCAAGCTACACCTTCATCTAATCTATCACCCGTACAGGATTTTTGATTCAGACAAGAGCAGAAAAAATATACCGCAATTGGGGAACCTTACTCTTCTATTTTAGAAAATCTTATCAAAGTTGGTGCCATCACCCTGCCACCCATAAAACCACACACTGGTTTTGACCCTGCTCGCCCCATGCCCGCGTGGTATAAGGAACAAGATTTCTGTAATTATCACCGAGTGAAGGGTCATAGTGATGGCAACTACATCACTTTTAAGAACATTGTCCAAGAAATGCTCGAGAAAGGTGAGTTGACTGTGGATAATCCCAATGTTGCCCCTAACCAAAATCTACAAATCTTTAAAAAACCATTTCCCAATCATGCCCCTTCATCCAATCAAACTAGTGAGACATCCACTCATGATACCCATACTCGTGAGGTTCATGCGATCTTTAACGAGGTACCTGTCACATCTCAATCACTTCACATCCCTTCCATAGAGGAAATCCTAGCCCGAAATCCTCCTTCTATATTGGAATCAATCGTCACTATTCCTTCACCAATAGAAGACCACCCTTCATCTCCTACATCACCTACGGAGGAGTCTTCTACTAACATTGAGACCATCTCACCCCTAGCTTCTCCACTTAGAGAACCTTTACCTACAATACCTCCTCCACCCACAGAGGAGCACCCATTACCTCCTCCACCTACAGAGGAGCACCTATCCATTCCTCCACTTATAGAGGAACTCCCATCATCTCTTCCACCCATCATATATCCTAGTGGAGATAGCTTTGCCTCTCGTGAACATTCTCCGTCGGCTACCCGACATCCAAGCAGACCTACTTTCATCTCTCTTACCCACGGAAGCTGAAGCTGGCCAATTCCCCATCTCTAAGATGCATTTTATGGGAATTTCCATTAGTTCCTCACCTACTCCACCCACAGACGTGTCATTCTCACGTTTGGCGGATCACTTAGATTATGTGGATAGAGCTTTGTTATGGGGGCACCTCTTACTTTTGTCTCAACACAGATGCAGAGATCCCTCGATGATACCTCCACTATCTACCCAAACACATTTCCACCTATCAAACCAAATACAACCACTGTTGTCATAACCCCTTCCATGATACCCGTTAGCACCCACACCACAACCTTACCCATAACATGACCTATACCTAAATCCAAACCCATACCCACAACATTTACTTCCACTCAACCCATTACCACTTTAGGGGTCACCCCGACCACCAGCCTTACTCATCCACCTATTAAAATGGATTTAGCTACATCCTCCAACATCAATACCACACCTACTCCGATACCCAAACCCAAGAAACAAACTCGTCAACCTCCTACCCCCGCCACACCAATCACACCCGCACTTCCCCATCTGCCTTAACATCTCAACTACCCAACAGGTCAAGCACGCTTCACCCATTCATAACCTAATGACACAACCACCCATTCTTACCTCACAAATCTCTAACTTACCCATGCGAAACATGTAGCCTCTTTACCACCGATACCTCCAATACCTGCAGATTGTTGCTTCACTACCCACTACACTTCAATCATTTTCCCTCACATCCCAAGCACGACCCATGTCATCTACCTTCATAGCACCCACTTTATCCCCATGGGTAACTCACCCTCTTCCTCCATCGCTTTTCTTTCTAGACCTGTACACCCACATCACCTTTACCCAAGAAGGTGTAACCTAATAACAAAACTCCACTACCCCACAACAGGTAGTGAAAACAACCCCTCATCCTCCTACCCGTCCATCTACTATACCCCTACCTAAACGAACCCGACCAATACCTCAAACCACAGTGGTGCCTAAACCCATAGCTTGACCCATTCCTACTCTTCCAAAAATAATTCCCAAACGACCAACTACACCTACACCCAAACCCACATTCACTTCCCATTGTGATCCACTAGTAGGGTCCTATGCCAAGATTTTAACCAACCTCCTCGAGACTTTGTTATCACATTACCACCACTTTGACCTTATGACCCCCTCAAACCCAAGCCAAAAGGGTTTGATGATACTAAAATTTGTGCATACCATCGTGTGTCAAGACACGATGTGGAGAACTGCAAGGCAATGAAAACCATCCTTATCAATTATGTCCACCTGAAACCAACTTTGATGACAATGACCTTCTTGATAAGGACCCTGCTTCACCTACACCCATTCCCACACTACCTACTCAACAACCACAACCTCCACCCTCACAATTCCCAGAGCCACACACAAAATTTGAAATTAACATGGTTTGCATTAGAGAACTTGCCACACCACCACCCAAATGTCGTTGTGCCCAACTGACTTCATAGAGTTTTTCTCCTCAAGTATATTTTTACCCTTCATGTTGTTATACCACTTACCCTACACCCACTCCATTTGAAAAATTCCCTCAAATCAACATGGTACATGTCACTACACGTGCGCAGAAGGGAAAAGAAAAGGCGCTGACCCACCAACCAATCCCATACCCAACATACCATCTGTACCCATACCTAAAGTAACTATTTGCGGCCCCGCTTACCCCATTTCTAATGGCGTCACACATCACACCATGCTCAAACAATTACACCAATCTCCCCTCAAAATGTCCTTATACGACCTCATCCAAACCTCAGAATCCCATCGTCAAGCCCTCATGGAGGTTCTTCAATCTATTGAGGTTTTACCCAATGACCCTACACCCATAGCATCCATTATCACACCCCATCATGTAGCCTCTCTCACCAAATTACCACCCTCATCCTCACCTCACCTTGCTCACCAAGTGGCCTCTCTCAGCTTCTCAGAGACGGAGATCGTGCCATACCAAAATGATGACCCGGACCCAGCCCTATTCATCTCTATACACATTGATGACATACGGGTACGTCGTGTGATGATTGATGGAGGCACTAGCATTAACATCATTTCATCCCATGCATTTTCTCAAATGCACATACCTGAAAATTACATGTACAAACATCTGGTCATGTTGCATTCATTCAACGACGCTATCACCTCCACACTAGGCATTGTCATCCTGCATGTTCGTGTGGTCCCCCCGCAATGTTCCGAATTGTTTTATGTTTTAGAGGGGGAATTCAATATAACTTGTTACTTGGTAGACCCTGGATCCATGTCATGGGTTGCATTCCTTCAACTTTGCATCGTTGTGTAAAGTTTGAAAATGAAGGACACACTTATACCATTCCAAATTGACCCATCACCTTTCAAAACATGCAACATGCTTTACCGACCCAACGATGTACTCATACCGGTTAAGCTTAAGTCTACCTACTCGTAACCAATACCACTTCATCTACACCTACTTCCACTCCTACCAATACAGCTGCTGCTATAACCTCCACAGTTGACCCATTAGCTTCCCAATCCATTAACACCACCTCCGCATCGCCCTCCAACACATTTTCCATACCTTACCCACATACCAACCATCGATCCTTAAAAGGTGTTTTTCAATGCCTCACTCTAGGGAGTACCACCTATATAGTGTCAACACATTCCTTACTCTGCATGAGTATGGAAGCCTTCACCAACACCCTCGCTATGATCACCGTATAGGAGAACACCTCCTTTATGGTCCTCCTCATCTTCGTACTAGTCTCACCTATGGGGGACTTGATACTACCACTTACACACCTAAACCACCATCACAACCCCACCCATTTTCCGCTGACTTCCAATCACTTACCAATCACCATTTCACCCACACCTTCCTACACCATTGTGCGTGGAAGGGTTTTGGTTTTGGCTTTTACGAGCAAGGCCGCCATACCGTTATTCCATGTACCACCCGAAAACATAATGACTGGAGTGGTATTGGTTTCCCGAACCTCCCACCAAACAAGCCCGCATTGAACCCATTATGGACCCTACCCCTTCTCCACCTTCATCACCACTCTCATCGATGGAGTCGATGGATCCCGAATCTATCCCTCCTAACTTTTTTTTCATAAACACCATTTCCTTGGGGCCTCTGACTTATCAACGTGAAGGTGAAGCCCCTTCCACTCTCCCATTCCTGTACCCTGAGATGATCGACGACAACACACCTACCATTAACGTCATTCAATATCGGGATGATGAATCCATACTCACCTACCTTGAGTGCAGAAGACTCATATATTCATCGGTTGTTACCTTTCGAGACGTAAACCATGTTGAATGAATTAACTATCGAGATCAACATTCATATTCAGATGACCGCACATCCTAAAGATTGGACAATCTTTAGATGTTCTTTGAGCAAGAGGCCATCACTTCTTTTCTCTCGAGATCATAACCACGCCGCTTGGTCTTACACAAACATGCCTAGTATTGACCCCACCATAGTGGTCCACAATATCGTAATCGTTCCCGATGCCAAACTTATTAAACAAAAGCTGCGAAAAATGCACCCACGCACCGCCCTTCTCGTAAAAGAGGAGCTGCGGTGCCTTCTTTACATTTCCTTCATCTTACCCATTGATTATCCTTGTTGGATTTCTAACATTTTCCCCACCGTTACTAAGGCAACAGGGGGACTCCGCATTTTCACATGGACTTCTAGGACCTCAACCTCGCATGCCCAAAAGATGATTTTCCCTTACCAAGATTGATCAACTGGTCGACCTTACAGCGGGTCAAGAAATGCTCTCCCTCATGGATGGTTTCTCGAGTTATAGACAAATTTTGCTTTCCCCAGAAGATCAGCACAAGACCGTATTCATTACCCCCTGGGGGAACCTTCTCGCTATCGACTCATGCCTTTTGGTCTTAAAAACGTTGATGCTACATATCGGCATCTTTATGACTTACATTTTCCATGATATCATGCATTGAATTTTGATAGATTATGTGGATGATCTCTTAGCCAAATCTAAATGTCGTGCCGAACACCTCGCCATCCTCAAAACCATCTTTGACCACCTCATTAAATATTGTGTCCGCCTTCAACCTAAAAAGTGTGTCTTCGTAGTTCTCTCAGGAAAACTCCTGGGGTTTATTATTTCCCTCCGTGGTATAGAAGTTGACCCTGCCAAAGTCAAGGCCATTCTGGAAATGCCTCCGCCCACTAACCTCAAACAACTCCATATCCTGCAAGGTAAATTGCAATCCATTCACCGTTTCATTTCACAATTATCTGATCGGTGTCAACCATTTCACCATCTTCTTAGGAAGGATGTCTCCTTTAACTAGGATGATGATTATCACAAAGATTTTGAGGCCCTAAAACAATACCTTCTCCAACCACCCGTACTCATTCCACCTAAAGATGATCAACCCTTTTACCTATACATCTCAGCTACCGATCACTCCTTGGGAGCCATGCTCGCTCATCACGATGAACAACACAAGGAGCAGGTGGTTTATTACATAAGCCATACTCTTTTGGATTATGAAACCCGATACAACCATCCGAAAAGCTTTGCTTAGCCTTAGTTTTTGTTGCCACCAAACTCCGTCATTACCTACTCAACCACAAAACCTATGTTGTGACCAACACTGACCCTTTACACTTCATGTACGCCAAACCCTATCAAAATCAGCGTGTTGCGTGATGGCTTATGCTTTTAGCTGATCTTGACCTTGAATTCATTCACCAAAATTCCATTAAGGGCCAAGCTATCACCGACCAACTGGCTGACGCACCTATTTTCGGGACCAACCCTCTAATTTTGAATTTCTCGATGAATCCATTGCTACCTTTTCCTGGACGAACCCCCTTACCAAATGACACTATTCTTCGATGGTTCCAAGTGTTAGTGTGGGGGTGGAGCTGGTGTTATCCTTGTTCCTCTAGATGGAGAACCCATGCCCTTGTCTTTCAAACTAGACTTTGAATGCACCAACAATATCACTTTGAGTATGAAGTGTTGGTACTAGGTTTCAGGACCTCTTATACCCTCGATGTTAAATCAATCCACATATTTGGTGATTCACAATTGTTCGTGAACCAAGTCAATGGTTTGTACTAATGTTGTAACGAGGTACTTGAAGTATAAACATCATGTAGACATACTTTTGACCACCTTTGACTGTTACACCCTTCAAACCATTCCACTTTTAACCAACAAATTTGCAGACACTATGACCTACTTAGCTTCCCAGATACCCACTTCACCCTCCGATTCTAAAATATTTGTCACCGTATAATGCCTCCATTCACCTTCTTATTTACCTCACAATGTTTACGCAATCAGCACCAACACCACTTACCCGAGGGACCTTTGTTACAAAAAATAATCTGACTACCTTTCCCTCTCCATCTTACCACTTGATCTCACCCATAACGGACAATGTGCCTTCCTTAAAAGGGTCTCCCTTTTCGTTATCTTAGGAGGACTCCTCTATAAGCGCAGCTTTGATGGTATTCTCCTACGATGCCTCCCAAGTTCTGAGATTCATTATACCATCAAGGAGGTTCATGATGGCATATGTGGAGGTCACTTTAGTGGCCTTGCCATTGCTAAGCGTATTCTCTGCCTAGGCTATTATTGGCCGACCCTTAACCATGATTGTTGCGACTATGTCAAACACTACGTGAAATTTCAACAACATCTCAACCTTCATCATACACCTATTCATGCCTTATAGGTGACTCAGGACCTTTGGCCCCGCTTTCGAATGGGGTTTGGAGCTTGTTGGAGAAATCATTCTCGCTCTTCCCAATGCCATCAATGGATCATAACTACTACCAAATACTACACAAAATGGGTAGAAGCCATACCACTCATCTCCACAAAAGCCAAGAAAATATGTGAGTTCATTAACCATCACATCATTTGTTGCTTTGGTGTCCCTCATCGCCTCATCACTGACAATGGAAAACAATTCAAAAACAAAACACTACAAAAACTTTGTGACGCCTTCGGCATTCTAGCTTAGTTTCTCCTCACCTTATTACCCATAAACAAATGGCCAGCTGAATCCACCAACAAAACCCTTAATAAAATTCTCATGAAAGTGGTGGATGATACTAGGAAGGATTAGCACACGCACATTCCTTTTGCTCTCTCGGGTATACCGCACTAGTATTCGCACTTCCACCGCGGCTATACCCTTTTCACCGGTCTCATCTGATCGAGGTTGTTCTACCTCTCGAAGTCCATATCCCCTCACTTCACATTTCCCTCCATGACATGCTTACTAATGATGAATTTCGTCATGACCGCTTAGCACAACTAGAGTTATTAGACTAACGTTGTCTTAACGCTTTGGATCACCTTCAAGTTTATCAACAATGTATCAAACGTGCTTATGACAAACATGTGCATGAACAAACCTTCCAAGTTGGTGACCTTGTTTTGAAAGAAAATCAACATGTAACCAAAGTAGAGAAGAGCAAACGGGGAAATTTTTCTCCTAATTGTCTTGGACCATACATTGTGACACATACCTATGGATCAGGTGCCTATCGTTTGTCCTCACTTGAGGGTAAACTTGAACCTAATCCCCTTAACACATTACATCTTCAACCATTCTATTGTTGAATCGTTGTCCTACCTCACCCTTTGTCTCTTTACAGGCTCATCCCTTGAGCGCTATCCACTTCATACACCTCCCTAACAATTAAACAAGAATCATGTGAGTACCCATCACTTGTTTTCTTCTCTTGAATATGTGCACCATGGCACTGCCCATAGCATGATTCTCATGAATACTTTTCATCTACCTTTAGATGAGATCCCATGGTCATTCCACCTCACCTTTTGAACAAGATTCTTATCCTTCACCTTGGTCTTATCCATGATTTCAAATACCTTTAATGGGACCAAGCTCCTTGAGTCAAACTTCTAAATAAAAATATGACTCCCTTAAACGGACATTTTCCTCTCGACCAAATTACTACTATAAATAGACTACTCCTTGAAGGACATCTATGTGAAGCTCTAAAAAAAATGAGAGAATCTGAAGTTTCCCGCATCGATCAGCTTCACAAAGACCTCAAAGAGACATATATTTATCCCATATAGACTTCCCACATCGATCAGTCTATCAAAAAAAAAAAAATTAGTCATGGACTTGCCCATTGTGACCTATGACCTCTTGACCAAAAGACCTGTCACCCCAAACATACCTAAAATAACTACCCTTTACCCACATTACCATTTCCACTCTCATTTCCTAAATCGCCTCAAGGGACATCTTGGACTTTTGACATTTGGTGATCCTGTGACTACTTTCACTGTAGAACAGTTAATCATGTACTATCTTTAGGGTCTTACGTTCATTGGCTTAACTATAGATGTGTTTCATACACTTTGATCCTTGCCAATCGGGTGGCTCTCTTGCCCCCTCTTATCTTTTTTCTTATTCATTACCTTTTGATTTTCTTATACAGGACTTAATCCTTGATGCTTACCTTTTGGGGTCATCCTCCCCTTTTGCCATAGTCACCCTCACCTGCAACATTTTTTTTATCATCTACCTCCACCACTTAAAACCCAAACCTAGCAACATGCCATAAACCTACCAACTCATTTTCATCAAATTCCCTAGCTTATGGGAGAACTACATTAGTCCGAGGTCCTTTTCGTCGGGACTATGTGGGCAAAGCACTTCCAGTGGCACAAGGCCCTGGAAGGCTAGCTCGGCCACTCTTTACCTTCACCCCCGGCCCTCCACCCTCTTTAACTTAGTTGTTTCCACTGTTGATGCCTTATTATTTTACCCCTACCTTGGCCTTACCTATGCCGTGACCTAGATATTTGGACCTAGACCATCGCTAGTGACCTTTTGACCTCATGTGTTCGCTATACCTTGTGGCACTATTACCTGTGTTGATTGACCTAATGACCTTACCATTCCTATTGTCGTGACCATTTATCCTGACCCTACCTTTGGTGTACCAAAACATACCTAAACATTCCTGTACCTAACCTATGTTGTGTTTCCTGACCTTATCCTATACCTTGGATACCGGATTCACTTCAACCTTGTTTGGATAAACTTTTCAACCTTAGACGATGTAGAGTTTTCCGCTCTTCAACCTGGTAGCATGCTACAGTTTATACGTGTGCGTGCATTTGACTATTGCTACCTTTGACCCTGACCCATTACCTAGATCACCTGAGTAGACCTTTCACCCTTTCCCTGTACCTACTCACCTTTTCTTCACATTTACCTTTTATTAAACCACTCACCACCTTGGCCTCGCCGCCTCGTCGGTTCCTGGTTTGAGGGGATCACCTTCACCCACACATGGGGCAACCACATCTTATTTTTGTTAGCACTGCTTACCAATACAAGCTACGCAACAAAAAGGGGAAAAATGTAGACACTAAAATTAGGTCACACTCCCCCTTTGTCCCTTGACATATAAAACACCCTTTATCACATTTACCTAGCCATGACCCCCTTCACCCCACTTATATTAGTTTAATTAATTTAATTAAATTAATGCCTTATCCTCACTATATTTATTATGTACATATCTTATTTGCATAATATCCCCACATACAATTCACTTGGACACCTCACCAAGCCAACTCAACCTGAGACCTATTCTTAGCAAGTTACCATAACTAACTAAGACTTACCCAAACCCTAAAAATCAATGCCTACACTCCCTCTAACCACATTCTTGCATGCTCACAAGAAGCTTCCAATCTAATCCGTGGGATAACGACACAAGATCCGAGGAAATCAAGAGGATCTCCCTAAGTTTAGTAAACCTAGAAAATCCCGCCTTGACCAATGTCGCTTATCCCTAACCGTCATCGATTATCTTGGACCACCATCGGTTACCCCTTTTAACCCCAAAACAACCTTGTTCTCAAGGTTTGAACTTGGATTTTTGCAAGCAAGAAATTTTGACGAGCAAGAACACATCTCGGAGAGATAACGCATCTTCAAAGAGCCAATTCTAGTAAGAACACACATCCAAGCAAAGAGATTGAACATCTTCTCCCACATGACCATCCCAGCCACGATCTGATCTCTCCAAGCAAAGAGGAGTGTGCATGCAGCCCATGTAGAAGCTTTTCTTTAGTTGGTGATCACTTTTAGCCTTCAAGCTCATCATCAGCACCTCCATCCTTCACACACAGACCTTCAGAAATGAAATCCAAGTAAGTGTAATAGCATGCTTTCTGGTTATTTTTGCATCATAATTTTATCACCCATTGTTCATCTTGCTCATTATCGATACTAATCCCTCAGATCAATGAAAAGCACATGGGCATATGGATGGGAATGAGAACAAGGCCTCCCCTTCTTCTCACTCCCATGTCTCCATGGAAAAATAGAGAACCTCAAGATCCCACTCAATTTGAGGAATGGAAGAGGAAAGTAGAAACAGGATCAGGGTATAGTGTTTCTGAACTAAAACACTGGGATATTCAGTTTCAGCCATTTGACTTGAGCAGTCAATTGGAATGCAGAATACACAACCCAAGGTTTGAAGAATAAAGTTTGTAAGAGGACTTACAAACAAGTATGGGGAGATGATGAGGCCAGAATATGTCTCGTTAATGTATAATAAATGATCTTATTTTACTCTCCTTTTTATCAAGATTGATTGCATTTTGTGAATTTTGTTTGATCTAATATAAGTTAGGATGTAATTGTCCATCTTTTGTTGATTGTAGTTCTAACATTTAAAAACTCTGTAATTCCTAACTAAGTGCTTTGGAAGTTCAGTTTTGTAATAAAACAGGTCACAATCAATCGAAAGAACAAAGTATGAAGTGGTTGGCATGTTTTTGAAAGCATTGGTTTCAATACGGCTCAGTTTCGGAACTTCAGACTTAGTTCGAAACTCCATTACGTAGTTACAAGCTCTACCACTTAGTTTCGGAACTTTCGGACTTAGTTCTAGAACTCCATCACTTAGTTCCGGAACTTTCGGACTTAGTTTCGAACTCTTGCATGTAGCTCCGGAATCCTCACAGTTAGATCTGGAATGATTTCCTTTAGTTCTAGAACTTCTCTAAAGTTCTAGAACTCGATGAGAATTTATTTATTCCAACAACATCCAGTGATTTATCAATCAATGATCCTTTCAATCAAGATCATATTGGAATATTTCCAATTCTTCATACTTGCAAATCCAGGGATAACTATCACACAAAGCAAATATGTTCAACCATGATCCAATTTAGCATCTATTTTGGGCACGATTTAGTTCTATCTGATTGGTAGGACAGCTATGGCTATAAATACACCTGTGGAAGAAGTATATATATGCAGACCTGTAGATAGATAGTAAGATATATATAGATAGAAATATATATGTATACATTGAAAAAGGTGCAAAAAGATAGAAAGAGACAGTATGTTTTTGTAATGCAAAACATTTTATCAATAAAATAGCCATTCCTATTTTGAGAGTATATTAAGTTGTAAAATCCTATTTCAAGGTGGAGCAAGGGCCCACTCTTCCAAGAACTAGGATCTTCATTTTATTGGTATTTATATTTCCAAAGCAAATAGTATAGATCTATTAATTCTATAAATGCTTTTGATTACTCAAGTTGAAATTTGTCATATACTTGTTCCTGCAGGTGTTCTAGATTAGATTCTTCTTTCTTTGCAATCAACTTTTAGCATTCTCAAATTGTGTGTTTATTTCTAAAGCAAGTGTTTTTATTTCTGTAACGAGTGTTTACTTACAGCAATCTATTCCATTCTTGTAAATGTTTGTTTATTTCCAGCAATCTATTTCTACAAAGAGTGTTTACTTCCAACAAGTTTTCATAGTTTGATTTCAATAAGGTTTTAGCAAAGGAATCCTCAAGACATTGAGAAAATACCCTAGAAAATATAAAAATAAACAAATACCTATAGTCAATTACTAGATCACTAATATTTCTTGTTGCATATAGCTTTGGACACCACCCTGGTTTGAATATGACATCAACAAAGAGTTGATTAAATGAAGGGAATAATGACACCCATCACTCTCTCACTTCTACTCGAGAATAAGAAGAGGTGAAGTAATCTTGTTGGAAAAGAATGTTTGGCCTTGGTTTGCTAGCAAACCGCACACTCTCTGATATGATTAATGACATCATCCTTCATCCCCTTCCATGCAAATCTCTCATGTATGTACCTATATGTCTTGAAGTATCTAGGATGTCATACTAAAGGTGTATCGTGCACCGCCGATGATCTTCTCCTTCATCTCGGACCCTAATACAAGGAAAATTCTATCCTTGTATTATATGAGATCATCTAAGACTTTTTACCTGTCATCCTATATAATACCATCCATGCCCTCACATGCAAACTAATTTTTGGAATACTCAACAAGTATGTGAGCCTTCCAATCTTGAAATATCATACATAGAACTAAGCATAGAGGTTAGGTAAGGTCTCCTAGATAAAGCATCAATAACAACATTATTCTTACCTTTGGTGTAATCTATGTCGAATTCGTAGGTTTGTACCTAGTTCACCCATCTCTACTGGTGATCGTCGAGATCCTTCTACCCTAGGAAGAACCTAAAACTCTTGTGATCCATACGAACCACGAATTTGTTTCCCACAAGGTATTGTCTAAATTTGGCCAAAGTATGCATGATGGCCAACATCTCCTTATCTTAAATTGAGTACCCTTTCTCCACATGTCTCAATTTTTGACTCTCATAAGCAATGGGGTGCCTATCATGTATAATCACTGATCCAACACCCTCTCATGATGCATCACACTCAAGTACAAATGGGTGAGAGAAATCTAGAAATGCAAGAATGAGACATGAGCTCATCACCTCCTTGAGGTGATCAAAAACCTATTGTGTTGCTTCAAACTAAGCAAAATCCCCCTTCTTGGTAAAATCATGTTAGTGGGAGTCAACCGAGAGAATTTATTCACAAATCCTCGTAGTATGTGCATAGTCTTAAGAACCCTCTCAATTGTGTCAATGTCCCGGGTGGTGACCAATCCAAAATTACCTTTATTTTCTCCCTATCAACCTTCACTACCCCTCCACCAATCATATCTCCCAAATATAGTAGCTATGTCATGCCAAACTCACACTTAGAAGCTTTCACATATAGCGAATTAGCTTCTAATATCCCAAGATCTCATCAAGGTACCTCATGTGATCCTCCTAAGTCCTTTTGTCGACCAAGATGTCCTCAAAGAAAACCAATACAAACTTCCACAAGTGGCAGTTGAACACATGATTCATACAAGACTCGGAAATTCATTGGTGCATGAATAACCCAAATTGCATCACTAAAAATCAAAGTGATCATAATGGCACCGAAAGTTGTCTTATGCACATCTTGCTCTCTAACCTTGATCTCGGTGATATACGAAGTCGTAAATCCATTTTAGATAAATAGATTGCCCCGTAGCTCATATAACAACTCATCAATACGTGGTAATGGATAATTACATTTTATTTTCTTCTTGTTCAAGGCACAAGAATATATACACATCCACATAGTTCCATCCTTCTTTTCACCAACACCACTTTGAAGAAGAAAAGGGAATAAAACTAGGTCCGATATGCCCCATCTCAATGATCTCATGAATATTCCTCTCAATCTCATCCTTAAACCATTTGGGGTGACAGTAAGGAGTAGTAGGATCGTAGGTCTAATGTCCTCAAGCTTGATCACATGCACAAATCCCTATCCAGGAGGTATACTTGGGGATATGTCATCAAAAATTACATTATGCTTATCCAATATACCATGGATATCCACATGATACTTTGACTTCTCATCCTCATACATCTTAGTCGAAGTAAAGCATCAGATCGCCAATCAACCCCATTGGGCTATGAATCATCTTAGATGTAACCTCGGCACATCTGTAGATAAACCTCTCAAAGTCACATTCCTCCCTTCAAACATAAACTTCAGCTCCATCATCTAAAATTTAGTCTAGAATTCCCCAAGGGAATGGAGCCATTGAACCCCAAGCACCATGTTGGTCTCTCCAATACCAACAATATAGAAATCATCGGTGACCGTATAGTTACCCATCATGATGCTCTATTGTGGAACTCGTTGTGTGCATCTCATAGACTCTCCATTGTCTACAACCACGTTTAAGCCCTCAAAATATTCTTCTTGTAATCCTTGTTTCTCCACCAATGATTCATCAATAAAGTTGTGGCTTGCCCCATTATCAATGAGTACCACCACTCACTGACCCTGTAAAACTCCCTTAACTTTGAATGCCTTGTACCTCGGGGTACTAGACAAAGTGGAAATAGTCTCCTAGGGAAAGTCTCATCCTCCTGCTCCACCCCTACACTGTCCAATGTCTCTCCATCTCCATCCTCCAATCCCTGAGTGTCCTCCTCATCACCATCACTCTCCTCAAAAACCTCAATGAATTGGGCCTTCCCTCTACCTCTGCAATCATGTCCTGGAACCCAAGGTGTGCGGAAATTGAAACATAGTTTCTTTCACCTCAACTCATCTTTATCCTCTATAGATATAAACGGTCTCCTCGTTGCATCTTGCCTAGGTGGAGGCACCTTCGGTTGTGGGCCATTGGATCTAGATGGAGGTACCTTAGGCTGTACTCGAGGTGGGAACCTCAACTTTGGAGTGGATAACTCCAAATCACATGCTCTCCTAATAGCCTCATGAAAATAAGAAGGCTTAAATGCTTTTACAAATCCAACTAGAGCATTCACAAACCCGTTGTGAAAAGTGAGTTCAACCTCATCTTTAAAATATCAGGTATCATGATTGATAATCTCTAAAAATATGCAATGTATTGATCTAAGGAACTTGTCTGTCTCAAATGAGTCAACTCTCTAAAATACCTATCAGGGTCCCTCCTATTGAAACTTCTCATCGGCCTCAGTGTGAGTTTTGTATAAGTATCGTATGTATGTGCCCCTATGTAATCAGCCTATGATGCCACCAATCATGTGCATCTCCCTCAAGATGTAAGATGGAAAACTTAATTAGATCCCCCTCGCACATGGGATTCAAGTCAAATTAGGTCTTCAACTTATGAATCTAGGACTGTGTAGTACACTTCTTAGAACCATCGAAGTGTGGAATGGATATTTGTCCTAATCTCCTTTGTAACTCAGTGCACTGTAGCTAATGATCCCTATTGGGTTTCTTACCAATCCTCATTTTGCGTATTACTCTGTGAAAGGCATATTATCCCTGAATCCTTTGCTCAATGATTGGTATCTTTCCCAACAAGACTCCTCATCTAAATCATCGTTAGTTGCCTTACCCGTGAAAATTATGCATCGTTCAAAAAGGAAGGTTCATGGAGTCCCAAAGGCTTGCGAAGAGATGCGGAGGCGCTTCTCCAATTTTCATTTTCCCCTCTTTGAGTCGTGTGTCCCCTGTTACTAGTTTCTCCCCTTTCTGTATGAGTATCAATCATGCCTTGTGCCAATCTCTCAGTGAGTTGGCTCAAATAGAGATTAGTGGTTTCCTACTGCTTCACCATGTTGGTGAATAACTGCTTCATCAAATCCACTTCACGGTCTTCACTGTCACTCATATTTTCAACCCAACAAAGCAAAGAAACAATCGCTCGATACCACCGAAATATCCTTGGAGGGATATCACTCAAAAACACACAAATTAAAGATAAATTGTAAAAATAGAATATTTGATTTTGGCCTTAAATACTCAGCTAGGGCAATAAACTGTTTTTATTTATTTTTCTCAAAATATTTTCCCAAAACATATGAAAATTTGTAGGAAGATTTCAATGATAATAAAAACCATATATTAACATTTTTGGAAGTTTTCAGATAATATGACTACTTAAAATTACAAAAAACCTAGACAAATGAAAAACCTTTAAAATTTGTATCTTCTCAAATACATGTGATTAAATTCTGAAATTTTGGAAATAACATCTATTAATAATATGATTGAAAACCCAATCACCATACCTTGAAAAAGCACATTAAAAACCCTCCAAACAAGATCGTAAAATCCCAAAATGGGTCACTCCACCGAAAAGAGACCACAAACCCTCCAAAATTCCTCCAGAAGTGGCTTTAAACCTGCCCTAATCAATTTTTTTCCACCAAAATCCAATACTTCCACTAAAACCCTTCTCTCAAAACCCCGATATTGATCTTTGAAAATCATCCCCGATTTAGTTCCAAATTAACAAGCTAGGGTGGAACTTCCACCACCGAATAATGCCTGCTTAGCTAGAATGGATCTCTCACCACCGAAGCTAGGGTTTCGTGGGATTTTACTCCACAAGCTAGAAAAATAAAACAACATTTGCTCAAAGGAAATCATAAGTGTGTATGCAAGAATAATCTATTTTTCTCCTCCCAATCTCCTTTTATAATTTCCCCAAACAACTTGTGGCCCAAGAAACCTAAGTCGACCTTTAAAAAATAAAGCAACTTAAGTTGTTTTTTCTCCCCAAGTCTCCATAGGGACATAAGTGACCCCAACGAAATAATATAACATTAAAGTGTTATTAGTTACCCTCCTAACGTTAAAACATAACGTTTTCCCCACTAAGTCACTTAACACCCATGCGAACACAAGAATATAACAAATAAGCAAGGTGAAATACCCAATAGCCTTTAAATTCTATAGCCCTTTAGGTATGACCAAGGTTAAGACTAAATTTTGGCCCTTAGGCCCTCTCGTGAAGGAAAGGGGACATTACGGTGTCGATGGGAGGTAGATTAGGAGGAATGGGTGTGACTAGTTGGGTGGTTTGATGAGGTTGAGGATTAGTGGAAGAGGATGGATCTAGTTCATGTTGGGCCATAGCGAGCTCATTCATGGCTCTAGGGAAAAACACTGCAAGTTGTGAAGAAATAACTTGGGTTGTTTGAGATTGGAATGATAATCATAGATTTTTTAGAGAGGTGGCCCATCAATAGGAAGTTGGGTTGATTTCCTAAGAAGGTAATCATGGAGGGCCACGGGATTAGCATTGAGGAGCTCTTGGAACTCCACACTACCACGAGGGATAATGGGAGGCCCAAAAGCTTCAACCAATGTAACAGATTGAGGCATGGCCGACCTAGATGGAATGGATTGATGATGTAGGAAAGGATTGGTCTCATCATGGGTGGTGGTTTGAACAAGAGATTCTTGATGAGGCATATTGATGATCAAAGGTTGGGTGACCATAGAAGAGGTAACCATAGGCATGGATGAGACAATAGCCATAGAAGAAGTTTGTTGGGATGAAGCGATGGAATTTTTGATGCAAGATTTTGTTCCATTTTCCTAGCTAAAGAATGTGTGATAACGGGCATGAAACAAAACAAGAAAACAATAACTATACTAATTAAGGAAAACAAGTCAAGCATGCAATGTTTTCTTTATCTTGATTAATTTAGAAAATGTGAAAATAAAAAAGGGGGAGTGGATAATGAGGGTACCTAGGAGATGGAAATATAAGGCTAGTTTCGGGTATTTTTGGATGGGGAGTCCTCGATATACCCAAAGGTACATGAGGCCCAAATCTGTGCAAGATTTATAATGCGGCCAGAACACCGTGGAGGCTTTCCTATTGGGTGATGAAATCCCAATTAGGTCCACCTAGTATGGGATTATTTCAATGTGTGAATTTGATTAGTGTGTTTGGATGTGTGTGAAGAAATGTGAAATGCAACCAATTAAACCCCTACTTATACTATATTTTCAAGCAATAATGCAAGAGGTTCATTTTAATCCTAAAACCAAATGTGGAGATTTGATGAGAACAACCACACAAGGAATGGAAAATGTGATGTAAAAGGAGAAACTAAGACAAAAAGGGGAATACCTGGTTTTTCGATTTTACTTTTTATCTGATCTTCAAAATAAAGAAAGCGAAGAGAAAAATCTAAGCAATCTAAAATCCCAACACAAACAAGCAAAATCAAAGCCTCTACCTATAATGTTAGTGGAAAATAGAAGAAATATGGAAAAATAAAACGAAATGCAAGAGACTCACCTAAAAGGGTCATCCCACCGGGCATGCCAAAATGTTGGACTAAATTTTCTCTTTCCTGTTCAGATTAGTGAACTAGATACTAAATAAAATCAAGCAACTTAAAACATGCAAGGGTTTAAGGTACCTTGGAATGAGATGGTGACAAATGGATGGGCATAAAGTAGATTCCTTGCTGCAAGCTCGATGGATTTACACAACAAAGATAACTAGAAGGAAAATGGATTAGATGGTAGATGAGGGGGTTTCCCGATGAAGTCAGTTCTAAGAAGCGTGAACTTCCTTATGTAGATGTCAACCCCATATTTAATAAAATATGATAAATTAAATGGTAAAGGACTAAATAACATGTAGAATCGAACCTAAACATAATTTGAAATTACAGAATTGAAAGGAAAGTGCAAATATGATCTAGACTAACATAAAATGAAATATACCTACTGGTCGATGGCGACCCAGTGCCGCACTAGTCCAATCGACGGTGACCAGGGCAGATGGATCTAAACAATAACTAAAAATACATATCAAAAAGACTCGTGTACATATCTCGAAAGTGTCAAGGCCTCGTATAAGTTAATAAGAACTGCAGGAAAGATTTGAATGAAGGGAAATAAAAAGGATGTAAGAAAATAAGTACTGGATGGGTAGGATGGAAATATAGCTCAGTCGAAAATGAATGGGCTGAGTTGGTGGTGACCGAAGATTGAGTAATGGATCCGGACTAATGAATGATGGATCTCGGGAATCGTATGCCATGATAGAAATAGAAAAACAAACTATTATGGATCTAGATGATGAATAGGTGACACAACAAGGGGTGGACAACGGCGACTGGCAGGGGCGACGGTGATCTACGCTAATCTAGGCCAAGCTGAAAATGGATGAGCTAGATTGACAACCTGCACAAAAATGGATGAAGGAAACGCTGGATCTCAAGCTCTTATGGCACTGGACTCGGGAAATGTTAGTAACTTACAATAACAATGATGCAACAACGAAATAAATCAACAAAAGGGAAAAGATAATATCCCCACAGTCTCCACAAATGAAGCAAGCAAGCTCAAAGGGACTCCAAAAAGATGAAACAACTACAGAGAAGCTCTGCATGAAGACAAGGTCACAAACACACGAAAGCTCGATGATGCATCATTTGGATGGGGGAAATGTGGCTTTATAGGGTCGATAAAGTGACCTAGGTGGGTAGTCACCAATCTGCGTGGAACCATCCATTTGAGTGGTGGGGGATACCTAACTTGAGACATTAAGCCCATTGAAGCGTTGGATTAGGTTTTGAAAGGCTTAGGCGGGTTAGGGTTGAATACGAAGTGAAATGGGTAGGTGAGGGATGAAATGGAGTAAATAAAGGCTAAGGAGAGCCTAGGGATGAGCAATTAGCAGTTTCGGGGATGATAAACAACCTAGTGAAGAAAAATTGAGCAAATTAGAGGTAATTAACTAATAAGATGAGGATTAGGGGATAATTAATGAGAATTAGCAATAAATTAAAATGGATATGATAATGATGGAAAAGATGGGGATATTAATAAAAACATGAAAAATAAAAAAGGGTTTAGATGGGTGACCATGGTGAAAAGAAGCATGACAGGTAAAGAATACCAAATTTTTGTGTCTACACTTGGAAGAATAATTTTGTAATTTTTGTAAGAATATTTTCTTTAAGAAATCATGTGAAAACAATAAATTTTTCACATTAGTGCCAAAAAAATAGTCTTCCGCTTTCCAATCAATTTCACCAATATCTTTCCTCCATAAAAATGTTAAGTGTGATTCAAGAGAAAAGTAGATTACTACAAACCCTATTTTTTATGTGCTTAAAGATGCTCTAATTTCATATTGGGCTAATTTTACAATAAGGGGAAAAAAGGTGACATAATTTAGTATTAAATGGAAAAAGGAAACACAAGGTACCTTTTTGTTGCATATATGACGCAAAAATTTTGTCACATATTACCGTCATGTTTACGCTTTGAAATCAACTATCACACACATACACACACAAAATGACATGAAATTGACTCAATTCATGACATTATTTGCACTATATGTAATAGTGATTAGACAATCTTCCACCAAATTTAGCTTGTTGTGAACTCTATGCTACATCCACCTACTTCAAGTGTTGTAAGTTGTTTGTTAAATGTGTTGTTTTTTATGTATGCATGTAATTTTATAAGCAAACAATGAAAGTTCATGTACTCTAATGCATTGGCAAGCAATCCAAATGGTAGAAGAAGGAGATGTGAAATATCCACTGCCCAAAACTAAAATAGTTGTTGATAACATAAATAGAAACCAAAAATAAAAATAAATTGTAAATTGGGACAAGATGGAGATATGACTATGGTATATAGTATATAGGACCTAATATATCGAAAAGAGCCCTCTCAAAAAAGTTCGATACTTTTCTTAATACTTCCTACAATAAAACACATCTAACGTAATTAGAGAGGAGAAAAATTAACACAACTACTAAGTTCATAAACAAATTTGCTAAGTTCTTATACATAGTCGCAAAGAATAATAAAAACTACAATCTATTATTGATATTCAAGGAGATAAAACTAGAAATTAACAAGAAATAGGATAGGCAGCTCGAAGCGTCATTCATTTTTTATTGATTAAACCGATGGCATGTTTATTTTAAATCTATCTATATTAATTTATATGTATTGTCATGAAACGGAACTTAAACTCACAAGAATATGCGGTAAATAATAATTGTGAAAGACACATAAAATATCACAAGATAACTATAATAGAAAATATTGAGATAATGAATATCTCTCAACACTCCGAGAGAGACCGATTATTATGATCGACTTTTCAATTATTATGATTGACTTGTTCAATTTGAATTCACATGTGCAACAATGTCCATAAATAATATCTTTAAAATGCAGATCTGATTGCATAGATAATAGACCTTAACTTCCTAGTTATGGAAACCAGGTCCCTCCAGTCTTTACAGAAGTAGGGTTGATGGATTCTGTAACTATAATTGTTGAGTGGTCAATTTGTTTCGAATTAAAACTGGTTGAAAATTAGATGCACACACACTATAAATGGTCCTTTCTGAAAAGGTACGTTCCAAGATGGGTGGTCAATAGGGCTCTAACCCTCCCAACTACAAGCATGGAAAGGTCAGTGCACTTTCTATACACGCCACTTTACAAATGGGTCATAACTCTTTGCAGCTTTTTCTCAGATTTTTTTGTACATTCAAAACTTGCCCACAAATGGGGGATACTGAAACATAAAATATCGAGTTGATCCTACACAAGTTGCATGTTGATTTGACCAGCTCATTTTATTTTTTGGCCTGTCTTTTCTTTTCTTTTGTCTTGACATTCATTTCATTCGGGGTTTTTACAAGCTTGTAAATCGCTTTTTCACGAAGGAGAAGCATTCTCATGGGCAAATGGAAGGGAACCAAAAAAATTAAGGAAGATAGTGAGTGTTTAGCCTGAAGATATTTTAGAAGAATACTTTTTATTATCGAATATTCTTGAATTTATCAGTTTCATTTAAACTCTATAAATGTTCTTGACAATTCCTACATAAATCCATAGATAATGAGTTGAATAAAGAACTCGAGAAAGCACTATATCTTAAAATTATTCAAAAATAAACGTAACTAGATATGCATCCTCCTTATCACATTAAGATTGGCTTTAATAAAAATTTAACCCATACTTCATAATAAAGAGAAAAGTAAAAATTCTTTCTGGGATAAAAACCTAAATTAAAGAGCTCAAGAAAAGACAAGATATTGAGTAGAGCAAAAGCCGGTATTGATGGAACTTTAGAGGACGTTAAAGCCGGTCTTTTCCCACAATTGGAGACAAAACCTGATCTGAATAGCATGAATGAAAACAAGTAATAACAAGATTCTACCTGTCCTCCAACATTCAAATCTCTCATATTTGACAGCAAAGCAAAAAGGGTAGAGAAGCTGATGAACGTTACAATGAAACACTGTGGAAGAATAATATATATATGGCTTATTTTTCTCTGACATTCAATTGTGGGCCAAATCATAGCGGTACGCTTTCTATACATAGGATAGGATGGGATGGTTAGGTCATTTAAACTTTATTTCTTTCTTTCAAATAGACATCAAACCCAGACCAATGAATTGGATAGGCCAAAGTTACCGGGGATCGAATATATGTGGATTAAATCTTTGATCTGGTTTTATCTATATAGTGTATTAGACTCGTTTTCAACCATTAATACTTTCAATAACGACAAATTACTATTGGTGATTTCACTCTATCAACTAAACTACACTCAATGATATTATTTCTAAGTATTCTTCTAAAACACCTATCAACATAATCAAAAAATTGTATTGCATCATATAATACTAACCACCAATCATAACTTATATATTTAAGAAAACTTATTAATGAACAATAACAAGATTTATAGAAATCTAAGATATATTTTTAACCGTGTAAGCCAATCCCAAACAAGTGTAGAATGATTGCTTGATTTATAAGTTGTTCTTTCTTTATTAAAAAAATAAAAATGATGGCTAAAGCTCTTCAAAAGAAGTGGGTTTTTGTTCAATGTTTTAAGTGAATCAAATTTGGTCCCTAAGATATAAGTTTTTGGCAAATATCTTCTTGAAAAACCTTCAAACTAAAATTTAAAAAATAGTCTCGCTAAATTAATTGTAAGTTATTTTTAAGACAATTCACTTTTTCTTATAACAATAATACCACTCATATTTAAAAGAGGAGAGTATTATGACATGTAAACAAATCAAAAACTAATTCCCTTAAAATTTCAATCCGCTTCCCCACATAGTTGCACCTCATGCCAAAGTTGTTGTATTAAACTCTTGTTGCCATGAAGTGCATTGAATTTTTCAATTACGATAATAAAATATGCATGAAATCAATTAATTATATCACTTTTTAATGAAATGGAGTTATATTATTTTTCAAAAATATAAATGACTCATTAAAAAAGTTGCATGATGAGAATAAGCACCTCAATGCCACACTAGGTCAAAAGAGCGCTGAAAATAAAATCAAATAAATCTTAATAAAGACTAACATAAAATATTACAAAAAGAGAAACTATGCAACCATTGAAAGAGACCAAGAAGAAGGATCCATATTATCTAATTTCCTAGCCACCAATCGAAGGTTTTCCCCTCGCAATGGGGTCGTAGCCAATATCATTAACATTTTCAATCCGAGACGATATGCAAGTTCCTCTTGACCTTGTTAAACTACTCGTTGAGATGATATAGCCAAACCTAGATGAAAAAAATTATTTTTGTGGGAAAGAGAAGCCCACCAATCCCCACAAGGTGGAGAAGCCCAACCACCACATTAAACGAGAAGATGAGAGTGGTGGTGTAGCAGAGACCATTAGCTCTACTATTAGAGAGGTAATAAGCATAGCTTACGCAATAATCTCTTCCTCTAAGGGTGCCCTTACTAGAGAATGAAGGAGGGACATGAGTAATAGTGCAAGGAGCACTCCCCAATTGTCCAAGAGATTCTAAAGGAAGGAAAACATTAAATTGTGGACTTGCACTTCAATCTTCATGAACACATTTTAAACAATTATGTCTTTATTATGAGTAGAGAGAAATGAGAATCAACATAAGAGTTTACAAAACCATTGAATTCTTTCCTTCAAAATAAAGAAAAGGATTTCAACTCTAAAAATATGCCAAATTTGTGTGTAATTTGTGGGAACCATTGGCCAATCCCCTTAGTGCATATTTTTCCAAATGAAAAGCTCCAATCTAAAAGGTTTTAGGAATTCACGAATTTATGTCCATGCTAACTGGCATTTTACCAAAGTCAAAATTAATGTATGAGTGTTTCAATATTCGTAAAATGTAAATTTGGGTTGGGGATCCCTAAATGAACAAGGTTATGCAAGGGAAGACCCCGATCAAGTAAGCACCATGCAAAGTGGATTAACTTTGACTACATAATGACATTTCAAACTATTTGAAACCATCAATTCTAACTATGGGTGGTTGAGAGAAGAGGCCAACAAGCATTTAACTTGTCAAGCATGGGAAAATGGGGCATGACAAAATGTCATATCCTTGTTGGTAGAGTAGCTTTGGAAATGTGTTCTAGGATACTAGTTCCAATCCTTCCACCAAGGATGAGAATACTTGAATTCGATTTTGTGAATCATTTTATCGAAAATAGCCTCAAAAATATTCTAGGAGGACTTTTGATCTCTTTTATCCAAATGAAATTTTGACTTGGATTCCAGGATAGAGACCAAATTTCTAGTGTGTCTAGAAAAGATATCTTTTTCATTGTGTGAATGTTTCTCATGAAGAGTTTAAGACCATGAATCCATGGGACTTTAGAAAGAGGTACATAGTGAAACTTAATCACAGTGTGTAGCCACCATAGAGAGTGTTGATAAACAAACAACATTTCTCGTGAGCCAACCGCCATTCCAAATCATCCAAGGTTTGATTATTTCATAAACATTCTTAATACTCTTACACTATTACATAAAGTGGAATTAGCTCCGTTAATTGGGTCAATTTATCGTCATTTTCATTTTTTTATATTTTATTATAAGGGTCCAATGTAAAATTGACATAAAAATGGCATAAAGATGATGCTAATTTATACACTTCCTTTACATCATCATCAAAAACAAGTCATAGAAATTATTTTAGTTATATATATAGTATACAATATATAGTAAATTGAAATAGTTTTTTGTCACCGTTGTATCACATTGACCCATGAAATTAAATAAGTGGGGGTGTTTTTAAATTGAGTTACCTCGCTCCCAAACATTGAACCTAATTCTAATTTTACATGTATCATGATAAACAAAAACCTACAATTTTCTCAGAAATTTAATATGGGTCATTAAATTTTGAATGTGGTAATGGCCATGTTATTATTGTTATCTAAGTAGTGTATAGATTCAAAACATTCATCCTCAACATCAAATATGTTTGCAAGCTTAATTAGTCAACTAGCCAATGATAAATCACCCCAAAAAGTGGTAAATAAGCCATTGGTTGGCTAACCAGTCAACCTTGCAAACATATGTGATGGATGGACTCTTCCAATTCAAAATAGTTGTGTAACCTTGAGGTAGTAACTTTGGAATTGTGAATGAGCCATCAGTGGAGATCATGTAGAGGAAATGATGCTTGTAATGGAGATCATAGGTTGTGAATTACAAAGGCATGTGGCAAGAGATTAGGCCTTTTTAATATTACACGGGAATTTTTTGAGTTGTGCTTGTTAGGGTTAGCACAAAGTTGCAAAAATAATATATTAGATCTAAGCATACATGCAATAAAAGTGGATATTTTACCAAAATAAATATACAAAACAAGAGATATAAATCAACACCAAATTTAACGTGGTTCACCCAATGTGGGCTACATCAACCAAGAAACAAGCCAATCTATTAATCAAAGCTTTAATATTTATAATCTTCCACACCTCTCAAATGTATAGTACTTTCTTTCTCTCAAACTTCTCCTTTTCCAAGAATTCTCTCTCTCACAATTATTCTCACAATAATCATCAATTCTTACAATCCTTATCTTCTAAACCCTAACTTTCATGTTTATATAGGCATATACAAACTTAGAGCACTTAGCCATGCAACTACAATCAATAGATCTGCTTTAATAATAAAATTAGATCTAATTCCCGTGAGTTAAATAAAACTCTTACACACATTGTGTAATCGACGTTGGTTAGACCTAACCGATGTCGGTTCCTCCTTTCCTAACTAATGTCAATCATAGGTGACTGATGTTGGTCCCTCCATAATCGATGTCGGTCCCTCCATAACCGATGTCGGTTATTGTGTTTTCCTGCAAGTTTAATATAACATGTTAATCTGAAATAATTGAGCTCCACAACTCAATAATCTCCCACTTGGAGATAAATTATTGCACTATACATGTACAATGTCATTCTTGGATCCTTTCCTTAGCTTTGTTTCTTCCTCTTCAAGTCTCAAACTCAAATACCAATAGAAGTGGAGTGTAGCTCCAACTTCTCTTTTGCTAATGGCTTTGTTAGCATATCCGCAAGGTTTTCACTCATATGAATCTTCTCTAGTTTCAGCTTCCCATCCTCCAATACATGTCATATGAAGTGATATCTCAACTAAATGTGTTTCATTCTAGAATGAAATGTTGAGTTCTTTTCCAAATGAATTGCACTCTGACTATCACTGAATAATTTACAATCATCTTTCTCCTTTCCTAACTCTTCCATGAACTTGCTCATCCATATCATCTCTTTTTGATGGCCTTTTTAGTCATGCAACATACTCTACCTCTATAGTAGAAAAATTCACAACCTTCTACAATCTCCAAATCTAGTTAACTATCGTCCCACCTACCTGTGAAAATGTATCCAGAGTGCTCCTTCTAAATATCTAGATCTCCACCATATCTTAATCAACATAGCCACATAATAAAATATCTGAACCTCCATAGCATAATTGCATGCTATATGTCCCTCTCAAATACCTAAGAATCCATTAGATTGTTTTCCAATTCTCTTTACCTAGATTAGCCATAAATCTATTCACAACTTCCACTACCTATGCAATGTCTGGTCTAGTACAAACCATAACATACATGAGACTCCCAAATTTTGAAGCATATGGTACTCATGTCATGTATTTGACCTCCTCATGTGATGAAGGACACTGATCTTTGCTCAATTTGAAGTGTCCAGCCATAGGTGTACTCATTGGTTTTGAATCTTGTATGTTAAACCTTTCTAACACCTTATTGATATAAGCCTCCTGAGACAAATACAGTTTCTTGTTCTTCCTATCTCTGTGTATTTACATGTCAAGTATTCTTTTTACATCTCTTAAATCCTTCATAGAAAATGTGTGAGATAGCTTTTTTTTAAGCTCACCAATGTCCTGCATGCAAACTAGATCCTACAATAAGCATATCATCCACATACAATAACAAAATAATATAGCTCCCATTTTCAAGCTTCTTGAAATAAACACAATGGTCAAATTCACATCTTAAGTAAACATGCTCATGCATGAAACTATCAAACCTCATGTACCATTTCCTTAGAGCTTGCTTGAGCCCATATAGACTCTATTTCAACCGCACACTAATTTCTCCTTACCCTTGACTTCATAACCAAGAGAGGTCGATGCATATAAATATCTTCATCCAAATCACCATGAAGGAAATATGTCTTCACATCTAGTTTCTCTAAATGAAAATCATGTACTGCAACTATACTCAATACAAGTATGAATGGAAGTCATTTTAACAACAGGAGAAAATATTTCACCAAAGTCAATACTTGGTTTCTATGCAAATCCCTTCACTACAAGCCTTACCTTATATCTTTTTTTCCACCATCTTCTTCCTTGATCCTGTAAACCCACTTGCTTGACAATGTCCTCTTACCTGCTGGTAACTTAACCAAATCCCAAGTTTGGTTTTGTTCCAAGGAGTCCATCTCCTCATCCATGCCATGCTCCCACTGAACTTGAGTCTCAACCTACATTACTTCTTTAAAAAATTCCAGTTAACCATTATTAATCAATAATAAATAAGATAGAGAAGGTGTAAATCTTTCTGGAGGTTTACTTACCCTTTGTGACCTTCTCACAGGAGTTTGGGTATCAAGGTTCATCCCGACCTCCCGAGCATTTGTTTTCAATGGGCGACGCTAGTCACCTATAACTGACGTCAATTCTGCTAACCGATGTCAATTTGGATATTTTGTAACCGATAACGGTTCACCGGTGACCGATGTCGGTTGGGGTCACCTGAAATCAACCATGTGTAAACCTCCGTCAAGATTATTTTTAAATCTAAGAGTTCATTTTCATTCACAAACTTTTCAACCAGTTTGTCCTTGGGTACCAAAATTTGATCCATGTACATTCTCTTTTCATTCCATTCAATGTCACGACTCCTAATAATTTTATAATTCTCTAAATCCCAAAAACGGAATCCGAAATCACTAGATCCATAACCAATGAAAGTGCATCTCTTGGATTTTGCATCCAACTTTTTCCTATTTTCCTTATCAATATGCACAAAATTTTATGAACTAAAAAAATTAAGAAAAGAAATTACCTTTTTCCGATCCAATTTTTCTCTCCGGTATTCCTCCATTTAGTGAACTTGAATGCCCATGGTTAATCAAATAAATCATTGTATTAACTGCTTCTACCCAAAACTGCAAGGGCAATCCAACATGTATCCTCACACTTCTAGCATGTTCCATGATTGTCATGTTCATTCTTTTTGCAACACCATTCTCTTGTGGTGTTCTTAGAACCGTCCTTTCTCTATGTATTCCATTCACTAAACAATAATCATTGAAATCCTTGATACATTATTCACCACCATTGTCAAATCTAAGGCACTTTAACTTTGAATTTAATTCATTCTCAACAAGGTCTTTCCATCTTTTAAAAGTCTCAAAAACATAAGATTTACATTTAATACAATAAATCCATACCTTTCTTTAGCATCATCAATGAAAGTAACATAATTTTTTATTGTACAAGCTCTAATTTCTACTCCTTCTTAGTTACCCCAACTTTGAGAAATCTCACTCTCTTTTACTTTCTAAAGACACAATGCACACAAAAATCAAGATCTAAATATTTCAAATCGATAACTTACCCTTAGCCTTTAAGATCTGCATTCCTTTTTGACTCATATGGCCTAATTGATTATGCCACATGCATGCATCTCAATCAAGTAGATAAGACATAAAAGGAATCAGAACACAAGTAGATAATTATAGTTTTCCTACCTTCTTACCTCTTACCACAAAAAAGCACCCTTGGTGACTTTACAAGAGTCTCTCAGTAAATGTAACCATGCAACCAACTTCACATAGTTGCCCCGCGAGAAATAAGATTCCTCTTGAGGCTTGGCACATGCCTCACATCTTTCAATACCCATGTATTTCCATTCTATAATTTTAGATGAGCTTCCCCTTCACCATTAATATTGTAAGGTTCATCATCACCCAAATAAACATGTCCAAAATTACCTGGACATAATTTTCAAATAACCCTTATTAGGGGTTGTATGGAAAGAATATCATGAATCTAAAACCCATGATTATATTCTATTATCTAAAGAAAGAATAAGAGCATCTTGTGTTACCTCTCGCTAGAATATTTTCCTCCTTATTTGACTCTATACCTTTTCTCGGTGTTGGTTCTCTTTATCCTTTCGACAAACAATTTTTTTTTCGCATGTCTTTTATTTCCACATTTCCAAATGTAATTCCCTTACCTTTGGATTTAGATATGTCACCCTACTTTGATTTCCCATTATTCTTACTCTCGGATCTCTCCTTCTGCCTACCTCTTCTTTCTACATTCAAATCATTCCCAAATGATGATTCCTTTGTACTTTTCCTAAAAATTTCTTCATTCAAGATTATACTAACCACATCATCAAAATTTAAAATATTATTAGCAGATGGTGTATTACTAATAGCCATTACCAAGTTATCCCAACTATCAGGTAAATAACATAAGAATAAAAGTGCTTTCACTTCATCATCAAACAGTAATATCAACCGATTTTAACTAATTTACAATAGATCAGAAATCATTCAAATGACTAGATGTAGATCCACCTTCATGCATCTTAGAACTAAATAGTTTCTTCATCAAATAAACTTTATTTGAAGCACTAGGTTTTTCATATAAATTAGTAAGATATTTCATTAACTCTACCATAGAAGTCGCTTCTATAATATTGGAAGCCACGGATGCTGTCAAGCTCAATCTTATAGATCCCAAAGCCTTTATGTCAAGAATCTTCCATTCTTCATCAGTCATCTTCGTAGGTCTAGACTTTTCATCCAATGGTAAGTACAAATCTCTTTTATACATATAATCCTCAATCTGCATCTTCCATAATTGATAATTTCGGTCATCAAACTTCTCTACCTTGTATTTTTTTCTTGTCATTGTTGTAGCTCCCACTCAATCAAAAACCCTTTGTGAGTAAATCTATCAACACATAAAACCTCAAACAAAGCTTTGATACCAGTTGTTGGGGTTAGCACAAAGTTTTACAAATAATATATCAAATTTAAGCATGCATGCAATAAAAGTAGATATTCTACGTAAGAAATATACAAAACAAGATATATAAATCAACACCAGATTTAACGTGGTTCACCCATTGTTGGCTACATCCACTAAGAAATAGGTCAATATATTATCCAAAGCTTTCAGAATATATACAATGAAGATTTACAATCTTCCACACCTCTCGACGTATGCAACACTTTCTCTCTCTCAAGCTTCTCCTTCTTCTCCAAGAATTCTCTCTCATAATTATTCTCACAATAATCATCAATTCTTACAATCTTTATCTTCTAAACCCTAGCTTTCATGATTATATAGGCATATATAAACTTAGGGAACTTAGCCATGTAATTACAATCAATAGATATGCTTTAATACTAAAATTATATCTAATTCCCGTGAGTTAAATAAAACACTCACACATAGGTAACCGACGCCGTTAGCCCTAACCGATGTTGGTTCCTCCTTTCGCATCAATGCCGGTCATAGGTGACCGATGTCGGTCCCTCCATAGCCAATGTTGGTTACTGTGATTTCCTCGCAATTTTAATATAACATGTTAATCTAAAGTAATTGAGCTCCACAACTCAACAAGATAAGTGTTATTACTACAAATATATTTTCCAATGTACAAATCATTCTTTCCTTTATACTAAAATCAAGTCCCTACCCTTGAATTTTTAGCATGTTATGGATGGTGAGTTCATTTTGTGGAAATCTAGGTAGATTGGGAAATTGTATTGACTCTATTTTGTAAGTACTTATATGCATTTTCATCATTAAATCCTATCTCATGTCAATTCACAATGTGCAACCCTATTATTTGGAAATATCTAGAATTAAAAATACATTCTCAAGCATTACAAATGATGTTTTGGCCTCTTCTTCTTTGGCCTAGGTGTTTTAATGGGGGATACGATTTTTCTTTGTATTTTCCTACACTATGTGAAATTCATTTAGTTTAAGAAATCTTTCTAATGACCACCAAAAAGAAGTGCTAAAGAGCTTATTTTCACTCATGAGAAGGTTTATGAGATTTTAACACTTGTTGGTAGAGGTCAAAAATACCTAAATCATATCCAATAAGTTGTTGTTCATATTCTCTAAGGGATTTGATTTATTGGGAAGAGAGTTTAGCCTTAAGCATATTGAAAAATTACTTAAATACCTTGTCACCAAATTTAAGTTAATGAAGTTTGGATTTGGTTTGAGCACCTTGTGCATTGTAAGTGTCTAAAATCTAGAGATGGTTCCATACTTTGTAAAAGCACAATAAAATGTCCCACTTTTTGGTATGTTTTGTACCATTATAAACATGAATTTTCAGTTTCATTGATTTTTTAAAGGTAATAGCCATAAAACCGTACACATTCATGAAATTCCACAAACTAACAAAATGTTTTTCTTAGAGTGTAGAATACATGTAAAAAAATTTAAAAAAATTGCAAAAAAAATGGTCTTTTTCTTAATTTTATTCATACGTTGTTTCTTATGTTATAAAAGAGGAATGACTGTCCCCGGGTGGTTTTTTTGAATGAAAATTTATTTTTTCACCATGAAATTTTAGATATATGTTCAAGATTTTAATTTTGAGGTGCTGTCAAATTTTCATATTTTTTGGACTTATACATTTTTTTTAATTAATTATTTAGTAAAAATATTTTCAAATAAATGGCATACAAATGTTTATGCCAATAACTTTTAATATTTATATTGAAATTGAATTTTTTTCACAGGTAAGAAGAAGACTTCAACAAATAGTAATTTTATTTTTTTCAATTTTTTTTGATATTTTTGCTATTTTTCAAATTGGGTTGATTGTGTACGATCAATTGTCCTAAAATACCATATGTTAGCAAAATATAAAAATAAATAGTAAAACAAATTTTTAAAAATTGAAAATTATATTTTTAGAAAGCTAATAAAATTTGGTATTTTGTGTTAAAATTTTGTAATTTTATTCATTCGTTAACCCTAATTACGTGGCACCTAAGTGGAACATTTTGGCATAAAATTATCGTCCAAATGGATTTGGCACCAAAATGTGCCACAGGTAAAATGGGGGTTCGCGTGAACCCCCCTTCACCCAAACCCCTAAACCCTAAATCTGCCGCCCAAAACTATATAAATATCTATATATAACTCTTTGCCGCCAAAATTATTTGAATTCGAGGGGTTCGCGCGAAGGGGTGTTCGCGCGAACCCCCATTCGCGCGAACTAGTTTCTTTGTCCTACGTGGCAGTTCAGGCAAAGGGGGTTCATGTGAAAGGGGTGTTCACGTGAACACCCTCGATTTCCGATCCCGCCCAACTTCTTACTCGCGTTTTTGGGACACTGAAGTGGGACACAACATTGTGCTTGATTTCATCGAAAGGTGCCATTTTCCATTACAAAGGCTAATGAAAAGGTGTTTTCTCTAAGGAAATCAATGAGATTTTCATATGCATCAATAGATGCAAACTAGTTGTTGGCCATAATTACATGATAGGCACCATGCAAAGTGTGAGTGATGTCATCCAACCACTAATGAATCCAACTAGAATTTCTTTGTTGTCGATGATGGATCAAGTTCCAAATGCACTGATATGAGCTAAGGTGGGCCCATGATATAAAATTACAAGATTACGAGAGAATTACATCTTTCAATTTATATTATGGTATTTAGAGAACCAATCTATATATAATGGAATTAGTAAGTGATCTAAAAGGAAAATATCTCACAAAGTCTCAATTAGTAACATAAAATAGTTTTAATGAAAAGTACAACTAAGTGGAGAGGATGGCCCTATCTAATGACTTCAAGACTCTTTCAAGTCCCTAGTGCAAAGTTAGACCACATGCACCAAACAACAAAAATATAGTGATGTGAGTAACTAGGTTCATAAAATCCAAACTTGTCATTCATTTACATCAATGCTTCACATTCCCTAGTTATCCATCACATTAGGAGGTGTCCAAGCTTATCACTGATTACTCGACCGTATTAAATTCACCACACATCACCCAATGCATATAGAATCTAACAATTCATCTCGAACCAAAGATGTAAAAGAGTTACCCTTTTAATGATGTCATTAGATGCATAAAATTTAATTATACAAAAATCATGGTTTTTAATAGTTAATAACACCCAAAGATGCGATAAGAGAAGTCACATACATGATCCACATAAAAAGGTTGTCATTTCATAGAAATATATGTAACATTCCTCCAAGCCCTAGATCATGATTACTAGTCAGGATAAACTATCAACCTATATAATTTAAGTGACAATAATGTGTCAAAATCTCGCCACCTTATTTTCAGTAGGAAGAGAATGTCCATATATATAAACCACTTCCACAAACCTCGCATAGTGCACTTACAAGGTGGGTTTATGAGGCCTCGTACATTCTATGAGAATAAAATCATTAGAGTATTTGCATCAAGAAAACATGTCCTCTAAACCTAAGTTGTCAAGGGATCCATAATTATTCTACAAAAAATATTGTTGGTTACTTTGCACAAATTCATTGAGTTTAAATGATATTTTATCATTCGCAATTATTCCCCTCTCATCCGGTTAATGAGGTGGACCGCAACAATGCTCAAGGACACACTCATGAGGAGAAACAACTAGAAAACCTAATTGTGAGTCTTGAGAGATCTCTTTAAATTAGTTATATGAGATATCGAGAGAGCATGGGCATCTAATGGTGTGTTGAAAAACTTATCTTGACATGCTTCCACTTGCTTGAGATTTCACTACAAACTTACGTGGTTTTTTCACTAGAGACGCCATTTTTAATAACAAAGACAATCCATAATGACAATTTTCAGAATCGGACTTGTGTTATGAGATGCCATTAAATTGGTCAGACAAGGACAAGGTTACCTAGAAAGGTTAATAAATGTTGAGAATGAAAGGACCGATCCCACAACTTCTAAAAGAGCACTACGAAAATGTTAAGGATGAAGGAAAATAATGGTGGTGGACATTAAACCCTATCAAATCTTTGTAATCTCATATGCTAATCAATTATATCTTTAAATTTCATGTTTGATTGAATTAATAAAAGCTCTTAATTAATCATGAATATAAATTCAACTCCTCCATCATGGGATGGGATTTTTTTCTAGATCAATTAGTTAAATCGGCAAGTGCAGATCCTATCTCAACAAGGGTTGTATAATGACTAGTCCATGCCAATTTAATGTATGTTGTATTGAAGTTTGTTTATATTTTTAATGTATGGACTAATAATAATGGCTATGCAAATCCAAGTAATATGTTTATGTTGATGTTGATGCAATGGCAATATGTAATGTTTATGTGTTAACAATTAATTTATAACCATAAATTTAACGCCTATTTGATCATCACTTACAAAAAGATATCTTTTTATATGTGGAAGTCAATCAAAAATGAAATAATTTAGCCCCATATGGTGAAGTTTAAAGTCATTATCAAAAATATTTTTAATTGACAACATTTGTTACAAATCATGAGAAATTTTTAGAGAATATATAATGGTATGTGAAAATTCTAACATAAAAATGTTAAAATTGATATCGCTCAATATTTTTTAATTAGATATATTTAAGATATCTAAACTAATAATAATATGTAGTAAAAGATTGAAATTAAACTTTTTATCATGCATATTAAAAATTATATTACATTAAAAATCTATATAAATATTTATTGAGAAAGTTCAATTTAATTGTGATTTTATTTCATTTGACAAATATGTAAAGATTGTACAATATCATAATGCGTTAAAATAGAAATACCTTTATGATTCAACAAAAGAAATCTAAAAAAGTTAATTAGAATTTTCCAACCATATTGTGTTGAACTAGAAATACTTTTATGATCAATAAAAGAAATCTAAAACAGTTAATTAGGATTTCCCAAACCATAAATTGTTAACAAATTTATTAAATATATAATTTTTAAATTTTTTCTTTCTTTTTTAAAAGGCACACACCACAAATATTTAGAAATTTGATGGAGATCACATGAATTTCTCATTATAATTTCAGATTTTAAAAATAGACAAACTATCTTAACAAACCATGTTTGTTCTCCAACTAAACTCTAAAAGATGGCAAGTCTTCGGGTCTAGATGGCTTCCCTAACGAGTTTTACAAAGCAACCTAGTCTTTTGTGGGACATGATCTGCTTTGGGTCTATAATGAAGCTCTTCAAACTCACTCTCTTAGGAGTTTCATCAATCAAGGCAACATCAAGTTCATTCCCAAAACAGGAATCCTGAGCAGATGAATAATTGGCGGTTGATCACCTTGTTGAATGTTTCTTACAAGATTCTTTCTAAGGCGTTGGCTCTCCAGCATTGTGGATATTCTACCTAAGATCATTCAACCTGAGCACATTGGTTTTGTCAAAGGTCGTTACATCCTCGGACAATCTTACAGAGTTGTTTAGGAAGGCATGTAATTGGTGTGGGTTTCTTCGCAGAGGCCTCTCTTCCTCAAGATTGATTTCAAGAAATCTTACGATCGCATGAATGACCCTTCATTCTGGCCATGCTTAAAGCCCTTGGATTTGGTGAATTCTTTCAAACGTTTGTCAACAAAAAAATTCTAGTGCGTTTTCCCAACTCTCCATTAATGGTCACCAATCTACTGCCATTAGCCTTTTCCACTCTATCAGGACATGGGGTACCCTCTCCCATCGGCATTGTTTGTGCTCGTTGTTGATGCCCTAGGTTACTTTATTGCCCATCAAGCTGCCCAAGGCCACATTCGGGGGATTGTTCTTCCGGATCATGTAACACAACTTATCAATGGGCACTTTGTTGATGATTCTTTTCTTACTCTTGTTGAATCGGAGTAGAATGTAACCACGGTCTTTGAATGTCTTGACACCTTTTTCTTGGATTCAGTTCCAATATTCAAATGGCTAAAACATTAGGCTATCTGGTAGAGTTGTTTACCTCCTTCGAGGTGGTGAAGGCCTACACCTAGAAATGGAGTAGCGGTAGAGAGCAATTCATATTTTTAGGCATTCCCTTTTCCTTTTGACAATGACTCTGCGACTTTGTGGAATTATGTTCTTAACAGAGTGGAGCAGAAAGTTACTAAATGGTCTTCCAAACCCTTATCTCTACCTGGTAAATTCCAAGTTTGCACCAAAATCCTCGCCGCTACTCATGTTTATTATTCTGCTTGTTGGTGTCCTTCTCACAATTCGTTCAACCAGCTTGCCAAGTTGCTTCGAGACTTTTTATGGTTCATCTGGTTGCACACAGAGTTTCCTAAGATGTATGTTTACTTCCTCATGGTCAAGGTGGCATGGGGGTCATTGATGTTTATCGGCAGAGTGTGAGTTTATGTGCCAAATGGGTTATTCGGTGTCTTTCAGGTAATCAGGCTTGGAAAATTCTTCTAAGACATTGTATTGAATCTGGAGCCCCTTACGACAAGAAGTGTTGGAACAAAATAGGGTTGCATTCTCTTATTATCACTTTGGCTCCTGTCAAGATAATTGGTACCTTTGTCACCAAGAGTATTTGGAAATCCTTCGAGCAGGTGAAACCATTGATGAGATGGGTTGGCGATGGCTTTCACACTGGGATTTCTTTTAATTCGCAGAACATTTGGTGGTCTCCTATCATCATCAAGCAAATCTTCTACTTGATGAAACCTCATGCATTAAATCCATCCATATTTTCCGCAAGGGCATTCATACCATTCAAGATCTTGTGAATCATAGAGACTGGATTCCTTGGCCCAAGTTCAAATTTAAATTCAATCTGATCAATTTGGACCTTCGGTCTATCTACAAATTTAGGAGCTCTACTCGATGTTATGCTCCACGAGTTGGGGCTCCTACCTCCTGGCAGCGTGGTGGCATGATTGGTGGAGGAATCGGGAAATTATTTTCCTCTGATACAACACTCGGACCATTTATCAATTATTGAGTTCTGCTCTTACCAACCATTGATAAACTCAATGATCGGTGGGGTGTGCATTCTGCAAAGTCCACTTGGCTTCATCGGATTTCTTGCACGGAACCCTCTTCTTCGAGCCCTGAAGTTAATCCTTTTCTTTGTTGTCTTATTTACCAAGGTTTTCCTGCAAGTGAAAGGCTTAGTCATATTGGTGTCCCTAATCCTATCTCGCCCATTTTGTTCCTGCCCTGATTCGTTTAAACACATCTTCTAGTCATGTCCCCATGCTCAATTTATCTAGAGGTGTATCCATTCTTTGTTTCAACCCTATCACCCCGACTTCTTCCCATGGTACTGGCTTTATTTGGTGACTTTAGTCATTGGCCTCATTATATTGATACTCTTTGGCATTTGTTTTGTGCATGTATTTTGTTTCATATCTGGAAATATCACAATGCTTTAATTTTCAAGCAAGATCATTTTGTTATATGTTTTTCCACTAATGACAAGGTGGTTATTCTATCTATTGTTCACATACAGATTCAAGCTCAAGCCACCAAGGTCGCCTTGGAGTTTTCATCTATGGAGCTTCTCGATTGTTGGGGAGTGCTCCATGCACTATGAGTCGGGTTAATCGGATCCTCTATTGTCGCCACCCCACCCGCCTCCTCCGCGGGTCCACGTCGAGCAATCCACTCGTGCAGCCATCATTCTACCTCTCCCTCGGGGCCTCCCTTCTTCCCCATCCTCTTCTAGACCATGTTGGAGCCCGCCCTGGGGAAGGTGTTGCCAACTCTTCATGATGGGATTCTCCGCCGCCAACCATGTAGAAAATGTTAGATCTTCGCCCCTTTGTTTGGGGGAATTATGGTTCCATTACAAATGTGGTATCCCAATCATGATAGTTGGCAAGTGGATTCTCCATCATCCGAGCCTAACATTGGATGATCCTCCCTCCTTAGGATGATCCCCCCCCTCCTTCTGGTGTGGCGGTGTGTGCTTGATGGTGGTGCTTTTCTTTTGCTATCTGGTTGCCCTGTGGGCGCGTTAATGTAAGCCCTTGTGGCGTTTTCTATTGTGTTGGTGCCCTCGTGGCGTTTTGTAACACCATGTGTTATCCGATCACCCTTACTATGTAACTCCCTTTTTATTTTATTAATATAAATGGCAGTTCCAATAGTAAAAAAATGAAAAAAATCAACAACTTTACCTTAATAATTCGTTTTAAGGCCTATACAAAATGTGAAGCTTAATAAAGTGACAGAGAAAGTGTAGCCTCAACTTCATGCATAAAGTGAAATTATAACTAAGGTGTCATTTACAAGTGTTTAGATTAAAATGAAATTAAAACTAAGATCTCAATTTTTTTTAAAGAAGCAATGTATGTTACATTGTTTTATGTATTTAATTTGTTAATTAAATTATAAATTTAAAACTATCACACTATAAGATTGTAAACATTTAATTAGTTAATTATTTGGTAAGCTTAAAATTTTTAATGTTATAAAATTGTAAAATTTAGAAATGATATAATTTTTTAGATTGAATATACAATTTGTACCAAGTATGTGCACATAATTCTTAAGTTTAACTCTTAGAATTGAAACATTTGTATTCCACCAAATTTACTCGAGACATGGAGATATCAACCACGAGGCACCTATCTAAAGTGTAGCGTAAGTATATCAAAAAAGTAACAATTAAAAATAAATATAATATAATAGGTATATTGATATAAATGTATGTATATGAAATACATCAATAGATATCAATTTCAAGGTTGTTAGGTTTGATTATTTACATACTTCTTTAATCAACAACTTCCTTAAATTTTCTTTTGATTTGTGGCAAATGGAATCATTTAGCTACGAAATTGTATCGGTTTAAAATATAAATATTCAAGAAAAAAAGACCCAAACATTACTACATGGCCAAGATATCACTTTTTTCTATTGACTTGTCCATGAAAAATAAAAAGAAAAGTATTTAAATGTTAGAGTAGGTATTTACCTTAGCTCATATTCACCTAGGTACTTTATTTATCTTTATTGTATTTATCTTCACCCACTTATGTGTGTGGATATTTTTTTATCTTATTTAAATATTAGGAGATATTATCTAGTTGTTAAGTATAGTTCTTTCCTTGATCTATGGTATTGACTAGTTCTTTCATTGATCTATAGTATAGACTAGATCCTTGATGTCTAGTTCTCTCATAAATCTATGGTCTTGATTAGTTCTTTGATAACTAGTTATTTTTTTGATTTATGGTTTGATCTACGACCTTGATCTGGTTCTTAGATTGTTATTCCTTGCCTATTTAAGCAAGGCCCATTCTCATTGTATCGCATTGAGTTCCATAATAATATATGATATTGTTGCTCATTTGTTTAAAGGTTTTATGTAAAGCTATTCGGTGAATTGCTTTCATCTTATTGATCATGGTGTTTGATTAACATATGTGTTATTGACTTGGTACGATATGGTTATCATTCCTTTCACAAGATCAAAGTGGAGATTGTTGTTGACATTCGTCAGTAAGTTTTATTTTGTAAATAAATTCATTGTATATTCATATATTTGGGATTTGGTTGTATTTTGTTGCTGCATTCATTTTTATGCAAAATGGAGGCTTCCATTGGATCCGGAAGGCGGGAAAACCCTAAGATCGACTGTAAACTCAACCATTTCGGGAGGCGTTGTTTTTCTCGGGTTTTTGTATTGTTACAAGGAAGCACATCTCGCCTTGGGATTCAGTGTGTGAAAGAAAAAAATGTGGAATTTATTTTTTTTTTTTGGTCTGTTGGATTTTTTTTTGGCAAGGGTCCACGGATGTTGTGCATTTTTTCACTATTTCGGATAAATCCACGGGTTGTATTTTCGGCAAATAAAGGGCATGTCTACTGTCGGCCCTTGATCATATGGTATGGTCATATGAGGGCTTAAAACTTGTGATTCCTACTAATAGGTGTTTAACTTCAATCCCCTTTAATTTTATTTGTGTGGTGAAGACAACAACAATTTATTTTGTTTTAGTGGCAACTAAAATAAATAATGAGTAAAATATTAAAAAGCTTGTAACTTTTTATCAAGAACTCGGTTTTGAGTGCCGTTTTTAGCAAAAGTGTTTATTTTTTCGTGCTCTTTCCATTGGAAATATTTTATTTTATTTTAAGACTTGCACTATAATTATAAAGTGTCAAATATGGTAGAGTTTTGTAATCAATTGTGGACGTAATTTGGTGAGCCCGATGTCCTAAACTTTTGGGAGTTACAATTTGTGCCTATCATGGATTCTAAAAATAATATGCTTTTCTCTCGAAGTATGTGGACTTCAAGATGATATTGTAAAATTTGTGGAAGAAAATAGATCGCTCAAAAGTGAAATTCTCTTCTACAATCACTCATTCACGATAAGGATACAATAATACACTCCCTACTGAGAACAAACTTGCTTAGCGACAAAGATCACCATCATATTGTGGACAACCATAGACATGCTTATAGTCCACTGCGGTTGTTGCTCTTGTACCCACCGACATTGATCTGTCGGTCTTTGAGCCTCGAACCTACTTTTGATACTTCTAACCCCGTGAGGCTTGTTATTACATGCTCTTCCACATCTCGTGCCTATTATAGCACCACATGTTGTGTATCCTACTTACCTTTCAATTGCATGGCTTTTTTGATAAGCATACCACTACATTCAGTTCTCGCATGCTCCGTTCTATGGGTCTCACTAGCGAAGTCATTGGTAGACATTCACAGGGTATTTTTTCATCTATTCCACATGTTAAGTGGAATTCTCGTCATAACATTGGTTTTCGAAAGCGAGATACTTCATTGGGATACACATTGATAGAGTTCATTTTTTTGTTTGTTCGACTCTTTCGAGGATCATGAGCAACACATGAGTTCAAGCACCTTCACTCAGCTTGAGAAACCCGAGATTTCGCTGTCGACATGATCAACCCGACACACATTTCCGATGTTCTTTTCGCATGCACCCATTGTATGTTTTGCACCAAGTCATATGCAGACATCTTCTTCATCCATCCGTGTTGATTTAGCGTGGATATCCGATCACTCGTGGCGGCAACATAGGCATTCATTGAGAGGACTCTACGGGCGTGGCTCCTCCACCATTCGGCCTCTTGCTCCACTTTCTATACCTTCTCGCATTGTGATGCCGCTTGTTTTGAGCATTTTTTTTTAGCAGGGGTAGTGTATCTCTCTTATTTGTTAAGAGATTTTTATCCGTATTTTCGACACTTTTGGCATAATGACAAGTATCTCTTGTGGGGGATCTATTATGGTGAAGTCCAAAGTGTTATTTTGTCGGTGTTCGAGTAGTTGATTTTGTGTAACTCATACAGATTTGTAGTGTCACTCCACCCATTTAGCAGTATGGGAGGGTGTGGTGTTGATCCTGCTTCTTTGGGTTTCGTGTTATTGCCTTGTTACCTTGGCTTTTCTTGGATCGTGACACTCTGGAGTTTGTGTCATTGCCTTGTTGCTTTGGTTATTGTTCTTGGATCATGGCACACCTATTTGCAGCAGGTTTATCGAATTATGTTTGGTGTTTTTTTGCACTTTCGATATCACTCCATTCGAGTCTCCTCAGATGGAGCTATTCGGTGAAACCGGTGTCGATTGTTTTTAGTTTTGTGATCGAGCGGTGGATTCAAACCACAAAGTGCACACCGAACTTCTTGAAGATTGTACAAGTTTTTGAGCCGAGTTTCTTGGGATGCCTTGGATTGGGTCTTTACTCTCTTTACTTTGTTATTGGTTTTGGGTACCTTGCAGTGTCCCTTTTTTCCCAGTTATTGTACATGAGTACCTCATCAGGCCTAGTTGTTGGGACTCATACCGTGGACATGCCACTTCTATTTTGGCCCCTAGCTTCACTTGAGGGGGTGTTAGAGTAGGATTTACCTTAGCTCATGTTCACCTATGTACTTTATTTACCTTTATTGTATTTATCATCGCCCACTTATGTGTGTGGATATTTCTTTTATCTTATTTAGATATTAGGAGATATTATCTAGTTGTTAGGTATAGTTCTTTCTTTGATCTACGGTATAGACTAGATCCTTGATGTTTAGTTCTCTCCTAAATCTATGGTCTTGACTAGTTCTTTGATGACTAGTTATTTTCTTGATTTATGACTTGAAGTACGACCACTGATGGATCTTAGATTGTTATTCCTTGCCTATTTAAGCAAGGTCCATTCTCATTGTATTGCATTGAGTTCCATAATAATATATGATATTGTTGCTCATTTATTTGCAAAGATTTTATGTAAAGCTATTCGGGAATTGCTTTCATCTTATTGATCGTGGTGTTTGATTAGCATATGTGTTTTTGGCTTGGTACGATATGGTTATCGTTCCTTTCATTAAATAAGAGTCCAATTGAAATTAAATTTATGAGAAAATTGTCACATGACAATTAAATGAACATCAAATTGAATGTCAAGAATAAAAATGAACAACACACTCCATTACAACCTTACCTGCCATTGTAGAACGTCTCTCGCATAATTATTAAATTACAATCCCTTTAATAAATAATATAATTATTAATTATAAGATTGATAATACACGATAAGGGGGTAAGCATTAAATCTAAAACATACAAAGATCAAATTTGTAAGGCTCCTAATGATGATTTTCTCAAGCTAAACTTTGATGGCGCAACAAGAAATAATCCCGGATGTCTTTGGTGCTGGTGGTATTTTTAGGAACTCTACGGTCAACCCATTCTAGGCTTTCATGGAAGCTCTTGGAAAGTGTTCCAACAACTTTGTTGAAGCCAAAGCTCTTTGGCGAGGATTGCAAATTGTGAAACAAAAAGGTTGGGATAAATTATACATTGAGGGCGATTCCCAAATTATCTTTAATACAATAAGTAAAGGACAAATCAACCATTGGCAGTTGATTGGCATTGTGGACGATTGTCGAACCCTTATTGGGCCTCTCAATTGCTCACATCTTCCGAAGTGCTAATAGAGTGGCTGATAAACTTGCTAATATTGGGGTGGATATTAATACCAGGCATAGGCCCCAAAAATTATTAATCCTTCACCCTAATGATCTGAAAGGTGTAGTGGGTGGATTAATTGAAAAAGATAACAATTATACAAATAGTAAGGTGGCGATGAAAGGGCAACACAATTGTCATTATGTTTAATTGCCATAATTTTTATGATCTCCCCAACGCCCTAGGAGGAATTAATAGATATAATTTCGCATGCTTTTGGCTATGTGCAGATTGTTGCGTGCGAAGGGATTTATAAACCAAGCATTTCTATTGCTTTGGCCATATGTCTTCTACTCTGCAAAATTAAGTTCTAGTACATTAGGAAAATGGAGAAAGGAAAAGGTATTACCCGCCCGCCAAGTGCACCGAGGCACTTAGGAGAGACATAGCGATGAACAATCTGCAAGAGATGAATGATAATCTAATACACATGTATTCGTTGGAGGATGTTCATTTCTCTTTCCCAGGGTTAGTGAATGATTTTAAGCTTAGGCAGCGGCTTAATGTTAGATGTCTTCTTGATAAGGGTACCAAGGTGATGGCTAAAGAGGCTCTGGAATTCTAGTAAAGCACACTGATAGGAATTAAGAAACCACGGTTTCTTCAATGGATACCCACCAATTTACTCAGGGCTCAGCTTTCTGCTAGGTTGGGTGACACTGCGGCCGTGGAGGAAGTGGTAAAAGTTATGGGAGATCCTGGACAGTCTACGGCTAGATTGGATACTCTCAAAGTTGCTCAAATTATTGGGGTTCAAACCATCCTGTTGGGAGCTAGCAATTCCTTTGCCATTCACGAGGATATGGACCAGTTGGGTCTTGACATTGGGCTTGGATTGGAGCAGATTTGGTCGCTCATGAAGGCTCTTGCTCTGGAAAGTATCACATAGGGCAAGAAAATAAGACGCTATATGTTGTGTTGCGTATCCAAATAGACAAGTTTGAAGATTCAAAATTGACAACTGTGGCGGCCCTAGTCATTGAAGAAGATGCTCATAAATCTTATGGAGCCTACCGTGGAAGTTTTTAACTCCTCGGAGGATAAGAATCAATACTCTGGCTTCCTTTCTTAATATCGTTATAATGTATTAGGCTCTTTTTCTGCAACACCAATTTGAGTTGCCATAACTAGATATTGTTAACCTGGTTTTCAAGTTTTTATTCGATATTTTGATCGATTGGGCTTTAAGCCCTTTTTATTACTCATCAAAAAAAGAAAAAAGATTGATCAAATAATCGCCTAGTAGAGAGCGACTAATAAAAACCTCCGTATATAGGTAATTATAATATATTTGCCATCGAACATGGAAATTCCCACTTCGCTGGTGCCAAAGCTTAAATGATAATAAAAAGACTGGGACCATATTTTCAGAATATAATATAATCTAATAAACTATTAAAAAACAGGGGTGCCCTTTTCATCCTTTTGAAATGCTTTCAACCCACATAGATATGTGCACGTATAAATGACATTATTTAGAAAGGTGCATTTTTTTACTCATCATCAAATTATAAGCAAGTGGCCAAGGAAGTATCGATGCTCTTTTAAGCTCATGCTGTATTTACAGCAGCGGCCTGGTTTAAGCAAGCAAGCATGAACCAAAAATGCTAGTATATAGATAATGCTGTAATGGCGCCATAGATTTATACAGAAATCAATCCATGAAATACAAAGATGAACCTTACTTCTACATTTTTTTATGTAATCTTTGATGCAAATACAGAAAATCATATAAAGAAATACAAAGATAAATTTTGACTACTCCATGCATCTTTGACAATAGTAGGATTAGGAAGAACTGAAAACTATCTTCCTGATCTGCTGTATAATTCTACATCTACTAACTTAACAAACATAGCTATTCTGTAGTCTCATACTTGAAACTCAAACCCGTCTTCACCTTCCCCAGGCATGAAACTCTGCAGATGTATTGCTGGTGTATAGGATTTCTGGTTTAGCAACGAGACAGGTGGGGGAACTCTGTTTTGTGAGAAATTGGCAGGGTGAATAACCAGATCACTGGAAGAACCGTTCTAAGAATGATTAAAGTCCTAAAATTCAAATTCAATAATGCATGGGGGATACTAGTCTCTGATGAGAGAGCATGTACATTGACAGGCTTAAAAACCAGCCGAATCAGATGCGAAAGACACTGGAAACTAAACATATCACAGGGTCTTGGCCATGAAAGAGATTGTGGGACTGCTGGGCCTTGAGGGAATCCATGGGTCGACTCAAAAATGCAACCTGTGGATTATACACTCAAAGGGGTAAGAAGGGAAATGCAGCAATTAAGTAAGCTAAGGATCCTAAAGAGAAGCCACAGACAAAAATTTTTCTATTCTATAGAGGTTAGTGATCCAGCAAACACCCCTGAAATTCCAACTAATCAGTGATCCCCACACCCTGTTGCTTGTGAAAATCGCCAAGTGATACTGCAGCTACTTGCAATCTCTCCAGACATACATCTGCCTGGGTGGAGAGTGGACCGCCATAGACGCTTGTCCTTGAGTGTCAAATTTCTGTTGTGTGTTTTCTGCCGCCATATTATTGTTAAGTGGAGTGGTAGAAAGCACATCCCACGCCATATCTGTTTCCAAAGGCGAAACGCCACTCAACCAGTTCTCATCCAGATCTCCCCAAGGAAAATCAGGGGAGGTAGGCCAAGTATGGATTTGAAGATCCTGAGGCTCACTTTTGACAACCTCCTCAGATCCAGATTCTACATAACCAGCCAGTATCTGTTTGGCTTCATATGCAGACATTTCCGGATCGGTTTTCACCTCTAAATCCATTGATTTGGCCTGCACACTGTCTGAAACACCCTCGGCTGCAGAGGAACCTAATTGGAGAGCAGTGTTCGCAGTCAAAGCGCTAGTGGAGGGGCTGATTGTTGAAGAAGCCCTTCCCCATCAGGTTTTTGCTGCAAACTGCCTTCCTCAGGGTACAAGCAGCCTTGGATCCGGAAGAGGCCTTGTTTAGAAACAGATGTGGAAAATTGAGACGAGCATTCTCACCTCTCAATTTGAAAGCTTCTTGATCATATGCATAAGCTGCGTCTTCCGCGGTGTCGAAGGTGCCAAGCCAGAGCCTGGTTCGGTTCCTGGGTAGGCGAATCTCCGCGACCCATTTCCCCCAGTGCCTCTGTCTCACTCCTCTGTAAAGTTTCATGGGACGAGGCAACCCAAACCCCCTCCTATCATTCCTTCCATGTTTCATCATCTGCCCTCTTGGACTCAAATTCAGAGCGTCACTCCAGTGCCTGAGAAGCTGCTGCTGATACTGTTGTTGCTGGTACTGCTGCTGCAGCTGCTGCTGGTTATTCAGGAAAATCAAAGGAAACCCTGACTGGACCTGCTGCTGCTGCTGTTGCTGCTGGACCGGCCTCTGCAATTCAGCACTAGGATAAATCTGTTGCTGGAATGATAATGTCTGTTGCTGCTGAGGAAAAGCATGCATAATCTGATTCCACGAAAGCAATTCTGACGTGCGTGGTATGTTCTCAATTGCTGAAAAGGAGGGAGAAGTGAGGCCAACCTGTGGATAATTCGAATAAAATGAAATTACTTGTGAAGATGATGTTTCACTAGTAGTAGTAGGGGGCAGGAGGAGGAGGAGGAGGAAAAGGAAAACCCTGTATAAAACTGGAAGATTCATCCTTCCCAGCAGTCTGCCTAAAACATGAGGCACGATCTGAAATAGCCGCAGGCTTCGATTCAAGGCTCTGAAACAAGTGGACTCTTTTAGAACCCTGCTGAGAATGAGAATCTGTAGCCTTGTTCTCGGGATTTGGCCTATCCTCAATCCCACCGGAGGAAGATGCATACATTTCCTCCGCGGTTCTCCTGCCAGACGCCATTACAACACCGCGAAAAACCTCAATCCAGTCCTGTACTAAGTATCAATCAGACCCACCGTGCCAACTGCCCGCTCTCACCAAGGGATACAAAAAAATTAATGGGCGAGGTAGTTCACTGGAAAAGTTGGACAAAAAGTTATACCCAGGTAATCTTAGGTCTACAAATAACCAAAAATAGGTAAATGGGACTGCAAAAGTACAACCAGCTTAGAGCAGACCAGAGTATCTCTCAACACATCTGGAATTCGCCAAGCAAAAGGGAATTTCTTACCACAAGTCTCGTGAGAAGTAAAAATTATTGAACAATCAACAACCACCACCAAAAATACAAAGAGGAATTCGAATAACTGCAAGGACGACTCCTGGAACGAAGCTCAAAGAAAAAAAAAAAAAAAGAGAAGCCAATTGATCCTCTAGCTTCCTATAAGCTTTGCTTCAGAATAAAACCCGAGGATTCCAAAATAACATCCACAGATCATATTCTTTGCAAGATTCGAACTCTCGACATCCCAAAAACTATCGAGCGAACGACGGGTCCTTAAAAACAAAAACACACAGGTTTTGATAGCAGGCAAGAGAAAATCAGACGCAACCTACCCAAAAGAGAACGCTTCCAGAAGCATAGTGAGAGAGCGGGCGAGCTGACAACGGGGGCTGAAATGAAGAAAAATCAGGTAGCAGAAATGCCTCTAAACGCCTCAGTTTTCTGTTCTTGTGTTGCTCATTGCTTAATGAATTGAGGCAGTGCCCGCGCGGAGCAATTTAAGGCCCCCATTTTTCCACTGTAGCGCCTCAAAATTCATCTCCACGCATGCATTTCCCTGTACAGTGGACCCATCAGAGCTTAACCCTACCCCTTTACTCTGGTTATCTCGTCTAACCGTCGTCCTTGACAGTGCCCTGACCGCTAACGGCATCATTAAAGCTCAACTATTTAAGCACACAAAGTCAAATAATTTAATTGTAATTTACTGTGACGATTGTCATTGTCAGTCATTTCTTCTTTCGCTTTCGTGACCAAATGATAGTGGCATGTTACCCCCTTCATTACTGTGGATATGCAATGCCATCTACTGTGTGTCTGTGGTTGATTTGCTTTCATGGCTGTCTATGAAATGTTACAGTTGTCGCCAGTTTTGGTTTGGTTTCGATCGTATTTGCTCATAAGTCGGTTGCTAATTTTGTTTTATGTCATGGATCATCTTCCAGTCTCTTGTAGAGTGATAATGCGTTTAAAATTTGTGGACCCCAACAAGACAATCAACTAGAGCAAAGAAATAGTTAAGGTAGAACCAATGGGCATCACCCATTTAGAAAATAATATATAAGATTTTAAAAATATTATTTAAATCAAAACATGAACTAAGTTTAAACACATGGCTAGATTTTTAACATTTTGATTGGAAGGCCATAATTAAAAACTTGGGTAATACAAGAGTAGCCACTCTTCTTTAATGCAACTTTGCGAAAAGGACTATAGGTGTAGTAGTAAGTTAGATCACTTAAGTGCATTTAAATGCATGTCTTACTACTTAAATCAGATACACTTTTGAGTGTATTTTGGAATTGCCTTTAATTTTAAAGACCCTCACTAATTCATTTCTAACTCAAATGTATTTATCGTCTTGAAGTTGTTTTTGGAACAAAACTTCAAATTGAAATTGAAATGTAAATATGATGAAGCTAAAGGGAAGTACCATGGAGCTTCTATTTGCAAGTCCAAAGTTGATGTCATAGCTCAAATAACTTGTGCCACAATGTCAAACCTATAATACCCGCCTTGAATTTGATTTATAAATGTCACATGTAATGTTAACCTAAGTTTAGCATTTCACATTAGCCTAAGTTTAACATAGTGTCAATCGGTACCATAGGCCGCATACTGATGTTAACCTAGGTTTAGCGTTTACAACCTAAGGTTTAACGTTTTACATTAACCTAACGTTTAGCATTTTACATTAGGCTAAGTTCAACATTGTGTCAATAGGTATCATAGGCCAACACAAATTAGACACACCATCAACCCATGCAAGAAGGGTAGATAATGTAGTTGTCTTCACCCTAGATGTGTAACAAGTTTAGCGGGATTCTCACGTGAAAGATAGTTTGTAGAAAAGTAAAAGAACATACACTACTACATATAGTGCAAAACATGTCACAATTTGTGTCGAATTCACATCAATTAGAGACTTTTTTCAATTTTGATGTCATTCTCAACGCAAGTATGACGCGAAATACTAAGGCACAATTATGGCGAAAATCCAACACAAATGGTGTTGTTATTAGCGTCACCTTTACGCCACAACATTCCCAAACTTCAAAATAAAATGGTCAAACCTATCTATGTCCTTTTTATATTGTTAGGCACATGTGCTCTATCAAAATATCAAAAAAGAAAGTGTGCTAGAAACATGTCAAGAGTCAAATGTAGAGGGAAATTAGGTAGCGGAGGGAAAGATAAAGGGAAAAATGTGTGTGTGGAAGAAGAAGGGTATGGAGAAAACACCTACACACATCCTTGAAGAGGAGGAGAAACATGATGGAGACAAAAGGGGAAAAAATGTGTAACAAGGAGGAGGTGGAAGAAGAGGAATACTCTTAGGACAAAAGAAGAGCTCGATATGTACATGGTTTTTATTTCAATTTTTGCATAGTTTAGAAAATTATTACACCAATAGGCATTCTTTTACCACGGGGCACTTGCTACAATGCAATTGGATGGCCACAATTGTTTTTCGGATGGGATGATGTTGGTCATTGATTAAGCGAGTTAGGTCAAAATAAAAAAGTGAAGTTTAGTTTTTGCTTGAGTGCCTCGAGAGGCAGTACTGAGTTTAAGATATATATTTTTATTTTTGGACTAACTTTTGGAGGAACTGTACATCTTGACATGAGAAATCATTTTGGTCTTGAAAGTCTTAATAGGTGCCTATGTGAAGCTCATGTCGTAGACATGCTTTGTCATCTTGTCTGCATAATAGGAGAAGATCAAAGAATGAAATTTAAGGATTGTATTACATTTGTCTCGTATAATTTAAAATAACCTTTCGAGATCCATTGACACGTATTCCTCTAATTGTTGTAGGTTTATTGTATATTTAATGTGATATCATATGGGAGTTTATATTTGCATAGATTAAAATGATGTTGAGTGATTTAATTTATTTGATTTTTTAATCTTGGGTTTCTAGAGGTTAATTTTTTGTTCATATGTTGTTGACTAACTTTCAATATAAATAATAATAAATAAATGGTCTTATTCATTTGATCAAGTCAAGTATGATTAATTCATCTCTTGCAGATTAAATGCATACGTGGGTATGCATTTTTATTACGTTAAATGCAAATTCTTTTCTAAATGTTGGGAATTTTTTTTTTTTTTTTTTTTGGGGGAGTTAGCAAGGAAGGGGTTTTCTTATATTACATGCTAATATGATTTTGTTTGTTCCCTAGGAATGACAATAATCTAATGGTCATGTGTCACATGCGAGGTTATAGTGTACTTCCACTTCTGAGCTAGCTTAGACCATTATAGTGTGGTTTAGTGTATGAGCCTCTCATTTATGAGGTGGAGGAGTGTTGGCGGAGACATAGATTGCGAATAATAGTTTTCATGCTCTTAGAGATTTTGGGGTTCATGCAAATCCTTTGTATATTACAGATCCAACTAGAAATCCAAACTATGGACACAATGAAATAAACAATCCAACACATTCTACGTAAGTAGATTTTTATAAATTTATAAGCTTATTTCATTCACAAGCACATCAAAAAATCATGTGTTCTATAGTATACATAACTCAAATAATTAAATTACAATATTTTTATGACTCTTTTGGTTAGGAAGGTAGTGATGGTCATGAACATAGGGTTCATAGAGGTCATGAACATATTGAGTTGCTTTATATTCATGGGAGAAATTGCCCACTTCGATCTTCTCGATCACACTTTGAAAGGTAGGAAAATTTTGCTTTATTTTATTTCACGCCAACATTTTAGGTGTTGTATGGAAGTGGATGTGTTTGTTTTATTTCCATTCAACCCATTCCTTATGTGCATGGAAGAGTTGATGGTATTCGAGAGAGTTTTATGTAGGGTTAACCCCAACAATTTCATTACCATGGTTGTGATGAGGGAGAGGGAAGAGGAAGCCCGATCGGGGACAATACATGTGTTATGTTAATATGTTGTTTGATTAAGTAGATTTGGATTTATTATGTTTTTGTAGGAGACATTACTATATTTTCCATTATCAATTTTAGTGATTGTTAATGTGGTATTTGATGATTTTTTTCCCTTAAGAATCTTGTTGAAATATCAACCCCTAGGTTCTTCCTTAGACTATGCAAACTTATTATGGGTTAAATATTTTTAATGAGGTTCAAGATAACTTTGAATCTAAGAATCTCTAGGAGATTGTCCATTGCGAAGACTTTGTAGAAGAGATGACAACAAGGAAACTTTTGTTCATTTTCAAGAAGAACTACAAGGATGCTTATAGAACTTTGTGTCTTGAGATTCTTTATAGTTATATTTGTTCTTATGTCAAATGTAATCTTTCATTTCTTTCTTTTTCATGTAAATTATTAACATTCAATCTCTTTACTTTTATGGTGTATGTTGAGCAAACAAAATATGACACTAAGGAGAGGGCACACAGAAGATTCGTGTGCAAGGCATATTTGAAGGCGCGAAAGGATAGGGAAGGAAACACGTGCGAAAGACAGATTGATTCGAACTTAGCCATTTTCATGGTTACGGGCTATTTTTGGAGATAGCGTACGGAGCACACAATGGGATGGAGACTTGCGCGACACATAAATGCTATTTTGGGAAGAGCGTCTACTAAGTGCCATGCATGAGTTCAAGTTAATAATAGGAATACTACTGCCAGTTAACTGTAAGAGATCTATTATTAGCGCACTTGCATGTGTGTGTGTTATTGTAAAGGTGCATGACTATTTTCATCATGCAACCTATTTTGGTAAGTGTGTAAGCGGTGAAGGGAAAGTCCCCACCCTTATAAATATGTATTAATCTGTGTAGTTAGAGAGACACTGTGTATGAGCTATTGTGGAGTTATGTTACAGATATGATGCACGCATAAACTTATGATACTACTTATTGTAAGAAGCTTCTGTATTTACTATGTTTTAATATAATGAAGTGTATTGGGTGAATAATGGTGTTAAACATGACTGCAATTGGTCCTTACATGGTTGATTCATTATATTTATCACTTAATTCATTATTCTTTAAGATCTAGATCTGGAATATGCTCTATGTAATATTTATGCTATTTATGGATCTGAATACATTATATCTTCATCATGTTCACATCCTACACAAGCAACTCAAAGGAGGGGCCCGGTACCTTTACACGCTTCGGTGAGTGCTCGGCTCGGGGGGTAGGTGATGTGCCAGCGCACTGGGTTATCCGTGGTAAATTCTAGGTTGCATCAATGTACTTTATAGCATATAGGAATGAGATATGTGTTTATTTATCCTGTATGCTCCCTCTCTATTCTTTTCCACTATCGTTATTCCCTCTTCTATACCTCTCTCACTTTCCTTTCTTCCCTCTTTCGGGTGCTTTTTTATTAAAAGAAATCAAACCCCCACAAACCCGTCATATGGGGAGTTGCCCCTCTCAAACACAAAGGTTAGATCACCCTGTTAATAAGTGACCTCTCTAATTTTACAAGTTTTATGTCGAAGAATGCGAGCAAGCCGTGAAGAGACTGACTAAACCAAAGTGACATAAAATCTTGCCATCAAGCCAAAACAAAACAAACCCTAGAAAGTTTTTAAACATAATAAATCCCATGATTTTGTAATATTTAATGCATTTTTGTTATTTATTTATTTATTAATAATAGGCATGTAAAAACAAGAAACCTCGTGATCATCGATCATTTTTTTAAAAGGGTGTTGCGTAGTGTGGGGGTAGAGGTTAAATTTGACATCCACCTTTGCCTATCAAACAATTTTCAAGTGATGGTAAAGTTTCAATATTTCCTTCAAAAACATAAAACAACACGTTATTCATACACTAAATTGATAAAATATGTAAAAAAATATTATCTGTTTATTTAAGTGTTTGAATATATATATATATATATATAAAATCGCATTCATGTTTTAAACATGCAAGTCATACATTATGGTTAATTAAAAATTGTAAGTATTTTACAGACTAAAATCATGAAAAATGTTTAAATGACCACAAATTTAACCCCTAGTATGGGGTGTGGCAAAACCAATGTTCATGAAGCCACCTCATGAGATATAAAGGAGTAGTATACCCCTCGACATGACACTAGTTGTGTGCCTTGACAATCATATCATGTAAATCAAGATTCAAATATGTACCATATACCTAACATGCATCGAGGGTATTCAAGTGATAAGATTCTCGAGACTATCTTGTTTCAAATGCTTGAAAAGGAGCTATTGAGGTAAAAAAAAATCATTATATAATAGTTGTAATCATGTTAAAATATTTATTTTATAATTTAATGGGGTTTTAAATATATTATATATATTTTAATTTATTGTATAATTGTATATCTTCCTCTTTAGTGCCATTGTATTCTCATACATCTTGTGATCGACGATCTGAAGTGGTGACATTTTTGTGGCGGCCTATCATGTTTCACCTACTTCAAGGGAGGCAAGGAGGTAAAATATTATTTTATTCTATATTATTTTTAGTCATATTCAAAAATATTTTTATAATTTATTTGATTTTTTAATTTATTGTATAATCACATATCATCGTCTTCCGTGTCATCATCTTATGTGTCAATGTCTTCAATGTAACCTCATAAATCTAGTGTTTGATGATAAGAGTGCACCCCCACAAGTGTTGAGGATGTGTTCCTTGCAGTAATGAGGGGGGATATAGATTCTCCATCCGATTATGGGGAGGACTAACCATTTTGTCTAACACTCGACAAGTAGAAATATTGAGTATAGGGGAGTTTGTATGTGAACAGTGACATGAAAATATTACAAGATGTTCGTGGCAAGAAAAATATTAGTTTACATTTTGTTTTAATTTAATAATATTTTGCATGTTATGGATTTTTTTAAAATTATTCCAATTTTGTTATTTTCTTTTAAGGTACTTCTAAAACTGAATTATTATGCGGCGAAAGTATTATTTTCTTAAAATTGCCACGGAATACAAATTACAACCAATTAAGAGTAAAAAATGGTTGGTTGCATCTACTTAAAAATAGTTTGGTAGAGCCTACTATGATGTGAAAAATTGTGATAAAGGCACTTTAGAGGATGAGGTGACATATATGGGTATGATAACGAAATAAATTAAAATGAAATTTTATATTTATTTATATGTGTATATTAATTTATGAAAAAATTTATGTGAAGGAGAATTATAGGGGTATTACACATGAGGAGAGATGAGCGCACTAACCTATATGCATGAATGTATTTTCATGGAAAATACAATGTGAAAAATGGCTCAAAGGGGACATAGAATGAGCGTTTAGTAATTTAGAAAAACAAGGATATAAAACATTTTTTTTTCATCATATTCATTAATTCTATGTTTTTATGTATTGATATTAATATAGGGGTCCAAAGTATCTACGACAAATCCCACAAAGCCAAAATGATTCAGGGAAATTGATGACTCATTGTTTGGGACAAATGAGCATAGATGAGGTTGCTTGCAAATTTGTAAGTTTATTTAAATAATGTAGTATACAACATTTATTAATTCATACCTCAATTATATTTGTAACTTTGATGAAAATTCCATGGGTTTTAATGAATAAAAGGAAGAGAAAGATTGGGAAGTAAAAACATCTCACAGAGAAATTCCTAGTGATGGAAAATACATCTAGTAGATTATTATCAATAGGAGGATATAGACACAAGAGGTTTGATGTCAAATAACGCCTTTAATCAACTATTAATGGCGGGGTGACATTCGGTATTGTGGCATTTGTTTTCATGTTCAATTTGTGTGTGGTTAAAAATAAGAACAAACGTGCATATCTTTTTATGTGTGGAGTTTTTTTTTTTCCTTGATGTAACATTGATGTAAAGATTCGGACCAGCATCGAAGTAGGAGATATTCTTGACAAAGTAGGAGGTAGATGTGATATTCCCACTACTTTTGATTGGTTAGGTTGATGTTCCCCATTGGTTGATAGTGTTCCCTATTTATGGTTGATGTATGGTGGATGTTCCTATGAGTTGTTTAATGAAGGTCCCAATTATAGGTTGATGTGTTCCCGTAATCAAGTGCAAACACCAATGTAGCATGTTGGAAGGTTAAGACCATATGCAAGCTTTAACGCAATATGATGCTCAATCAAAAGGTGGTGTTTCTCCCATGTTTATATTGGGGATGTTATGAATATTTTGTTAATATTCACATGAAAGTGAGTTAAATACTCAAATAATTGTTTGTACGTGTGTTGAATAGTGAAGTGAGTTGTTAGTAACAACTCAAGTAGTTAAAAATAATGTGTGTGTGTGTGTCAAATAATAGATGCTACAAAAGTTGTCGATGGGGTGGGAGTGGGTACGGTCAAGTCACATGGTTGTGTACTTGCTACCCATGTTCAAATCCCCGAGGCGCGATCCTCCTCGGAGGTGGTTTTACCACTAGAGGCGGCATCTCTGCTTTGTGTGCTAACACCGGTGGTTATTTTGCCGACGCCGGTGGCTCCTCCTCGCTCGCCGACGCCGGTGGCTCTTCCTCTCGCTGTTGACCCCAGTGGCTGCTCCTCTCTTGTTTGAGCGCAGTGGATCCTCCTCTCGCTTCTCTCGCTACCGATGCTAGTGGTGCTCCCGGTCACCGATCATGCTCCTCTCCTGCTTTGTCATGGATGCTCCTCTCGCCGCCGAGACCGGTTGCTCCACTTCACGCCGACACCGGTGCAGCTACTCCTCTCGCCACCGACGTTGGTAGTTGTTCCTCTCGCTTCCATCACTGATAGTTGTCCCACTCGCTGCGGTCGTTGTCGTTGGTCACTGCATCTTCACTATGGTTTCATGGTTGCTTCAATTGGGTTCCTAATAGTGGTCTCCTTCATTATAACCAAGTTGTGGATCCTCTCAAAAATCCTCAATTATACAAGGATGTGGGTCCTTTGAACACCCTCAATTTACCCTCAATTCCAAAAAAAAAAAGATGCTACAAAAGTTTTTGTAATGAATTTGTTTATATTCTTGAGGTGAGAGTAATTGTAGGAGGTGACGTTACATGATTTGATCCTATAAATTTAAATGACTTTCACTTGAATAATGTAATAGAATAGAAGAATTTTTTATTGTGTTAATTATATTATGGGATTATTTGATTACCTCATTCGAATTCTAAACATATGCATCATATTTATATACTAGTTCTACTAAAGCTAACTAGTACTTCTCATGCATTTGGAATTATCTTCAATAGCTCAAGGGACTACTTACAAAGTATATATGTCCATAGCATTTATTACAACAATATTATAAAGAGAAAGGTAAGATGAAGGGTCCCGCCAAATCTTCTCTTTTACAAGTTATCTATTTGTGATAACTTTCGGCTGTTTCACAACAAGTTCTCTCAAGTGTCTATGTTGTAATCTCTCGTGAGAATTTCACTCATATCTTTGGTAGATGCAGATTTGTTAAAAGCATATGGGATGTTGGCCACGAGGTTCTTTTACTATCTTTACACACCCGTTGTCATAGAAACAAACTATTATTGAATTTAGTATTTTTACAATGTGATTGCAAAATCTTCTAGACATCTAATTATCAAAATCTTGTAGAGAAATAGACACATTTTTGTTTTCAATAAATTTTGTATTCTATTTGAAGTTTCTATTTAAAAACTTTATACTAATAATAGTATTTTATATATGCATAATTTTTTCAAAAAGATTGAGAAATTTCTTACTTCTAACATGGATTTGGCTCAATAAATATTGAATATTGAAAAATAAATGAAAAAACTTAAAAGAGAATAATCATTTTCAATTTAAACATAAATTTTAAATTGTAATGTTTCTCTTGTACCTATTTTATTCTTTAGATTTGAAATATTTATGTATAACAAAGTAAACTTGATAGCTCTTTATGATATTGTTGTTATTTCTTTTGCATTTGAATTCTACTATTATATTCCTTAACATCTTGAAACAAATCACCCTTAGATTGAAAAAATAACCCAAAAACATTTTTTTACAAATTTGGAGAAGAGACGGTAGAAATTGAGGAGAGCCATTTAGAAGTTCAATGTAGAGTCCATGTCCCAATAGTCTTTGGCATGCTCGCTTCATGTAGGAGATGCTAAGCTTGTATAACTTGAGGAAACTACCATATATGTAAAAGAATCGAATCTATAAGAAATTTCATAGGGTTTCACGTCTAAGTCTCATTAAATTAGATTCCAATTAGGTTTTCTTGAATAATATGGAAATTGTGTTCTCGGGTACTTCTTTCAGTAGAAATAAATTAGAAGTAGTAGTAGACCAAGTTAAAGCATTATTTTTTAATTTTCATTTGTCATGAATCTAACTATTTTATATTGTATTTTCATTGAAGAGAAATTATAGTTGTGAATCTAGTATATATACATGTTTTAGGTAACTATTGCTATTTTATATATGTTTTTTTTTTTAATTATTGAAATTAATGGTTGTATATATATATATATATTTGTAATAAAAAATGATTTTTAGTTGGATATAATTTAAAATGGCATATAATATAAGTGAAAGATTCTTATATAGTCATTATCATAAATCACTTCAAAAGACTAATACAAAACCTAATCATTTTAAATAAAGTATATTAATACCGAATTTATAAATTTCTTTATCATAACTTAATAATTTGCATGTTATATTGTAAAGTGGTCCCATGTGCTAAATTGCATATTGTAAAGTTGTCGCGTGTGTTGAATTGCATATTGTAAAGTGGCCCCATGTTTGTAAAGTTGTCCGTGTGCTTTGAATTGCATATTGTAAAGTGGTCCCATGTGCTAAATTTCACATGTAAAGTGGTCTCATGCGCTAAATTTCACATCAATATAACATAGTTTAGAAAAAATAAATTAATAGTGATTTTATATTAATATATTAATATAATCGTGCAGCATTCATGACCATTTCATATATAAAACAATAAATTAAATTTACGTATTAAATATTGGAATATTTAAAATATAGAAAATTGGAAAACTTTTTGAATAATTGAAATGACTAGGAAAATAGGGTTTCATAAGATAATACTTGATTTTGTATAAATTTGGAGAGATTCATATGGTAGATATTGAAAAAAAAGACAAAATGAGCCCAAAAATGGAGATCATGCAACCGACCTAACCCATGTGATTATAGAGGGCGGTGAACCTAATTAAAAGACAAAATGAGCCTAAAAATGGAGATCATGCAAATGACCTAACCCATATGATTATAGAGGGTGGTGAACCTATTTTTTAATTATATTTTACATGATTATTGAGAGTAATATTTATCTATATAATTATTAGATATGAATAATTTAAGATTACAATAAATAATTCTAAGAATGACTTTAAAGGGTGGTGAATCTATTTTTTAATTATATTTTAGGTGATTATTGAGAGTAATATTTATCTATATAATTATTGGATATTTTTATTGTTGAAGTTTCTTTATAATAGATAATTTTTATAGGGTCTTTTTTTTTTTTTTGGGGCGGGGTGGGGGAAATTGTGTATTGAGTTTACTCTGTTCTATTTATATATTTGGTGATTGTTAAATTAATGTTGAACCATATAACTATTGTATTTTTAACCATAAATTTCTATAACAATTATGTATAGACTTACTTTTACATATAAGTTAGTGTATGCTATAACATATTTAAATTAATGTCAAATATATCAACGAATATTTATTCCATCAAATTTACTTAATTTTTTAAGTATTTATCTTTTGTAAGTTCATTTTAAATTAAAAAAATCGCATAACAACCATTTTATATGTAAGTGGAATTTAGAATGACACTCTACATATCTTAACATATAACTTTTAGATATGAAAAGTTACTCAAACCAACAATTCTATAACTAGCAATCGCATGTGCACAATGCAATGTGAATGCCGAACGGTATATGTTATTTGATTTTAGAGGGATAGTTATTAGTTTTGTAGTTGATGTTGATAAGGGGCGTGATTGATTTTGTAAGTGTAGGAATATAGATGAAGCATTACATTTAAAGGTTCTATCTCTACATTTGAAATTTGTTACAAATTCGTACATATACATTTGTAAATCTTATATCATGAGTGGTAGCATTTTGCAGACTATTTTATTTGAACTAAACATGAATACATGAAAACTTCCGTACATTTGCAGATTTTATATCATGAGTGGTAGTCTTTTGTGGCCAAGTATTTTGGCACTAAACATGAATACATTTATACATTTGATATTGCTTTGGATACAAGAAGTTTGAGTAAGGTAGTAGTGGAGGTGCTATCAAAGTAGAGGCTAGTATTTACGATGGGTTGATTTTGTTGAGTGATATTAGTCTCGAATGCTTTGGTTAATGATGAATTGACTTGGGAAGTCTATATGGAGTAGCCATGTGGATATGCAAAAGAGAGCAGAAAGCATCTAATGTGCTGCCTCAAAGAGGTGTTGTATAGATTGAAGTGTGCTCCCATAACCTGGTATGCTATGATTGATGACTATTTCTTGTAGAATGGGTTTCAAAAGTCTTCAAAAAATTCAAATTTGTTCTTTTTAAAAATTTATGTTAAAAAATAATGATAAACAATAGGCCTTGTCGAGGCCAAATGCGAGACTCGCGAGTCTTGACACGAGACTCGCTGAGTCTTGCCAAATTTTCCCCAAGCATTTGCACAATGTTTCATAAAGTTTGTGGATGCAAAATTGAGGGCATGTATTTTTAGATGCCTAGAGAATTTCTTCCTTGAGTTTTAATTCAAGGAAGAACATAAAGCAACAACAACCACTTTTTCAGCTCACAACCCAAGGAAATACATTCATAAAAACTTGATCAAATTTAAAGCCAGATGCAATACACCACAATGGTTGTTCACAGATTGAATACTGCTCCTGAAAATGAAGCATCCTTGCAATCAGAATCTTGTAGATCATGGTGGCTCTCAAGAAGCAGTGGGGACTTGTTGTCACTCTTTTCAGATGTTGCAAGAGTGTCTGAAGTCATCAATTATGTTGTGATGGATGTCCGCACCCTGTTCTAAAGCTCCCATTTTGGCACAGGCTGGGAGGATGCTGACAAAGGTTGTGGAGTATGGAGTTATAGTTGACAATTGCATTTACTTAAAATCTTCAACAACCTTTTCAAAAAGCCCATTTTGTACATATCCTGCAATCATCGCATTCCATGAGACCACATCTCTTTGACACATTTTGTCGAACACTTCATGTGCATCGTGTATGCTTCCACATTTTGAATACATATCTATTAGGGCATATTCATTTAAATGTTTTCAAATCCTCTTCAACAAACCCATTTTGCGCATATCTTGCAATCATTACAGTACAAGAAATCACATCTCTTTGAGACATTTTGTCAAACAGTTGACGTGCCTTGTTAATGCTTCCACATTTTACATACATATCTACCTGGGCACTTGCAAATGCAACATCTCACAAGAAACCCCTTTCAATTATTTTTTGATGGATGTCCATGCCATGTTCTATAGAACCCATTTTGGCACACATTGGGAGGCTATTGGAAAAGGTAGTGGATTTTGGCTTGATTCCTGCCAATTGCATTTGTGTAAAAGTTTTGAATGCCTTTTCAACAAACCCATTGTGTGCATAACTTACAGTCATTGTGCAGTCCATGTGACTACATTTCTTTCAGGCATTTTGTCAAATAGTTTACGTGCCTGTATACTTCCACATTTTGCATACATATCTACCAGGGCACTCGCAACTGCAACATCTGAGAAAAATCCCTTCTCCACTATACTTTTATGGATATCTATACCCTGTTTTAAATAAACTATTTTGGCACAGGCTGGGAGTATGCCAGAAAAGGTGAACTGATCAGGTTCAAACCTTGTTGGTTGCATTTGGTGAAACAATGTCAATGCTTGGTGAGGATGCTCGTGTCTTGTGTAAAATGTAATTATGATATTCTATGAGACGAGGTCTCGTTCAGTAATTTGGTCAAACACTTGGCGAACACCTGCTAAACTTCCACACTTTTCATACATGAGTATAACGGTATTTTGTAATAGTTTATTTGTGGCAAACTTAAATTCCCTTTGATTGTTATACGAGTGAATTTTCTTACCATCTGAAAGGGTTTTCTTGGAAATGCAGGTAAACAGAATGTGTAATGCCTCTTTCAACAGATCACCTCTACATAGTATTGTTAGACTGAGATTGAGATCCGAAGCGGATGGCATTGGAAATGTGCATTGTTTGTCAGTCTACTTCTACCACAATGACACTGTCATCATTTTCATACTCAAAATTAGTTTTATTGGTGTTTATTAATTATTTGTGTGAATTACAAAGAGCCAAAGACATGAATGCTGAAAAAGAGATAGAAAAAAGATATCTACTCGGGGTGTGATACAATTTGATCAAATAGTAAATCAGAATCCAATTGATGAAGAAATGGCAGGAACAAAGCCTTGTTATGCTACAAGAGTGTCTGAAGTCATCATTGAAATCCTCCAGTAGCACTTGATAACAAATGTTTCTTTAGATCCTTGAATTCCAGGGAGCAGACACACTCACTAGTGTCTATAAATCCTTAAGCTTTTTATAGCACACACCCACTATGACTCTCTCGATCCCATAAAAGCCCGTCCCACGAAAAATTCAATCCCTTTGACTATGGGCAGTAGTAATGTCAAACCCATCTTCCCACGAAAAATCCTTCACACTGGAAAACTTGATCCAGTAATTATAGAAATGAAAGACTTCACTCTACGGAGTTCCGAGGCTCCCAAACAATGGCGTTGGGAAAAATTCTCGAGCCCTTTTGCACCAGCGAACGCCATCTCCATGTCAAATATTTTCTTAAATAAGTCCCCGTACACCTTAAAAAATCCATCGCCGCAAATGAAGATGATATTAAAAAAGATATATTTTATAAAACACCACTTTTTATTTTAATATATTATATATATTTGGTAAAGCACTTTATAGATTTATACAAATCTATCTCAACAAAAAGTAAAAATGAACTCGAGTTTAAAAAGCAAACACTAAATATAGAGCCGGAGATGGTTACATTATAAGACAATGCAATCTTTTCTAATTTTACCTACAGTGATAGGGATTTATGGTTTTCACTTTCCACTTTGAACATTTGAGACATAAGTCCCCAAATCATGGTTGATCTCCAAATCAGAATCTTATGTAAATCGGTACTCTCCATTTCTGTCGAGAATTCGGCCGTCATTCATGACAGAGTCATTTTCAAACAACTTCTTCACAGCTATTTCTCTCCCGTATCTCAGCGTTCCCTGAGAATTCTCAAATATTTCATCTTGCAGTCAAATTAAAGTGAGGGCTACAGTGACATTAACCGAGCAGAGAATTGACGGGTACTTTGTAAACCTCGCCGAAGCCCCCTTGACCAATCTTGTTTCCAGAATCAAAATTTTCAGTTGCCTCTCTAATTCCCCGCTTGCAGAGGGTTTTGTTAGCAAAGAATTTATTAAAATAAATGTCAAACTAATGAAAAAATCAAACTGAAAATCACCTGGCCGAGCTCTCTTGTGCCATATATTCGAAAAAATTGTGCTTCCGCTTCTGAAGTCTGGACCAGACAAAGAAAGAAACCGCCATTATTAAAATTGCGCTTCCGCTTCTGAAGTCTCGGGTGTCAGCAAATGGGAGGGTAGGGGCAACCGGCATGAGAGTATATTCGCTGACCATATTGGAGTATTTTGGCGAAGTTCTGGAATTGGCAGGAAATGCAAGTAAAGATCTCAAGGTGAAACGCAGCGTGCAAATCATAAAAAGCAGTAATGACCGTCAAATTTAATCATTTTGAAAAAACGTCCAAACGGTATCGCCAAGACGTCAAATTTAGCATCGCTGTAGAAACATCCGGAGGTCCTCTACCATAGGGGAATGCCTTCGGCATAAAAATTAACCAACAATTCTATTAAAAATAATATTTTTAACAAAAATTAAAATCAACTACCATTTAAATTTTAAAAAGAGAGTAAGAAATGACTAAAAACCATAATCATCAATCACTTTAAAAATTGAAATTAAAATTAAAAAATAAAAGTGCATGAACTACTCACTTAAAAACCAATGCTTAATTTGATTAATTGTTCTATGAATATGGAAGTGTTCATGTCCCAGAGTATGGCGAAGAACCAATAGGCATATTGTACATAAGATTTTAAGGAGATCATGTTTCATCATCAACGATTCCCAAACATGTATATTGTCATTCAATCATATCAAACTTTGATTTCGATTTTCACATATCAATTCATTGAAGATGCTCTTAACCATTGATTATGATTAGTTTGTCTTTGGCTTGTGCGGACACGTGAGGGCAAATGGAACATAATTAATAAGATTTGTGTAAGTTATCGCATTCATAATTAATGAGATAATCGTGAATGGAGCATTCATGCTCATAACTATTTGGGATAGGGAAAAATATCTAACATGCAACATACTATAGAAGTAAAAATAATAAGCTTATAAAACAAAAACTCCTCCGTGCGCGATGAGGCTTCGATTGAAAGCATCTGATTATATTCTATAACCCAAATATATATATAAATTAAGTGTTTGTAGATTACACTTTCAATAAATAGATATATAACATACATAGGTATAAAGTTTGAGGAAAAATTACAAGGTCACGAAAGAAAAAAAAATCTATAAGAGTTAAATGTCTACATGTGTTGCAAGTATAAATAATCAAAAATTAAGAGTAACAAGAGCCGCGAAGTGGCCAGTTTCTGCCATTCATGCTATAAAAATGTAATTGTATTTTAGCAATTGCTTAAGTGATATGTTGATTGTAAAAATTCAAGAAAATTAAATTTAATAGATTTTATGCCTATTTAAAAAATGATTTAAATGTTATTTAAAAATTTCAAGCCCAACATAATAGTATAATTGGACTCTTTTTATCACTAGTCAAAACAAAATTAGCAAAGCATGTAATGGAATTATTAATGAACATGAAATGTACAAAATCTAAGATCAAAATCTCAAATTTAATCTTTTTAAATAGATTTCAGATTTATGTATTTAAGATATTTACACTAATTCTTAAGTTATAAGTTATAATTTAAAAAAATTAAGAAGGAAAACTTTTAAAAAGTTTAAGAGGGAAATTTTTTTATTTACTTTGACAAATAAAAAACAAATGAATTAAGTTTAAATTATTTTGTTGTAAAATAATTAATATAAATTATGTTATTAATAGTGAGAATCAATGTTAGAATTTTATATTACTTAGAAATATTTGTTTATAAAAGTTAAACCTTTAATTGATTTTTATAATAATAAAAAATTGAATTTATGATGAAAATTTAAATGTTGTGTATTTTTGTATTGTTTAAAAAAGAACAAAAAAAAAATACCATGACAAAAAAGATTTGACATTTAATAAATAAGAACAATGTAAATAAATGCTATTACTATTTCAATGGGACACATGGAATTAAATGAATTGACAAATTGACAAGGGTTAATAAATGCTAGGCCACTTGGCCATTTACAATTTTTTGGCTTAAAAAAATAGAAAAACCTGTAGCTCAATAAGGGGGAAAAATTGTCAAATCTCCCTTTCTCACCAATCAAAATTCTAAGAAATTAATTTATGTGAAATTATATTTATGTAAATATGTCAATTCAAAGTTTATACATTAGAAAATTTGACATAGGCAAAAAAATTATCATTTGTGATTGGTCCATTGACAAAAATTATTGCATTGAAGTGAAAACTATAGTATTCCTGCCATAGGCAGGAACTAATAACTATATAAAACTAAGGATCAAACTCCATTAGTCATGTTGAGGAGTTGGCAAATGGTTTAGTGTATCTTCTCAATCATCACTACAAGAAGGATGATAAGTATCAAGCACGAATTTCTAGTCTTTTTTTTTTATGTATTCTTATCTTCATTTCCCTTCTTGCCACAGGGCGAGTTCAAGGAGAAATAAATATATTTTGGCAAGGAAATTTTCCTTACATATTCTAGTCCATTGGTCCATAGCCCCCATCCCACTAAGAGGACCAACCTCTATGATCATATGTCATTGATTGTGTCTGGGGGGGGCGGGCGCGTTGAGGGGTGTGGTGGGGGAGAGGTGATGAAGAGAAGTCATGGGAAACAAAAGTATTTAGACCTACACTAACCCCTTCCATGTACCATGTCATTTTCCTTACCTAAGAGATTCATGTCAAGGGGAGTGTGGAGGAACTTTGTTCATAGTGAAAGGGGTGTTGCCCTAGTAACCAATCAAAATATAGAGGTTCTTGACTTCAAAGGCAACTTTTTCTACTTGAACTTGTATCTTTAATATTATATTCAATAGAATGATTTTTGTTAGTAATAATGAAATCTTGTTCAATTGCCCATCATTAAAAACTACACAATTTCTATATTTACATATCCGAAAGAGAATTTTTAGTGTCAAAATATACCAATTTTCTTGTATTTTATAGGAGTGAATAAAAATCCCCAAGAAGTACTATGTTTTGAGAGAAGGTTTCAAGTATGAAGGGTTTAAAGAAGAAATGAATCACTTCCAACATTATTGAGCTTGCGCATAAAAACCCACAAAAATGTGAAACTTGAAAGATTGAATCTAACCACATTCCCGACATCTAGGTATATGTATGCCCTTATGACTTAACCTATCACACACATTCAAAGACCTTGGTAAACAATGTGGTAAGAATATTGATCTTTCTCAAGTTCAATAATGACACACCACATAGTGAAAAATCTCATGGCCCAGTAAAAGAGGAATCATTGCGATTATAATGTTTTTTAGAATTTCATAAAAGAGGAATCATTACGATTATAATGTTTTTTTGAGAATTTCATAATGCACAAGCATGGGGAAAGCTACCTAACATGATCGTAGTATAGAAAAGGATTAGACATATTCCAATTCAAGTCTCTCCACTATTGAGGAGCAAATTAAGGACCAATTTCAAGAATAACCTCACCGGGGACTACTATTTGAATTTCACATACTCAAAAATTTGTTATTGAGCCCATTTTGAGCTTTTAGATCAGGCCAAAACATCTAGTTCTTATAACATCCATTAAATAAATAAATGATGGTGAGTATGCCCCAAATACGCCCTTTCTAAAAATTGATTTACATTACCCTTGAGTACTAGGGATAGAAATTGCTCACTAAAGATGGAAATTTATTATTATTATTATTATGATTGGTAAATAGTTTTTGAAAGGGACTATACCCTTTTACAGAAAGGATCAAAACCCAGATTTTACAATTTTAACAAAACAAAAAAATATCAAAATCAATATTTAACATGAAATCCCAACAATGAAAGTAAATTGCCCATAATACAACCAAAAAAAAACAACAACAATATAGTAGGTCCACAACCAACCAACTCACAACATCATTCCATGATTTGAAATAGGGTTAGAATTTAGTTTGTTATGTGATTTCTTCCTACGTTCCACCACCGTCCAGTCCACGTTACCATCTTCCCTGAAGATCGGAAGAAAAACTTCAAGATTCATGATAAGAGTGTGGCCCGCATCGAGGGGCAATGGGGCACAATCCTTTAGAGTTGTAGCATCCACCTGCGGGGTAGAAGAAATTTGTGGTATCTCGGTAGTAGGGGGAGCTTCTACCTTTGAGGGGTTTGATGAATCCACACCGGTTCTAAATGGGGGCTAATCGTCACTAAAGACTATCGAAGATAATGTGTATTCAAAATAAGTTGATCCTAAATTTATCTCCTTTCCAAGAAAGACATGGTTTAATGGCTTCCAAATCTTTTCATATGTTTGTGGCAACAAATTTGAGCACAATTTTAACAAGAATGAGGACATCGGGAAGGGTATGAAAACCATGGTAAGAAATTTTAAGCATTTAGCATCAACATTTACACTAAAATGTGCTCAAATTTATGAGTTTTTGCAATTTTGTTTCCACACCTACAAAAACACAATTGTTTCCACGTCTACAAAAACACTTTTGTTGTGCATGTTGTGTAAGCCTCAATAATGCTAAATGACACTTCTTTCTATGAAAAAATTAGCAGTTGCTTGGTGTAACTTTGTTGTGACACAAGTTGCATCAGCAAAAAAATTGCACCAAAACTATATAATAGGGTATTCTATCAAATTTTCAAAAAATTAAATTGTTTAAAGTTTTCAATGAATTATTGGAGGGGGAAGGGTATGAAAACCACAGAAGAGATTTTAAACATTTAGTGTCAACATTTACTCAAAAATGTGCTCAAATTTATGAGTTTTTATGCAATTTTGTTTCCACACCTACAAAAACACAATTTTGTTTCCACGCCTACAAAAAGCTTTTGTTGCACACATTGTGTAAGCCTTGATAATGCTAAATGACACTTCTTTCTACGAAAAATTAGCAACTTTGCTTGGTGTAACTTTGTTGTGACACAAGTTGCATCAACAAAAAAATTTGCACCAAAATTATATAATAGGATATTCTATCAACTTTTCAAAAATTTAAATTGTTTAAAGTTTTCAATGGATTTTTGGAGGGGGAGGGTATGAAAACCATGGTAAGATATTTTAAGCTTTTAGCATCAACATTTACACTAAAATGTGCTCAAATTTATGCATTTTTGTTTCCAATCCTACAAAAACACAATTTTGTTTCCACGCCTACAAAAACACTTTTGTTGCGCACGTTGTGTAAGCCTCGATAATGTTAAATGAGACTTCTTTCTGCGAAAAATTTAGCAGCTTGCTTGGTGTAACTTTGTAGTGACACAAGTTGCATCAAGAAAAAAATTTGCACCAAAATTATATAATAGGGTATTCTATCAACTTTTCAAAAAATTAAATTGTTTAAAGTTTTTAATGAATTTTGGAGGGAAAGATTCATGGAAATAATGACACTTTTGCTTCAAACTTAAATTAGAAAATACATCGATATTATAAATTTATGTTAAATATTGTGCATCATAGATTTTAAAGTTATAGAAAATGATCGAAAGCAACCCGTTTTCATGTTTGAAAATGAGTTTTTAATTTTGTTAAATGCGGAATTTTCATGGTTAATTTTTTTCCTCTCCATGTATCCAACCTAAAAATAGTACGATGCAAGTAACATTGATGCAAATAACATTGGAAATGTGGGTGGGAATAGGGATACCCAAAATATGCAAATAGGGTTTTGGCTCTCCCTTATTCAACTTTACAATAATATGTAAAAAAATATTGAGCCCAACTCTTCAATCTAATTGATAATATGAATAGATGTAGTTAATTAACATGTGGTGAACTTGCACAAGAAAAAAATTTCTAGCATAGAGAGTTTAGAAATAGCAGGTAGATAATGACTTAGATTCTCAGCAAACCAACGATGATTGTGAGAATAAATAATGGTTATCTCAATATTCATCATCATCAAATATGTATCAAATACATAAGGCATGGAAGCCAATTTTTTTCAATATCTAAGACTATCAATACATCCCCTAAAACAAAAAGTTTTAGAAAATTTTATTCAATCTCTTAGGGAGCTATGCTCTTAAATTTTACAAGCATCGTTTCACCTTAATGGAATGATAAATTGATCATTTTCCCGATATATTCTTACACTATGAAAAGAAATTCCATGGTATTTCAATCTCTCACTTTTAGTAGAAAATGCATTCCAATTATCTTATTCATATCTTTGGACTATTTAGATCAATTTGCGGGCATGTAGTTGTACAATTGGATGATGAGACTTTTTATTTCTAATATATGGCACAGTCTAATGCAATTGCATCAAAAATTTGATTTTTTTTTTTTTTTGGATGGATTTATTTCAAAAAAATAATAGGAAATGTTTGCATTAGTATTTGTGGCATGACTTATTTTTTGACATCAATACGTCTATGCGTTAGTAAAATTATCAATGTTGCACTTGCTAATGTAAAATATGATGGTACTTAAATCAACATTTAAAAAACTCCAAATTTAGATGATTGACACTATTTTGGAGGTTTTATATATTTTAAAATATTATTTTCAACCCCTAATTGAATAATGAAAACTTATGTAAGAAAAAATTGGTTACCACAAATTTGTGCAGGATTGCGAAAAAAGTAAAATAGTGACACTAATAGTGTCACAAAGTCATCAAAATCTACTAATCTCAATCCATTTATGAGCAGCTCTTCCATAAGGGATGGTAGAAAAATATATTTCCTAAGAAATGTGAGAGAATGTGAACATAAGGATCAAGCCAAAATGCATGCACATCAACAAAGTTGCACTCAAATGGAAACACGAAGTAGCTCCAAGTTGTATGCAAGAAATTAACCACCAAGAAATTGTGCATGCAAGAAAAAGATCTTCTCATTCTCATAGATCAAAAAATTAAGTACAAATAGGAGTGTTGTGTAACTCCCAATGCGGGACTCATCATACCTTCACAAGGGAGAAAGGAGTTGCAATTCAGAAATCGAATGTAACTCATGTATGGCGACATCGACGCATATGACATATTCTATGAAAAAATATGTCATGCATCATATAACTCCAAATGACACCTAATGACCTATGAATCACCTAAGGTAAGATGACTCACTATGTGTGAGGGAAAATAACCTAATAAGAGGTAAATGAAACCTCTCACACAAATAAGAAATAACTTTTAATCTTCACTACCTTCATTGGATCACATATTCCGTTTTTACATATATAAAGTTCACACGTTCGTAAATATGAATCAACCTCATACCTCCAACTTATTTGGGATCACAACATAGCTCCCAAACCACTATATGAAACACCTTCTTCCCTTCTAAGTTAGCCTAAATAAAACCATGAAGGATTTTTTCCATCCCATTATATGAAGCTTCATAAGGGGCATAAATTAAATATGAATATACATGTGTGGCATCTAACACCTTAGAGATATTTAAAACTTACCAGCTAAAGAGAGTCTTGGTAAGCTAAGTCAACCTTTATCTAATCTCTACACAAAATTAGTCCATAAACTCAATTTGTGAAGCTTGGATGGAAAAGGGGGTGCCCAAATATTTGAACACCTCCCAATGTGATACCCACTTCTATTTGTAGTTTCCAAACCATATTGGATTACACATATAGTTGTAAAATATTCACATATAATAAATGAATGATCCAAAAAATATTTTAGAATGTAATGAAGATCAAAACAATAGAAGAGAGACTTGTGGACCAAGATTCCCCAATATTCAATATATTTAGAAATATAATAATTCCCTTAGGGTAGGGCAACATTATACAATACTCCTTAAGAAAGGAATAACTCCAAAAGATCTCCCACCATGAGAACTACACTTTGAGGGGGATACATCCAACACCTTCTACCAAATAGAAGGATATTCACATACATAACATACATTATAATGATATCCACTCCTTTCTATATGCATATATTACTCTTATTGGGTGTGTAACACCTAATCCTAAAGTAGGTTGAGTCATTAACCAATATAACTAATTCCAAAATTTACCTATAAACATATAACTAACTAAGGAGATGTGTGCCCCATGTCCGAATCTCCATCATCCCATATACATTATAATATCATCTCTCTAAGTACATAAGATATAGGATGACTTGTATCAATTAGTCTTGTATCCCCATTAAATATTACGACCTTAAGAAAGGTAGAAGGTATGAAGGAAATCCATAGAGTTTTTATCACTTCCTCCTTTTAGAAAATAGAAAGAAAGAAATCATCATAAAAGTGACACTCAAAAGGTTTAAAACCATGATAGTTAAAGAGATAAACTTACCCTTAACAATCAAATAGAAACATGCTCAATTAAAAGATATCTAAATATTCAATGGATAATACTACATAGAGAGGGAGATATGAAATAATCGTTTTGATGAATCTAAAGAGGTAAAATTGATTAGATTAATGACCAATAGTTGTTAAACAAGCAATAACCTCCTTAAAATCAGTTTAAATAGACTACACTAACTTGGGACCAATCCTTGTAGTCTTCAACATAACAAGAATGACAGATCAATCAATAGGATCATAGTCCTCAAAATAAATTTTAGAAAACAAGGCCTTTTCAAGGAAGGGATGGGCCCACTCTATTCTTCCCAAAAACATTAATATTACCGAGAACATATCTAATTTGGATAAACCCATTTAGTTTAGGTCAAACAACAATGGGAAGTAAATGTTGAATTCTAAGACCAAGGATTTGGCAATGATCTTGTGAGAGACATTGAGAAGGTAATATGCTCCAAATCAAAATGAGATTAGAATCTCCAACTTCAATGATAAAGTTAATGTGACCCTTATTTATGAGCTTACCAAGAAAGCTTTTTGTATAGTGCGTCAAAGTAGACTTTATACAAATCTAGGCCAACATTATCCCACAAGTTTTGATAATAATTACAAGGATAACCATCAACCTCATACACATTTTTAGGCCCCCTATGTTTAATCACATTATGAAGCTTATTAATGGAGGATGGTCTTTAATAGGCCACATGTAGACCATTAATGATCATACAAGGCAGAACTCCAATATATTTCTCAAGTGTTTCTTCTCTCTCAAAGGTATATGATTGAGCTTGGAGAACCTACTTATATTGGCTCATAAAATTTTGATGGATAGATCAAAGAGACTAATAAGATGATATCATGTTTCTATAAGCACTTGAATTTGAGAAGAGCATTGTCAAACTTTAAGACATGTTGAAATAATTCCTTGGAAATTATTCCCCCAACTTTAAGCCAATGGATTCAAGCACAAATTCGAGTTACCCTTTTTTAGTGGAATTCAACCAAAATATATTTGTGATGCAATACAATAATTTTCAATTTTAAGGGTTCATTCGAGAGCAAGACCTCAATTTTTAAATAAATTCTCTTGAACTCTCTCGACATTGGATTCATTATCACTTATTCCTTAGATTATCCTGGAATTTTTCTTACCAAAAACACAAAGAAAGGTGGCATTGTAAAAATGATAGCCTCCAACCACTCGGTCTAACCCATAGTATCAAAACGTCAAGGGATTATGTTCTAAAACTTTCAAATGTTCATAAGAGTGTGATCATGATTCCAATGAGTAATTTTCATATTGAACTAGTTTTGGAAGACCTTGGCATTTAATATGTAACTTAGTGGGTTTCGATAAGATAAAACAACATCAAAATGACTAATAACCAAATTTAAATAAAAATAAGCAAAATAAAATGTAAATTTTTCTTATCCAACAAGGTCATGTCAATTTGTTTGATAATTCACTCAAATCTTTGGAAAAAGTTAGACTAAGTAAGCCAAGTGGTTGGAGGTGTTTTTCTCTAATGATGATCATAACCATAAAGGTCGAACTTATTACACATGTGAAATCAAGTTTCTATCTTCATGACACACCAATGCATATGAAGGATCCTTTCTCTTGTCTTTCATGGACTCCACCATATATTAAAGTCACATGAGATAACCTTGTTTTAAGTGTTACTTATTGTGTTATTTATAAATAAAATAATAGTAATAATAAGATAAATGTCAATTTTTATCTTCTATCTTTTTGAATCCATCCCTAAGGTGGATATAGATGGTCTCCATGTAGGAAAATTTTTGGTTCCCATATGGAACCCTTCTTATTCTATTTTAGCAGCTTTTCATATTCTCCATTGTTTACCTATAATATATAAGCTTCTTTCAAATAAAGAGGAATATCTTCGAGCATACATATCTCTTATAGAGTTTTCCAATTTGTATACATTTGGAATTGTAATAAAATTAGCTTGTTTTTTATAGCTTTTTTAAATTGTGAATTGATTATTATGACACATTAAACACCATCCTTAATGTGTTGTTCACCGGGTTGCACCTCAATTTGGATCACAAAAACACACATGAAGGTGGCATTGAACAACACGACAACCTCCCACAACTCAATCTAACCCATAGTAATAACGAGTCATGGGACTAAGTTCCAAAACTTCTAAAAGTGCATAAGAGTGTGATCATGATTCAAATGAGAAATATTTATGTTGAACTAGTTTTGGAAGACCTTGGCATTTAAAATGCAATTCAATGGGTTCATGTTTATATATAATAACATCAAAATGATTACTAGTTCCAAATTAAAATAACAAAGAGAAAAAGAAAACACATATTTTTCTTAACAAATAGGGTCATGTCAATTCGTTTGAGAACCCGCTTGGATCCTTGAAAAAGTTAGACTAAGTGAACCAAGTAGTTGGAGGTGTTTTTCTCAGTGATGATTCGTAACCATAAAGGTAAAACTTATTACACACATGAAATCAAGCTTCTATCTTAGTAACACACCAACACATAGGAAGGATCACTACTCTTGTCATTCATGGAAGTTCCATCATATATTAAAGTCACTATAGATAGCTCCTTGTTGGTAGTAGGAGGCCCCCCACAACCATTTCTAGAGCATCACTCATCGGGGATATTTTTCGAAGTGACAAAAGTTCCCTAAACTTCCCTCTAGACCATTCCAAAGCAGTAGCAGAGCCTTTAGAGAGCTTTTTGACGACTATAAGAACATGAAAAACGAACACTCTGAGCTCAAGTTATGTTCGGTCAAAGTTTAGTCAACATGGAAGTCAACTTTGGTCAACATGTCAATAAGTGAACCACTGACAAGGTGACATGTGGCAATTGGCGACAAGGAAAAATTGATAGTGTTGTAATTTTTTTAAAATCAGTTCCATGGTATAGAGCTCGTCGCAAGCTTTTTGACACATTTTGAACGGACCAAATTTGAGTTCGTATGCGAAAGATATGCATAGTCAAAGTTGTGGTCAAATGATGACGTGGCACACTCTGACGTGGACAAATGACATATTATGGGCATGAAACTTGGCAGGTTTTTAGTGGATTTGGATTTAAAATAATAATAATAATAATTTATTTAATCCATTCCATGGGAATAAGCCTAATCCCATGGGATAAGGAGGATTTTGTGGACAAAAGCTATTTAAAGGCTTATCCTATCCCTTTCCCACCAAATGTGGGGTCAATGGCTAAATTGGGCGCCTAAACCTATGGAAGGGGATTTGAACCCAAAGACCTCATCTAAAAAGATAAGCGGCCTTACCAACCCACCACCCTCTTATAAGTGGTATAAATAAAGCTCACTTGTATTTGTAGAAAATAAGTGCTAGGGTTGTGTCAAGCCAATAAACAAGTAGTTTTGGAAAAATACAATTTTGAGGCACTTCCACTCAAAACTAGATCTCGAGTTATATATGAAAGTTGTTCAAAATTTTGAGACGATCACGATGGTATGATCATTTATCTGATTTGGATATTTTGTGATAGATTTATGTGTTGTTAAAGTCACACAAAGGCGTAGAACCAAAGGGAGACATCACCTGCAAGTGGATCAGGAAGGTGAAGGACATAGGCTGAGCTCCATTAACATCCTTCGAAGGTCTGAAACACATTTTTGTAGGTTTTTGATTCATTATTGGTTAATTTAAATGTTATTATATTTACATTTTTTAACATTATTAATGGATCGGTTCACCACGAACCCGGGGACGTAGGAATTCGAACCCTGTAAACAATCTAGTGTTGTGTTCTAATTTTTATTTTAGGTTTCGATATTTGAAAGTAATTTAAATTTAGAATATGAATATGGATGCAACAATAATCAGTAATTGATAAAATTGGGATATCAATTAAAATCAAGAAACAATGATTTTGGGGCTTTTGAACAAACAATGAATTTTTGAGTAAACTGTAAACTTAATTTCAGTTTTAATTCAGTCCTAAATCAGATTCTAATCAATTTTTGGAAGTCTAAAATCCTTTTAAGTTGATTAAAATTGAAGATCCTTTGAAATGATTAAAAGTGTTAATTTCAAGCACCTGTTTTCGGATCAATCACATTCTCCAAAATGTCATTGGAGGCATAAAGGCTTTCATGGCCAAAGGACTACCCATAAAAATCAAAAATCATACAAATGGAATAGTTATATAGGTCCACACCTTAGTCCATCACAAACAAGACATATAATGAGAATATCAAAGTGGTGTCTCTGTCATATTATAATCCATGGTAGGACATGTGTTACGTAGCATCAAACCAAATCATATAAACTTCCATTTGTAAAGGAAAATAGTTAATTTATTAACTTTGAATATGCATATATCCTACATATCAAAAAAGAGAGGAAAACTAGCCTTAATGGTATACATGTATGTTAGGTAAGTTAAACCAAGAACATTAGATGAGAAAATATTCATAGATATTAATATTCTATCAAGCTTTATACTATCATCATCAAGGCTAGCTCGTGATGTATAAATTTTGTGTGAAATTTTTTGTTATCAACCTTTTAGAAGAAAATCACCAAGTTATATTAAAGTGACTATATATCATACACATATTCTTCCTCTTCTCTTTCTAGGAAGGGATTCATGGATGGTGTGCAACCTTTTGACATGGAGAAATAGATAGGACTTCGAAGAAATAACATCTTTTGAGCGCAGTGGATGCGATCAGGTTTATGTTTTGTTCGATAGTATCTTTTTTTTTTGCTTTTTATTTACAATTTTATCCCTGTCTTGCTTTTTCTTAGTAGTTTCTCTTTTGACTACTGTCTGGCTTATTGTAATATTTGGATTCAGATCCTTTTTTGCTACTTTATCATGTTTATCTAGCTGTTGAGCCTCTTTTGTAACAGGGTATAGTCCCTTCAAAACTATTTTCCATTAATAAAAAAGTCAACGTGGAAGGCATCACCTCCATTAAGGAATGTGAAGCATAGATAGTATCAAGTGATATTGTATTGAGATTAACACCAAGTGGAGTTCTTGATACTTATGATCTAAGTTGAATTGAGACATTGGGAAATATGATTCATTTTGTTTGTAGTGACCACAATGGCTAGTAAAGGGTTTGCATTAAGAATTTTATCATCCCTCTATTACACCGAGTGTTATTCATACAATGGCATTCTAGGGGTGGTAGAAGACTATAATGTTGTGAAGGTGGTCACTTTTAATGGTCAACATGTAATGAAAAAATAAAATAAAATAAAATAATATGAAATAGAACTCACTAAATGTACATGAAAAAAAAGTAAACATATAAATATAAATTAAAAAATAACAAATAACAAATGAATTTAAATGAATACAAACCAAAAATAAAAAAGAAGCGAAAAAGGTAATATCAAGAGATAAGAACAAGATGGATGTTTTGATTTATTTTATTCAATAGTATATAGATAATAGGAGGTAAGATTGAAAAACCCTAATTAAAAAAAAATCTCATTAACATAAAATGAAAAACTCCAAGTCTTTTAAATTAGATGAATATCTTAGATATATTGAAGTTCACTATGTAAATAAATATGTTACAAATAGATTAATCAAAAATATATTTGGATACTATACAAGGAATTGTTTTTCTTCATTCTAAATCGTCCTTTAAATTAGATGAATATATTAAATATATTAGGCCTCACTATTTTTTTAATTGAGAAGTGCATTCAATTGGGCACTAGATTACGGAGATTGTTGACATCTTTGCTCATGCTTTGGAGCAAGCATATAGTGGATTTACAATTACGAATAAGTGTACAACTAAACTAGTGGCCACCTTCAACTTAAACAACTACAAGTAAGGGGCATCCACGCTATCAAAGTCACACAGGGCACAATTCTGGCCTCAACCGTTTTGACTCTCCTGTGTCGGGTATCTCTAGGCCTTGCACTAAGCAAGACTTGATCCCTAGTGAGCTTATTCAAATCCAATCAACTTCACGAATGAACCAAGGGCCCTTTGATATTAGACTTCACTATTGAAATGCATATGTTTAACAAATTAATCAAATAGATAGTCAATTATTATGCGCAGAGAGACACTTTTCTTTATTTTGTTCAATAAAGCATAGAGATATTTCTCATAATAGAATAAAAACATCTCATACTTAGAGATATCTATATTATGATAAAATATTTTATGTTTCTTCAATTTTATAAATAAAAACATTTTATTTTATGACAATGTACTATCGATGTTAAATGTTACATTTTTCTTTATGTGTTCCTCTAAATTAAAAAAATTATTGTCAGAAGCTATACTTATATATTATGGAGTTTTAATGAGAGCAAGTCTAATTTAGTAGGTCCCATTTAGAGACAACTCAAGTAGTAATAAGAATGTTTTAGTATTGTTAGTTCAATGTTTATAAAATTTAAAGATCTTATACGTTTAAAAGTTAGAGGAAAAAAGATAAATAGAGGTAATGAAATTATTAATAATTGTTGTATGATAAAAATATAAGATAAAGTCTTAGATTGATATGTCTCAACATTTTTCGAGATATATATATTAACGATATATAATGTATATAGTTATGATCATTCTTCTTGCCAATGACTTGCCAACATCATGCATCTCCTTAAGATCATTTATATGCTTAGTTGAGGATTTAACCAATGTGGGAGTTCTAGAAATCCTAAGAGGCTCTGTCCCTTAGTTTGTATTGCGAAATACAATCAAAATCAAATGTTTGACAAGCTAATATACATAATCTTATGGGCAAACCATCACATACCGACTTGAATTTTAATTTTTTCTTAAGATCTTAAGAGAGATGAATTAAACATAGACCTTGTTTTCGAGGCTAAGAAGAATAAAATTTGTTATTTTTAGAGAGATAAAAACATTGTAATGGTTTGGCAAGTCGTTTAATAAATACTTAAAGGAGGAGTGAGATTCTAGGACATCCAATGTGCTCAAAGACTTTAAGATTGACTTCAGATTACGAAACAACAAAATCCCTAGTGCATGGGGAGAAGAAGAGCAAATGACTCTCTACAAACTAAGGAATGTTCTTTAAAATGGTTAGGGCTTCATGAAACCTAAATAGGAAGAAAACCTTGGTTTGATTATTGTACCCAACTCTGGGCATAAACTTCAAGGGGATTTTAACAACAAAATATGTAAGAAGGATTTTGATTTTCAAGCCAATAACAAGTATTTGCATTACCAAAAAATATCTCGAGAAAAGATATATTAGCTTATGACGAACTTTGGGACAAACTTCTTAGCCTTCTTGGCCGCCGTGGTCTCCTCCACCACTTTGAATAACACATCTCACAATGCATGTTCATGTGGGGCGCTTGTTATTAAATAGTAAAACACCGTGACACAACTTTGGGACAAACTTCTTAGTCTTTTTTACCGCCATGGTCTCATCCACCACTTCAAACAACATCTCACAATGCATGTTCATGTGGGATGCTTGTTATTAAATAGAAAAACACCATGACACAACTTTAAGACAAACTTCTTAGCCTTCTTAACGCCCATGGTCTCCTCCATCACTTCAAACAACATCTAACAATACATGCTCATGTGGGGTGCTTGTTATTAAATAGAAAAACACCACATAAATGAAGGAAGGCTAAGCTTCCCTAGTCTATCGTGGTATGTGATAGTCTCATGAAAAGCCGAAGAAAAAGAACCCTAAGACATGACAATGAGATATGACCACCTCTATATAAACAAAAATCCCTTATCAACTCGAATCTCGAAGCTAAATAATTATATGGAGAAATTTTCACTTGTTAGTTGAACGTCCTTTCTAATTTGATCTCAAAGCATTCTATATTTATCTTCTCTTCCTATGTTCTTAATATTTTATTCCTTCTTCAATTATCACCGTTAATAAAAACCGATAACTTGGTTCGTTCATGTTTTAATTATAATTTTTCTTTCACTATAATGATGTTCGTGATAGGAAAATCCTTTTCTTTGACATTAAGGGAAAGACGTGACATTTAATATAAGCAAAAACGTTTTATAGTATTATATACACGCGTGGGAACAAGTCAACAAGATATGAAATGAAATGAAAGATAAGATAGAAACTTAAGATATCTACTTATTCATGAAAAAATAAATTACAAAAGTGCCAGCTTGTAATGTTATGTAATCATTTTAATTAATATTAAATTGTATCTTGATCTATTAGTCAGCTAATAAGTATTGAGAAAATCTAGTTTTGCATGATGTGAGAAATAAACAACATTATGTTTCATTGTGGTTTCTATTTGTTGAAGTCAAGGTACTTGAATTTTCATTCCGGAGGAGTCCTTCTTTGAAGAAGCCCTTGCTAGAATGTGTCAAATTCAGGGCTCTCTTCATGGAGATATTTCTGGAACCTTTGCTTCCCGGAAAAAAAAATTATAGGTTTCAATAATACAAACCCATTTTTGAGCTGCACGAATTTGGGATTAGGGCTTCCTTGTTTTTATCTTTGGTTTTCGTTGTCTTTGGAGGGGGAAAATCTATGGTTTGGGCGGCGCCCACATATACTTCAAAGCAAATGCAATGGACATGTCTGAAACTAGACCCCACAATCTTTGCTAGCTTCCTCCATGCTTGCGCCAAATGGGTACGTTTGAAACAGGAAATGGGCGCGTACAAGAATTTTTAAGAGGGATTTTGGCCTGATGTTGTAGTCATTGCTCAGGTAGATATGCATGCAATGTGCAAGCTTTCAAGCAGGTATGTGCGTGCACAACAGGCGTGTAAACTGTTTGACAAAATGCCTCAAAGAAATTGCAGTTTCATCATCAACAATGGTTGCAGGTTTTGCACAAAACGGGTTTGTTGTAAAGGCATGTGCGCAAATGGGAACTTAAGAACAGGGTATGTGCATCCATTTTCTAAAGAGAATTTATCCCTTGTTTGCGCAAGAGGTCGATACCTAAGACAGTTTCACTTATAAATACACTACCAAATGTGCCTATTGTGTTATAGCTTGCTAGAGTTGGTTGCTTGGTGGTTTTTTTGTCATTGCCTGTTCAAGATTTAAAGTCGTCCCACGCTCTATTACTTTTCCTATCATTTATTGTGGCCATATTCAATAAAACCTAAGAGTTGCACTCAATGACTCACTGTAGTGTTCATCTGGGACCGAGTCACTAAAAATTGTTGACTTTTATTTATTTGTAATATTAGTATTCAAATCTGCTAAGGAATATGGTTGGAATATTTCATGTTTTTTGTATAATAGTTCGAGTTGGTTTGAGAACATGGAAGTATTGGGGAAATTTTGTTTAATCCATGTTTTTAGTTGTTATGGTATAGTGCTTGCTTGCATATCCTTTAGAAGATGTTTTTTCTTTCATTATCATTCCTTCGATGCCTATGTTGGTTTCTTGATGTGTCTCTATTTACTTTGAAATGTTCTTGAGAAGTGAATGTTTTCATATAAGGTTGTTTTTGCAGTTGCTACGAGATTCACTGCAAAAATGGGCATGTTGCTACAGTTCACCATGTGTATTTGTGCTAAATTTTTTCTATATTTATATATCACTCTTGATTCTTAATATGTCTTTGTAATTCAATATATTCGGGTGCGGGGGACATTTCCCTCTCGTCCGCCATCCCAGGACGTTTGGTTTTTCAGGGGGTACGTGTCCCCGTGTAACATTGCTTTAAATAAATATTTGTCCATGCATGCATTTAAAGTGCTCTTTAGACAAGTTGGTGAGCATATTTTGATGGAGCGCTAGAATGTGTGGAGGTCTTGGGGGTTTGGTGATATTCCATCCTTTGGACGTAGTTCAAAGTAACATATATGGTGACTCCACGGGTCTAACAAACCCATTTTCTCAATCAACAAACCACCTTTCATCAATTCAAGTCCTCTTTTCCATGAAGTTGTGCAATCATGACTCCCACATTGAATTAAAGGTCCCATCTCAACAATAAAAGTGATAGTTCCTGTCCATTAAAATAAAAGCAAAAAACATAAAAGCGATCGTTGCATGTGTCCACGATGCTCATTGTTATCAAGAATTCTACGACTTTTCCTTACACAATTGATCAGATCCCACACGTCAGCATCAGTGTCATCTTCTCCTTTCACTAACATTTGATACTTTTTAACCTAGTGTTGCTTTTGTGAATGGCTCTCTTTTTATTGCATCATATCTTTGACAATAGTTTAGATGTTTTTTGTGATTTTAGTCATAAAATATTTTATGACTTGATGTCTTAGTCTACTCTACTTTATCTCTAGGCGGTGGCAAGATAAGAGTTTGGGAGCAGGGTATGGACATCCATCAGAGTAAAATGGGAGGTAGTTTTTGTCGAATGTTGTAGTCGTACTACATTGGTCTCTCCTACTCATCACAAAAAACTTAAAACAATTTAAAATAGCATACATTTCATTGAAAATTACAACTCCAACAAACTTAACATTGTTATCCTCTCGGGGTAATTTGCAACTCATGTGCAATTGCTAGTTAAAGATTTTGTCATCTTCATTCGAGTTCCACAACGAAGATTGCTTTGTGTATATATACATCCAAACATCCATTTAATAAAATATAAGGTTGACATTGAGAAATAATTAGTCGTAATAATAGTGATCACTAAAGGATAGTTGTAAGATCCTCAACGAACCAAATGATGAAATTGAGAAATAACTAGTCATTTTTCACATACCATATAAAATAATAATTTCATTATAAATGGCTCATAGTTCCAAATTCTACTCTATGATCAAGATTATTATTTTTGGTTAATTTCTCTAATTAAAAAGAATTTTTTTTTTTATGGAGCAATCAATGGACATCAAATTCAAGGTAGAAAATTAGTATGAGGATTTTGATTCTACGAGGACTTTTAGAATTGTAGAAACAATTCCATGAGGCATCAAGAGGCATATTTTACTTGGGGTAGTAAGATGTATATTTAGAAGCAATTGTATTTGATATTTTTTTGTATTATAAAACCGCAGAGGAAGCAAACATATTCAATCTGTGACCAATCAATCTTTATGAACTTACTTGTTCTATTACAAAGAGTACTTTCTGTGTGTATATATAACCAAACACCCATTTAATAAAGTATAAGGGTGAACTTGAGAAATAACTAGTCATAATTATAATGATCGTGAAGGGATGATCATATGATCCTCAATGAAACAATAAGGATGAAATTGAGAAATAATTAGTCATTTTTCACATACCACATTAATTAATAACTTCATTCTAAACGATTCCAAATTTTATTGTATGCTCAATATTAATATTTCTTCATTGACTTCTCTAATTAAACATAAAAAAGAACTTTTACTGAGTACAAATCAAATGGACGCGTCAAATTTAAGGCAAAAATCATGATAACGATTTTGATTCAATGAGGAATTTTAGAGTTGTAGAAATAATTTCAAGATGCATTGAAGAGGGATATCCGATTGGGGTAGTATTGCATGCATTTAGAGGCAATTGTACATGACATGTTTTTGGGATAATGAAGCCACAAATGAAACAAACATACTCAACTAACAACCAATCAACCATTATGAACACACTCACTATTCCAAATCTCTCGATTCGTTGCTATTATAACACACCTATTGACATAAATACAAAATTGAAACAAATAACACAAAATGATATATAAGAAAAAAACTACCCATAAATTAAAAATCCTATCAAAGCACATCAATTTTTTAACTCAACAATTAGTTATTTTTAATTTAAGAATTAACATTAATTAATGCTATCAAGAATCGTTATGTTTTCTTCAATTATAAACTTTTTTTATTAAATTACAAATGACATCGACAGTAATTTTTAAAAAAATTAAACCACTTTACCAAACCGCAAAAACTTGAGATGATTTTTGAGCGGTTTAATGATGCAAACCCAAGACTAACCACGAGTTAACTCAACTACAAACCGGCCATGTGGTCAACTTGCGACAGATATTTTTATTGACTCAAACGTGGTGGGCCAGCTGGGACGGTTTTACTTTGCCATAACCCTTGCAATACGCATCCGTCCAGTCAAAATTCTACACGTGGAGAACAAAAACCGGAAGTCAAAACCCGCGGTGAAACGTGGCAGGCGTTGGACAGTGGTGTGGCGACCCTTGAGGTCTAAGTTTGAATAAAATAAAAGAAAAAAATGCCCCACGGAAACCTTAATAATTAGAAAACCTATAGTTTTGGCGTGGTCGGTGGTAGGTAGGAATTGTGGGCACTCCCCACTCACAACAATTCATCATGTTTACTATTTTTTTACACGTCAATAATTCTAATGTTTCTTCTCCATCTGACACGTCACGGCTTGGTGGACGGATATTCTTGCTTTAGGAGGTCACCAAATAGAAGACAACATTTTGATTTTCCCTGCAACAAATCTAGAGCTTTGAGTTCTAGTGCAGGCCACCATCCCATTCGTCCATTTTCACACACCCTCAATAATTTAAGGAGGCCTTTGCGTCATGCAATTATTATAAATTTAGACATTTGCCATCATATTTTTTTAATACAAGGAACGAGTCATGAGTGTTATCCCATGCTCATCACACACACCAATTCATCAATTATAAGAAATTGATTCTTCACTATGTTTGTTATGGGAGAAATTCCCCCTAATGACTTGTAACCATAGAGGACCACAAACATATGACACGTGTATTAAGAAAACATTATAATTTTTTATTTTATATGTTTTTTTAAAAAAGGGATAAGATTGTTGACTCCAAGAACGTTCAATTCCTTTGTTATATTCTTTATTAAGGCGTATGAGGGATCAACAGGTTTGGAAATGGATTACATTTCTTTTTTGAATCTTTTAGGCCCGAATTTTTTAATTTGGACTATAGAGAGAGAGATTCTTCTTTGTCATTTGGTATATATATTTAAATTTTATTTAGAATATAAAAGATCCAAAGTTTGTTATTTTAAATAATGAAGAATTGAATAAGGATTTTATATTTTATATTAAAAAATGTTAACATTATATTTCAAATTTGAATAAAAGTTGAAAAGGTAATATTAAAGGTTGATTCCTTTGCACTTTCACTAGTTATTGAGATAATGTCTCTGTAATACGAGTATAATATCTCTTAATTCTTTTAGGAAATATTGTTTGACCATCTCCTCTCAACAAGTATAGTCTAAAGAGGAGGAAGAAAATTTTTACTTCCACTTATTATGTAATTTTTTTGATTGACAATATATATTTTGTTGGAGAACATTGGTTGTCGCCCCCAATTAGGTTCTTTGTGTTGGTGCTCTTTGGGAGCCCCTGTCTCTCTAAGGGTTCAACTTCTTTTTGGTTGACTTTGGGAGGCTTGTCTCTCTAAGGGTGCTATTTTTAGTTTTTATTCTCTCCTTTCTATTATGTTGCTTATCTTCTTTATTGTTTATACTTCTTCCCATAACAGATGGAGATTATTTGTATTACTTTTATGTTTTTGAGAGACTAGGTCCCTTATGTATATCCTAGACCCAATTTATAATTTGATCAAAAATATTTTATCCAATATATATATAATATATATATTATATATATATAGGGTTCTGTGAGGTTGGAATTTCAAATTAGCTATGCCCACAAATCAAAAATTGTTGACGGCATAGCTCTTTCATATGGCTGTAATTTCCAGTAATTTTTATAGATATATCTATAATCTGTTCATAGATATATAAATAGGTATTATGTTTTTATATAAACCACTTAAAAAATTTACGGTTTTCAAAAAATTTACCCTCTCAACATCTACAATTTCTAAAATTTTTCCCGTAAAATACGGTTAAAATCACAAAAAAACGGCCTACAGCCTGTCAATTTCTAGAACTGGTTGCAAGATGTATTTGTGGACACTTAATTTTTCCTTTAGTGACCTATAATTCATATTAGACTTAATGCATTATATACTTATTATTTTTTTCTTTAAGGTGTAATTTGTTTCGATACCTATATATTATATTTAATTGATATAATGATATGCTTTCAATAGAAAAAGAGAGATTGTAGATTGACACGACATTATTAAACTAAAAATGATAGTATTAATCATATGCATTTGTGTGGAAGTTACCTATTCCCACGCTTAAGCCATATTTAATAATCTATGAGTAGGATAAGACTTCATAGTTTATGCATGAATAGCATTCTTTATGACTATAATATAAAATATAAAATATAAAATAATGTGTGAAGAAGAGGGGGCTTCATAGGTTTCATGAAAAACAATTAAACAAAATCTAACAATGAGCATGTCAGGTAATGGGATGACGGCAAGGATAAGGTTAGTCCCTCCTTTCGGCACATTTTAAAGTGCATGTCATTATCTTTGATGTATTTCCTTACTTGCCCAAAACAACAATTATTAGATATCACATCCCGCCATGTCATATTATTAAAGAAATAACCATTTAGTTTAACAAAAATTACTTCAATGCCATAAAACATAATAATAAATACATTCCGTTGTATAGAACAAAACCACCTCACCAATGCACGAGTGAAAATGCAAGTGAGTGATAGAGTCCAATAGGTAATGCATACACAACATAGAATGGAGATAAAAAGACAATCTAATTTTTAATTTAGAACTCTCCATACTCCACTTTGCCGATCAAGGATAATTATGAACAATAGGAGCAACAATTATAAATGCCTTGCTATAAAATTCTATTGTTTATTCTTCATTTTAATATATTTGCCAATAATATAATGGAAGAAAAAGTAATAGTAACATCGAGGAATGGTAAGTGTAATTCACAATACATACTTAACTTTGGTTCTTGGGTATTTAGTAGTCATAAATTTGTATTATTGGTATTTATTGGGATATTTGTATTCTTGTTGATTATTAGTTTAAAATAGTTTCTTATTGGATATTTCTTCGTGTTTTGGTTGGTCATATTGTGTTTTTTATATTTTCTCTCTTCCTCTTCTCTTTTCTCCCTTCATATTTCTCTCACTTTATAGAGTTTTTGAAAAACATACATTATCTAATTGTGGGGCCCCACTTGAAGTGCACCGTAATGCCTCTACCATGGTTGATATCCTTGACCCCTTCTGTAATTGAAGTTGCAAACATTGATAGGTGATTCTTGTTTGAAGACGGTGTACTCTTCTAAACTAAGTAATCATGTTTGTTGTAGATGATATGTTTATCTTCTAAAAATGGATACAATCACGCCATGACAATTCTGAATTTATAATGAAGTATTTCATTTATTCTTTATGTTGAATGTGTTTTGCATGTGGATGGAGGAAATAAATTCAGTCTAAATTCGTTCATTTCCTATTTTGCAATATTGAACTTGTGCTTCAATCTATTTGATTTCTGATGCAGAATAACCATACCTTGGATCAATTTCAGTGATCCAAGGCATGTCTTTGATTTTACGATATTTAGGTCATTTGACCAAGCCGGGCAAAATGTTTGATTTCTGAACCCAGGCTGTTATGGGATCACAGGGGCATCAGTGGCATCTTTAGCATGCACCCTTTTTAAGTGATCTAAAAACGTCATTTTTATTCATGCATAAGGTAATGTTTGTTGATTAGTTTTGGGACCTAATTTAATCTAAGTTCCTATGATTTTTATCTTATCTTAAGTCTAAGTTAAGGTGATTTTATTAATGGTGATGATTAATTGGAAGGGGTAATCCTAAGTCTTGACACTAATTTATTCTAAGCTAAATAAAATTACTCCTAAGGACCTAAGCTTGGTTTATAAGCTAATACTAATTAAACCTAACCTAAGGGCATTGGGTAGCCTAAAGGGAAATGGGATGGCATGGATGACAAGTTGATAGGTGTCGGTGGCACCAATTTCAAAGGCATTTAGAAGGTTTAATGTGTCATTTAATACACTGTTTCCGCCAATTTTGGCCAATGCATGAAAATAGGAGAAATGCTTTGAGTTGTCAAACTACTCGTTAAATTACATTGAATGAAATTTTAATTTATAGTTCCAACTAACAAAGAGTTGGTGATGGCAGGAATTTAGAATAGGACATTGACAGTCCTATTGGCAATTAATGTCCTCGAACAGAGTGAAAACCGCCTTGGGAATAATATAAGGTTGGAGCAAAATACATAGTTTTTGGTTTTATTGTTTCATTCGATTTTGGAGCTTTGGAGCTCTGCATGTGGTTTATCATTCTTTCAAACCTCCAGTTCAAATCAAGCTTAAATGCATGATCTCGCCCTTGCATGGCGGTAATAATTGCGAATATGAGCATGTAAGTTATAAGAAGAAAATGATGGAAGTTAGAGTTTTGGTTTTGGTATTTTCGTGGAAATATTAGTAGAAGTTTTACATGAAGGATTGAGGAAAGGAAAGGAAGACAAGAGCACTACCAGGCATGATAGGCCCTATCTCATTAAAATATATTTCTTTAAGTGTTTTCATTAAAAGAACACTGCTCTTTTATGAAAACGTTTCTCGGATTAGTTGCTTGTGTTTTGTTTACTTCTTCTTACTTTTGTGACGTTTCTTGGATATGGTTTCTTGTGGATATAAGTGATTCAGTGTATTAAGTTGTTAATCGTGATTCTGGGTTGTCTTGGTTGGAAAATCAATTGTGTTTGCTTTTATATATATATATATATATATATATATATATATATACAGGGAAAAGCGTGTTATATTTCTCGGATAGATTAACCACCTTGAATTGGTAACTTGTTGGCATGGAATATATGCCCTAGGGTTATGGTGAAAATCTTTATGGATTGGTAACGACCCAAATTACTTTGCAATTTAAATGAGTAAGGACCAACATTATTTTGGTCGATTTTTGTTATGCATGTGTGTGATCTCTCGCATAGGTTTGTTGGTCACTTGTTGGCTCTTAATAGTAACAAATATTTTGATCTTTTTGTTGGTTTATTTAAGTTTGGTCTTGACCCAAACTGGGTTCTCTCGATAGTGTTATTTTGAGCACTATAAGTGCATGCAATGAAGGCATTTGAAGGAGTCTTATGCCTCCGTCATTTTATGCTCGTTTTGTTGTTTAACACCCTTCACGAGTGGACCTGTTTTAGAATTACAGTTTGGTAATCTCTCTTTTGTTGGCTAAGTTTGTTTTGCTTGAATACCCTTTTTGGGTTACCTTGAGAATTGGTCAACGTTGTAGTATGGACCGTTCCTCTTTTGTATGAAATGACTTGGGTGGTAAAACTCTACTTCTCTCTTTTCGGGTTGTTCTATGTTGCTCGAATACCCTTCTCGGGTTGTTTCCTATTTGTGGAGATTGATTGGACCGTGGAAGTGAACTTGGTTCGCTATACTTTATCCGGGTTTGTTTTCTTTAAGTTTATGCTTCCGTATGGAACTTTAGGATTTAAGCGTTTAGTTGAGTACTCTATTATGGTTATAGATCTTGTTTATATTATTTTGGATTGTCGTGTTTTATTGACGATGATTGCAGGTTTAAATTGAGCCCTTGGGATGTCTCTTTGAGATTGTAATGACATCTTAAGTTGTATTAAGAGATGAATGTTATTCTTTCTCGTAGTAAAGTTCATTTATGTAGGTGGTTGATGTGATATTTGCATTGATCATTGTAAGTACGTTTCTTTTCTTTAATCTTGGATTTGGTCTTTTGGGTTAGAACTCTTCGTTTTGTTAGAAAAACCATTCTAACTCTTTCTACATTAGTTGTGTGTGGAAAACAAAGAACATTTAAGGGTTGATTATCGAGATGCATTATTAAGCTTTGACTCTTTGTCCCTTCTTGGTTCGAGTCATTTAGATACGAACAAATGTGTTTTGAAACCTATTCCATCTTGTTAAGACAAACTTTTTCCGAGTTCTTACTTGTGTTATTTTTTCCTTTTTCCATGATTAGAGTATCCTCTTATAGGAATGTTCAATGAGTACGTTTGGTTCTTATAAAGTGATCTCTATTTTGATGGCTTCCTTTTATGGATGGAATCAGGAATTTGGTTAGAGGTACCATGGTGGTGGCAACTGTTCATGTCAGTTTGTAATTGTTCCTAGTTACCTTTTTGATTGAATGATAAGGAACTGGTTGTGTTTTTGTAGAACTTTGGTTTGGGAATTAAAATAAAAAGAATGAGAATAGAATATGAATTTTAATTAATTCTTTTCTAAATTGGTTACAGTTTGGATTATTATCATGTTGAAATGATTATCATAACTGTGATTTAGATGGAATAAAATTAAGATGGATTAATTAGTTTCTTTTATGAACATTATACGTAAGTAGATTATGTGAATCTTCTCTTTAATCCGATTTGTGACTATTAGGGAAATTATTTCTTATTGTCCTTATTTTTGTACTTGGAACCTTTTCATTAACAACATGGTTCCTTTTATGAAACAATTAGATAAAAGCATATTGTTTTAACATTATAATGTTTATCATGCTCAGTTCATGTGAATTGACTCATGCCAATAATTTTATAGATGGAATTCATGAAATATGAAAGGAGAAAGACTTATAGAAAGTTACATTTTTTTTACTAATGAAATCATTTCTCTTCATTCAGATGCCTATGTATTGACATTTTCTCAAAATGTACTTCTTGTTGGAAAAATAAATTATGAAGATGTATTAAAATTAGTTTTGTAATGGTGGAAAGATATTTTGTATAAACCTATGGAATACTTACTAAGTTTGGAGAGTAGTGAACTCTCTTTTTGATAAATGAATTGTTGTGGGAAAGCTATTGAGTATGTCTATGTATCCTTAGTCACCATGAGTAGTCTTCCACACTAGTGCATGTAAGCTACCCTTGTTTAGTGTGAAACTTTGACTCGGGTTTGGGTTGACAGTAGTCAAGAATGACCAATCTAGATAACAATACAAGTGTGGTGAAAGACATATTCCTTTCGAAATGAGTATGTCATCTTGGAATGTAAACATGGTAAACATATTTAAAACTTTGGCCAAAGTATCGCAAGTTCTTTGGCTGCATTGTCTTATGTGTAGTGCCCACTTCCCTTTGACACTTTTTGATACTATTGATCGTATTATGGACACTATTATGTTTTGATTTGGTATGATGGTTAGATGTTAGATCATGGATTATTATTGATTTGGATTCAGTTATTATGCATGATGGTTACTAGAGACATTTTTATATGAGGTTGATGATATACTATTTGACATGGACATAATATGGATGTTGATTTGGACTTATGATATCGGACACTTTGAGTAGATCTGGTATGGTAGATTTTGATGATGATATAGTTGATTTATTTAATTAAAAATAATAATGTTGAAATTATTGATATTGTTGTGATCTGTGTGTTTGGATGATTTTGAGATATTGTTTATATCATTTTGGATGTTCTGATATGGCCACAAGGCTAAAGGAGGTATTTACATTTTGCAGGTTAAAAATCACAACAATGTTGGGGACCAAGACTAACCATATTGAAATTTCGGGTGAAATCAACAAGGTCACCATGGCAACTGTGTTATGAGCTTGTGTGTTGTGTTATGTTAGAAATTCCCATGGGGGGATTTCCATTATATGTGACCATGGGATATGTGTTTTATTTATGTGTTCCTTTTTAATTATTGTTGTATGTATTTGTAATGTGTTCCTTCTTTTAATTAATTTAAATGTGGTAGATTAATGTGATAGTCATATAGTTAAATTTTATTTAAATTAAATTGGGATGTGGAATGTAATTAATAAAGTTGTTGTCTTAGATATTAATGTTGGAAGAGTGTGTAAGTTAATATATAAGATGTGTAAGAAGATGTGTAAGTGATGTGTAAGTTGTGCAAGTCAGATTTTGGAGTGTAGAACAATCCATCCTCAAAGGAACTCAAATTTGCCCTTGAGGGCTGCATTTTGAGGCTTGTGGGACAAGCCAAACCTCTTAAAATCATCCACCAACCATACCTATGGTTTGGGAGTCAAAATTAACCTTTTTAATTGTATTTTGAAATGACTATGTGTAAGTTTTTATTGCACTTTTCTTACAAGTTTTTAATTCAGTCCTTGTTAAAGTATGGGTTAATTTTGAGTGTGTAAGTTGATTGTCATCTCCATTTAATGTGATTAGTTGTGAAGTTGACTTTATCTTTTTGGGGTTGAGGAAGAATGATGTGGCATCCCACTTGGAATCCACATCATCCTCTCCTCTCCTCTCCTTTAAAATTTGAATTCTTCCCTTGTTTATGGTTGTTGAAACTTTGCTCTTTCTTCTTTGGGGGTCGAATTTTATTGTTGTGGGAGTCTTGCTTGTGGAGAGAGTTTGAAAATTCATTTGCATGTTTGGTGTTGCTATTTTGGACTGTATTTTGAGCATTGAAGAGCTTCTTTGTGTTGGACTGTATTTCTGAGCATTGAAGGAGCTTGTTGTTTTGGAAACAAACTCCATAATGGAGAGGTAGGATCTTGCCCTTTTTAAATGTTGTTTTCTCTTTCCTTGCATGAGAAAAATGGTGAATGTGTTGTGTATTGTTGGCTGGTTGGGTAGAATGCTTAGGGCAAGGTGTAGGAGAAGGCTATGGGGATTTCATATGGGGGCATAAGGGATTTCCAATGGCACTTGTTCTATTTTGGAGGGAGTTTTGGATTGGGATCCACCTAGGAAAAGAAACTGCTTGCATTTCTTACTATTGGGGGCATAAGGGAGAAAATTTGGGGGCATAAGGAGGGGTTGGGAGATATAAGGTTTATGGGATTTGATATGTTTATTGGCGGTATGATTTAGGTGGATGCCCAATTCCAAATAGGGAGGCATAAGTAGTTTCCCCATAGTTCTTGCTCTTGATGGCTTGCTTGATCAAGCCCATGTGTTGTGTGTATGATTCTTATTGCGATTTGTGAACGGATGTCTTTTGGAGCTTGGAGAAAATACGGTTTACAATCCCTTCCTCTCGAGACATTTCATTTTTATCTTCCCACTTGAAGTGGATGAATTGTATTACTATTTGTAATGAGAAGGCACCTTGTAATGCAAAGGAAAAGATAGAGATTCATTTTTGAAATGCAAAGAGTTATTATTTCATACTCTGTCTTATTAATAACATGAAAGGATGAGATATGTTTTGTATTTTGTTAATTGAAAGTCAAGGAAAGGATGAAGTTGTAATGTTGTTGTGTGAAATCAATAAAAGAAATACATTCCTTTCTCAAATTTGTATTGTTGTATTGAATTGGAGTTATTGTTTTGAAATGATATCTCTGTGTGAAAAGAAAATGCGTATGGGAGGAAAAGACAACATTCTGTTCCTTGTATTTATTTAAAATTTGAGATATCAAATTGTGCCTTGTTGCTCTTGAATGATAAGATAGATCAATTGAATGTCTTAGATCAGATTTGAGAATGCTTTCCCACATTTGGAAGTTGCAAATTGATTATAAATTTGTTAGTAAATGATCTCTGTTTCATTCCAAATCTGGCATTTAAAGTTATCTAATAAATGTACAGTTTGGATTTGCAACTTAAATTAAGAAATGAAACAATGAAATTTAGATGTAATAAGTCCTAATGAACTTAATTGGAACTCTACATCTATGAAAGACATTTTAGAACTTCGTGAAATCAAATTCCAAACTTGCATAATCATTTTCCCATCAAAAGTTGTAAAATTATAAAATTGCACTCAATCAACAAATTGAACCTTGAAAACACTCCTAAACTTACCCAAGATCAATCCTCCATGTTCAATTGACATGTTGAGAAGAAGAAAATCAAAATTTGATCAAAATCTTACAAGTTGGAAAATTGTCAGTTTTGAATTTTAAACCCTGCAGATCGATTTCCTATTGACCTTCTAAACTTTATAAAAATCCAAAATTGATGAATTTTGTACAAAGAGGACCCTGAGAGCTTTTCGGAAAGTCCTTGTTTTCCCAAAACTGACTTTTCTATCAAAATTTATGGCCATTTGAAGTTTCACTTCAAAATGGCCATCCAAAAATTAATCTAACTATATAAAAATCAAAATTTAAGCTTTGGAAAAAAATTTTAAAAAAAATCCGTGGCCCCATAACCGTAGCAACCAATCATATGTTGCCACGTGGCACTTTGGAGGGGCGGACCCTTTTGAAAACTTAAATTTTTGAAAATTTGACCTTAGGATAATTTTCCAATTTTTCCCCACAACCCCATAGCCCCCATGATCAATCACGTGTGTCGACACGTGGCTTGGAGGGCGCGCAGAATAAGTTTGAAAACTTAGACTTTTGAATCTTTTGGAAAAATTTCACTTTTTCCTCCGCGGCCCCGCACCCCCGCAGCCAATCAGGTGCTGACATGTGTCCTAACAGATGCACAGGCCACACAAGTCTTTTTGAATTTTAAACCTTTTGGCTCAAAGTCTTAAATCTCTTTTCCACCCGCCGGACCCGTGAATAATAGGATCTTGACACATGGCATGGGTTTTCTCCTTGGCGGAGGTGTGCGATGGATTTCACCCTTGGGCTTTTGGCCTAAAAACTCTAATTTTCCAACTTGCTCCGCCACTCCGCTTTTCCACGCGCTAATCGGGAAGTGACATGTGTCTTCCCCGTCGGACCCACGGGCACGCGGAGGAGTTTTGTGCTCTTGCACTCAAGGAGGAAAATTCTCAATTTTCCTCCCCACTCCGCCAACCCGCTCAAGGGAAAATTTTTCTCCCTAAGCCCGCGGACTCCCAAGGGAAAATTTCTCCCCAAAACTCCATGGCCCATAACTTGAGATTTATAAGGAGTTAGGAGGAATTCTTTATATGGTTGGAAAGGTGAGAGAATTTCCTATCCAATGGAAATGATTTAGGAAAGTTTTGATGACTCTAAGTGTGTGAAAAATTGGGTTAAACCCTATAAGCCTTTTAAAGTAGGATTGAGAGTGAATTTACCTTCCTAACCTAGGTGATGAATTTAAACCTCTTGTTGGACCTTGTGCTTGTACTAATAGTTGCTTTAGAAGTAATTCGCAAGTTAGTATTGATTGTTAACCTAAGTCCTGGTTTGTGCTAAGCGAGATCTTGTAACCCTCTTTCATGAAACACTCTTAATAAAAAAATTATTTCAGAATTTTTCCTAGCTAATCCTAGTTTGTTTCTTGGTCTCAAGTGGTAGTTTGAAGTGGGCATCACAGTTTGGTATCAGAGCAGTGGTTCAAAGGCTTGGACCATTAGGCACACTAGAAAACTTGAGACATTAAAACTTAAACCTAGCACACTGAAAACCTAAAAAACAACTTAACAAGAATTAGAAAGTTTTAGTAAACATGGAAGTTGTGTAGCTTAACAAATGAACTGACTCTCGCTTTGGTCTATGTAGGAGGCGCAGATGAAGTGAGAGGAACCTTCAAAGAGACTCAGATTCACCACCACCACCACCGGATCAGGGTGTAGCAGCCATTCTACCTCAGATTCTACAGACCCTTCAGGATGTTAATGCCGCTCTACGCAGAGGATCAGTAGGAGGGCATGCAGCTAGTCATGATAGAGCTCCTTCTATCGAGGGTTAGGTACCCCCTCGACTTAGCGAGGAGCATAGAGGAGAGAAATCCCATGTAGATTCGGTCGGTGGATTCACCACCTAGGAGGCAGGGTGACAGAGTTCCGGAGCATAGAGAGAGGTCTCAGAGCCCTAGGCTTAGGGATGAGCTTGTAGAGAGGCCTAGAGGCCGACAGACCACAACAACAGATCACATTAGGGAGATCCTAAAGCTTAGGCCCTCACATTACTCAGGTGATACAGGTGGATTTCAGGCTAGAGGCTTGGCTAGTGAGCTTGAGCGGTTGCTTCAAGCTTTTTCCTTGTTCTAGCAACATGAAAGCTCGTGTTGCGATCCATCTACTGAGGGATGGAGTAGGAGTATGGTGGAGGACAGAGGAGCAAAAGCTCCATGTAGATTCAGAGACAATGACTTGGGAGCTATTTGAGGAGAGATTCAGGAGTAGGTACCTATCACGGAGGTTCATCCAGCAGAGGATTGACGAGTTCCATGACCTCCGACAGGCTACCCTTTCAGTAGTAGAGTATGAGAGTAGATTTCTAGATCTACTTAGTATGTAGAGTATATGTAGGATGAGCAGGTGCGGATTCACAAGTTCATCCGGGGCCTAAATTTGGACATTGGAGGTGCAGCTCAAATTCACCGCCTACGAGACTTTAAATGCAGAGGTCGTCACAGAAGGCCTATATTATAGAGGAGAGTCAAGGTAAAACCCAGTAGGCTAGGGAACGAGTAAGGAGCCGCATTCAACAGATGCAAGATGGTAGATCGAGAGGTTCAGTACCTCTTCCTCGTGGTGGGAAACATTCAACATAGTCTCTTTTAGGCCACAACAATAGCAGTAGTCTCGCCCACCATATAGACCTCCTCAAAGAGCTAATGCACAAAGAGGTCAGAGTATGGGGCCTCCTCCTAGGGGTCCCATCAGGACACAGGGTGGACCTAGAGCTCAATCAACTAGAGCTTGCCAAGTAGAGGCCACAATAAACTATAGCTGGATCATCAAGATCCACAACACCTACTTCTAGGGCACCTATCGCGGTCTTTGCTCCTTGGAGAGGATCAGGTGGTTGTTTTGGATGTGGAGTTGTGGGAAACTTTTGGAGAGATTTTCCTCAGAACCCTAACAAGGGTAAGGCACCAGTTTCTGAGCCAATAGTTGGTGACATGGGACGCAGCCACATGATTTATGCAGCGGTTGAGAACCACCAGGCGAGCACCAGAGCATAGTCATTGAGACCACATGTAGCATTGGTGGTATTTCTACCTCTATATTGTTTGATTCTGGTTCTTCTGATTCTTTCATTGCACCATATTTAGTAGAGCGATGCAGGTTGGTGGCAGTTAGGTAGGGTCTCAATTGGGATGTCAAGATGGCTTATGGAGCTAAGATCTTTGTGGACTCCTTAGTTAAGGAGTGTGTAGTGGATTTGGGACCTTTCACCACCACCTCAGATCTCGTATTCTTCCTTTGGGATCATATGGAGTTATTTTAGGTATGGATTGGCTATCTGCACATAGGGCCAAGATGGATTGTTATCATAAGACTATAGCTTGTGCAGATGATTTGGGAGTTGAGTCGGTGATCTCGGGGTCAAGAGACCCATTTCTATTCATACCATTTCCGCTATGCAGCTTAAGCGGTGTGTGCGATGGGGTTGTCAGATGTATGTTGTTACAATCAGTGACAGATCAGAGGATGGGTCTAGTGGACCATCGCTAGATGATCATCCCATCTTGAGATAGTTTTCCAATGTATTTCCAGGGGAGCTACCGGGGATGCCACCCCGCGTGAGATTGATTTCCATATAGATCTAGTCCCTGGAGTAGAGCCTATCTCATGGGAACCTTATCGGATGACCACCTCGGAGCTTTGTGAGCTCAAGTTGCAGCTTGAGGGCCTTTTGGAGAAGGGCCTTATCCATCCTAGTGTATCCCCTTGGGGTGCACCGGTGATCTTCATGAAGAATAAGGATGGATCATTGCGGTTGTGTATTGATTACCGCCAGTTGAACAAAGTGACGATCAAGAATTGTTACCCTCTTCCTTGTATTGATGACTTGTTTGATCAAATAAAGGGAGCCACAGTGTTCTCTGAGGTTGATCTCAAGTCGGGCTACCATCAGTTGAGGATTTTAGAGGTGGACATTCATAAGACCGCCTTCCGCATGAGATATGGGCACTATGAGTTCATAGTGGTTCCTTTTGGTTTGACGAATGCCCCTACAGTGTTTATGAGTTTGATGAATGGGGTATTCAGAACCTTTTTAGATCACTTCATGCTCATCTTCCTTGATGACATATTGATATAATCACATACATGTGAGGAGCACGAGGGGCACCTTTGACAGGTTCTCCAGTGTCTTCGTGAGTAACAACTTTACGGGAACTTGGAGAAGTGTGCTTTCTTCCAGATAAAGGTGCAATATTTGGGTCATATTATTTCTGGGGAAGGTATCGCAGTCAATCCTTCCAAGATTAGAGCCATTATGGATTGGCCAGACCCACTACAGTGACCGAGGTGCACAACTTCATGGGTTTAGTAGGATACTACCGGAGATTTTTTCAGGACTTCTCTCGGATTGCACACCCTATCACTTCCCTTCAAAGGAAAGGGAAGAAGTTTGTTTGGATGAAAAGATGCGAGCTAGGCCTTTAGGACACTAAAGGAGTGCCTCACTACAATACCCATTCTTGTAGTGTCGGATCCACAGGGAGAGTTCTTTGTTTACACAAATGCTTCTTTAGCAGGGCTTGGAGGTGTGTTGATGCAGGATGACAGGGTTGTAGCTTTTGAGTCTCACAAACTCAAGGATCACGAGCTTAATTATCCTACCCATGATCTTGAGCTTGTGGTAGTTGTGCATGCTTTGGTTAGATGGAGACATTTTCTTCTTGGATGGATATTCACACTCAAAACAAATCATTTGAGTCTTCGCCACCTCTTCACGCAACCCAATCTAAATGCTCGTCAACGGTGTTGGATGGAGTTGTGTGCATGTATAATTTGCTTAATGCTAAATCAAATGAAGTAAGAACTACCACCTAAAATAGTTCTACAATTTAGCTAAAACAAAGCATAAACACCATCATGATAAGAATTAAACAAGGGTTAGATGCTAGCATTCATCAATACAAACTTTGAAACTAACAATGCTAAATATCTAAACTCCTCTATTCTCTAACAACAAATAAATGAATGGACCTAAGTAAGCTCCATGGCTATCAAAATAGTTGTCCTTAATGCTCCAAGAACCTAGGAATGGGGGCTAATCAAAGTTGGGCTACAAGACCCTTTTGACACCTCCCATATGACCCAAGCACTTTAAGAAAGAGGCTTAACTCTTCAAGATGATGAACTCTCAAAAGGGCAAGGTGCAAGCTCTTAGTCTCTTTGCTATATGCTTTGCATTTACTCTCTTAGAAAGTTTAGGTGTAAGTAAAAAGGTAGGTGGAGGGCTCTTTATATAGCCCAAAGGATAAAGGATTCAACACATTCTCATGAATGTGGGATAAAGGTAAAACATGATTAGGAATGGATAAGGTTGCTTTATTAAAGGTAACCTTACTTTAGAAGAGTTTAATACATTTTTAGCAAGTCATGGGAGTTGGGGGATTTTAATTAATCAAAGGTGATTAATTAATAGGTAGATGTAAGCTTATAGAAGCCAATTAGAAGAATATTAGTGCGATTTAGGCTATTAAAGGGGATTAAATCAATTAAATATTGATTTATTGGTTAAATGGAAGGGAAAGCTAATTAATTAATAATAATTAATTAGTCTAGGTAGAAGGGGTGATTTATTAACGGAAGGTCGTTAATTAGGTATTTGTTGGATAGGCAACTTAATTAATTAGCTTAGTGTAATTAATTAATGATGATATGAGGGAAAATGAGTGCTTTTGACGTGTCATCGATTTGCGAGAAAGGGGATAATTAGCACAATTTAAGTATTTAAATTGCTTGGGCGTAATTATAGGTGTCTACATTTGCCCCTCTTTGGGGTGGTGTAAGTGATGCCACTTCAAAGATAGTAGACGGAAGAAAATTTTGAAGGGATAGAAGAAAAATTAGTAGGAGGGAGAGATGCCCCCTCGAGTGTCGATGGGGTGATGAAGGAAGCCGATCGACGATCGAAAAATATGAGAAGTAGGCAGAAGAATGGGGACGAGGCAGGATGCCCCGAGGAGAGGGAGAATTAGGGGTGAAAGGGAAGTGGTGTAGAAGAAATATGGATGAGGGGAGAGAAGAGCTTAACCTCTAGCCGCTTATTTGTTTGGAACAAATTTGATGTCATCATATTGCCATAGGAACTACATCATCGGTCCTTATGAAAAATATAAGCATACGACAAAGGTAGAATGACATGAAAAGCCATACTACGAACAATTGTCCATTGCTGAAAGTACCAACTCCATGCAACATACAATAATGCAATGCAATACGAGAAGGAAACAAGCTCATATAACAGGGAAAACAAGTACGAACACACATATCTAACCCAACAACGGTCAAGACAGTTGTACAAATGTTTTGTTATCAGTGCTGAAGAGATCCACAAGTTCGTGATTGATGACAAGGGTTAAAAATGATGCCCCAAGCAAGGATACATGCAAGGGGAAATGAAAATGGACACGGGGTCCATGAAAAGTATTTATGCGCAACGAAACAAAGCACTAGGCAACCAAAAGTGCCCCAGAGTATAGACAAAGCAAGCAACTAGCTTTTGTGAATGGTTGTGAATCCAGTGATCCGCGAGTCGTATTAATCGGGGAATATGTGAGACAAACCAACAGGATATGGAGAAAATACCATGCGCAAGACACAAGTTTCAGCCGTAAGAAGCAAGTTACCATTTTGTAGGGTGTTTTACTTTTTAGGAATTTTTTGAAAAATTTTGCCTTGTTTTTAGATTTTTTTGATATATATATATATATTGTTTTTGTTGTTTTCTCGAAACAATGTTCTATTGTTTTTGTTTTGTCCGAAACAATTTTCTATTGTTTTTGTGTTTTGTGAAACAATTTTCTATTGTTTTTATGTTTTCTCAAAACAATGTTCTATTGTTTTTGTGTTTTGTGAAACAATTTTCTATTGTTTTTGTGTTTTTAACAGTTTTCCAAAGCTATGTGCAGGTAACCAAGAAAGCATGGATGCCCCCAGCGTTAGGTGGGGAATATACAAGGGCAGAAGCCACGCACTTATGAACAAGAAGGTGAAGTCGTTGAGTTGCCCCCAGCGTAAGATGGGAAATAACGAAAGACCACGTCCCTTACAGACGAATAGAAGAAGGCAAAGCCGGATCAAGGCTGGACTAGATGGTGTGCACAAGGAAACTCGAAGGTAGAACCAGTCCAGGACAAAGACAACTACCCTTCTCTGAGAATTCTTGTGAACAATGAATCCTCCCGAGGCGCCGGAAACCGGTTTTCACCCAAGGACTTGTCCAAAGTGCCACAATTGCGTGGTTTTCACTAGTGGACGACCTGTTTTCTCTCTTTTTTTTTTTTTTTTTTTTTTTGATGTTTTTATATTTTTTTAATTTTTATTTTGATGTTTTTATATTTTTTTATGATTTTTATGACTTTCTTGTGCCATGTTTAGGCATAAAACCTCTTAAGATGCATGGAATTCATGGGCTCCCGGAGCTCATCACCATTGGGGTGAGCCAACTTGTATGCCCCTGTGCCATACTTGGCAACTATGACATAGGGTCCTAACCAGTGTGGTTCGAACTTCCCTTTCTTTTCTCGCTCTGCTCTGGTGTTGAACTGGTTCTCCTTCATAACTAAATCACCCACCTCAAACTGGCGAGGGATGATTCTCTTGTTGTAGTTGCGGGAGATTCTGTGTTGATATACTTTCAGGTGATTAAGAGCGTGAATGCGCCTCTCATCCAGGAGCTCTAACTCAGCCAATCTTGCCACTCGGTAATCTTCATCCTTATCCAAATAGTCCCGAAGAGAAATTCGTAGGGATGGGAGTTCAATCTCTAAAGGGATGATAGATTCTGTCCCGAACACGAGGGAATATGGCGTCGCACCCGTAGGAGTGCGAATTGATGTTCGGTAGGCCCAGAGGGCTGGGTGGATTTGTAGGTGCCAGTTTCGACCAGTTTTGCTAACCATCTTCTCCATTATCCTTACCAAAGTCTTGTTTGTTGCCTCAGCTTGTCCATTACCCTGAGGGTAATATGGCGTGGACCATTTCAATCTGATTTGGAACCGTTGGCAAAGACCTTTCACAGTTTTGTTCTTAAATGACTTCCCATTATCTGTGACAATGGCTGCAGGGATACCATATCGGCAAATAATGTGATTCATGATGAATTTAGAAATCTGTGCTCCTGTGACATAGGTTAAAGGGACAACCTCCACCCATTTTGTAAAGTATTCTGTAGCTGTGATGATATGTGTATGACCATTAGATGAGGTAGGAGTAAGCTTCCCTATTAGATCAAGTCCCCACTTGGAGAATGGCCACGGGGTAGTGATTGGTTGCAATGGTTGCGATGGAGCATGGATGAAATTTCCATACTTTTGGCATAGCACACATTTTCTAACATAATTACAACAATCAGTTTCCATGGTGGGCCAATAGTAACCTACTCTTAACAGTTTCTTAGCCAAGACCATTCCATTTGTATGTGCTCCGCATACTCCTTCGTGTACTTCTTTAATTGCCTGGATTGACTCCGACACATCCAGACAACGTAACAGATTCCCATCGTAGCCACGACGATAAAGTGTACCTCCTAACAGGGTGTAACGGGCTATTTGGCGAATTAGGCTCTGCTTTTCAGAGCGGGAGATTTCGGGAGGGAATGTATTGTCCTTAAGATAGGTGAAAATGGGTTCATACCATGGTGAATGGGGACCAACAACCTCACAAGCCAAGCAAGATTCTGGCATGTCATACGCGGGCTGGCGTAGATTTTCTACGAAGAATGGCATATCATTGTTCCCTGGCGGAATACGAAGCATAGATCCCACCGTTGCCATAGCATCTACCGATCTATTCTGCGCTCTTGGGATTTGCTCAAAGGTAATGCGCACAAAATACTCCTTCAGGGTTTCCACCAACTTCTTATAAGGTATGAGCTTGTCATCCTTAACTTTATACTCATCATTAACCTGTTTGATGATTAGCTGTGAATCACCTACAACCTTCACATGTTGAATATTCCACTTGATGGCTAGCTTCATCCCTGCAATGAGTGCTTCATATTCCGCAATGTTGTTTGTGCAAGGGAAGGCCAGGTGGAAAGCCTGTGGTATAGGATCACCTGAAGGAGTAATAAGGACCACTCCTGCACCTGAACCATGAAACGTAAAAGATCCATCAAAATGTATCTGCCATACGATAGATTCTTCAATGTAGAGCAAAGATGCATCTGGCAGATCTAGACTCAAAGGTTCTATGCTTTGCAAAGGTGCTTCCGCTAGCTGGTCAGCAAGTACTTGTCCTTTAATTGATTTTTGATGGACAAATTCTATATCAAACTCACTGAGTAGAATGATCCAATTAGCCATTCTACCTGTGAGGGGAGTTTGGACAACAAATACTTGAGTGGGTCGACCTTGGATATGAGCTTGGTCTTAGTATTTAGCAGGTAATGGCGAAGTTTCTGAAAGGTAAAAACAACAGCCAAGCAAGCCTTCTCAATCTGAGGATAATTACATTCATAGGTGATGAGGGTGCGACTCAGATAGTACACTACTTTCTCTTTATGGCTAAGGTCATATTGGGCGAGCAGTGCACCAATAGCATATTGCGTAGTGGAAATATAGAGCAAAAGTGGTTCTCCCGGAGTGGGAGGCATGAGGACAGGTGGATTAGCCAAGTACTGTTTAAGCAAAGCAAAGGCTTGTTGTTGCTCAGGTCCCCAAATGAAAGTGATGTCCTTCTTAAGCAAATGAGTGAATGAGTGACATTTATCTGTAAGCTGGGAGATAAAGCGGCGAATGGCTTGAATTTTCCCTTGCAAGCTATGCAGTTGCTTGATATTCTCAGGTGGAGGCATTTCTGTGATGGCAGATACTTTAGCAGGGTCTACCTCAATACCTCGTCTTGACACGATGAAGCCTAATAGTTTCCCAGATAGCACACCAAAGACACACTTCTTTGGATTTAGCCTGACTTTGTATTCAAGTAGGCGTTCAAAGATACGCATGCAAAATGATAGGATGTTCCTCTCTTGTTTTGGACTTTCCCAGGATGTCGTCTACATAGTCTTCCATGATGTCATGAATCATATCGTGAAATATTACTGTCATGGCCCGCTGATAAGTTGCTCCCGCATTCTTAAGGCTGAATGGCATCACCGATAATGTAAGGTGCCCCAAGGAGTTGTGAAAGCTGTTTTGTGTTGGTCTTCCTCAGCGATCTTAATTTGATTATAACCCGAAAAGCCATCCATAAGTGATAGCATTTCATACCCTGCGGTTGAGTCAACAATCATGTCAATGTTGGGCAACGGAAAATCATCTTTAGGGCAAGCTTTATTGATGTCCCTAAAATCTGTGCAAATTCGGATACCAATAGGTTTCTTCTGGACAGGAACAATGTTCGATATCCATTCAGAATAATCAATTGGCCTGATGAATCCTGCTGCAAGCAACCTTTCCAACTCTTCTTTAACTAACAAGGCCACTCTTGGGTGCATCTTTCGAAGCTTCTATTTGATAGGCTTAGCGTCTGCGTGCACAACCAAGTTATGCACGACCAAAGTTGGATCTAAGCCGGGCATGTCTTTGTAAGACCATGCGAACACATCAATAAACTCTCGCAGTAGCATAGTGAACGTCTTTTGTTCTCTAGCTGAGAGTGATGCTCCCAATTTTACTATCTTGGGATCTTCTTCAGTACCAATATTAACATCAATGGTTTCTTCAACTAAAAATTTTGATAAATCCTCCATACGCGTGGGATCGGGAGGTAGGTTGAGATCTTCATCCAAGGATGTCTCTACGATATTTTCATCCTTGGCATGGTCACTTTGTTTGTCCTTTGATTTTCTTATTTGTTTGTCAGCCAATGCCTCAAAGAGGTTTTCACTGTGTGACTTGGACTTTGATTTTTGCCGAGGCTTTTCTTTAGAACTCTTGCCCTCGCTTTTCTTTAAATTTTGCTGACCACGAAGTTTAGCCTCCTCGCCGAAGTAGGTGCAGGTGTCTAAGTCGATAAAGAAACCCTTCTTGTGATCTCCAATGGGAATTGTATCCCTTATGCCCATGAACTCTGCAATAGCCTCGTCATTCTCGAATAAATCTAGTGGCACGTGATGTTGTTGGTCCCATTCAACAAGGGAGGGGTATACAAGGTCAAGGGTTGGTTCATTGGGGGTGATGGTTAGGACAACATTATTCATGAAAAGGTTCGTGGAGGCCAGATCCTCATATTGGCTACAATAGGAATCCGTATCACTGTCTAGATAATCGGAGCTATCCTCATGCTCAGAACAAGTTGCATCTTGATCGTTGGGGTGTGCTCCATAAGGGCGAATCCCAATGCCATATCTTTCTGTTTTGAAATGTGGAAGAGGGACTGGTTCTCTTTGTCCTTGTTCGTTCCTCCCACATCCTAGGCCTTTGTAGCCCATGGAGTACATCATTTTGCTAGATTTTTCATATTCTGGGGTTTGATAACAAGATGGATGAGTGTCCTCAGGGACCCAAGTAGTAGGTGGATCAAGTAATTTTTCCTCAGCTAACAAGCCTCCAGGTAGGAACGACCCAATAGTATGTTCCTCTCTAGGTCTCCTGAAGCGGTAGTTGGGTCGACCTCTAGTCTTGGGTGACAAGGAGAGGTCTGAAACCAAGAGCGCTTGTTGTACATTATACTCCCCATAGCCATATTCCAGAATTTTCATCTCCCATGAATTAAATGGGGATGTTGAAGTAGATGCCCCATGAGTGCAAGAACGAAGAGAATTTGAATCTACTCGAGATTCCATGGCCTCAGAATGAAGAGGGACAGCTATATCTGTGGAGGGACATGCATATGTACCCTTTCGTGCAAAGCTATTAAGATCTCTACAATGAGCAAAGGGCTCTGAGTCTCTTGGTATTGTTACTGTATGTCCCTCATGCTTCAGCTTGATGCATTGATGAAATGTTGATGGCACTGCTTGCATGGCATGGATCCATGGTCGGCCTAGAAGCATATTATATGGAAGTTCCAAGTCTAAGACGTGAAACTTTGTTTGATGGCAAGTGGGGCCCACCTCCATTGGTAGCGTAATGGTGCCTGCTGACTCTCTTTCCGCGTTGTCGTATGCGGTGATAGTGATGATATGGGACTCAAGATCTGCCTCTGTATGTCCCAATTGTTTGACCAACTTAAGCGTGCAGATATTCAATCCTGATCCATTGTCCACAAGCACCCGTTTGATTTTCCTGCGGGTGACAACTACCTCAATGTATAAGGGAAGATTATGTGTAGGATTCTCAGTAGGGACCTCCCTATGGTTGAAAGTGAGATGCTCACTGGGTGCAATATTTGCCACCGCGGCTTGAAGGTATGCAGGATCAACTTCTAAAGGCACTCCCGACCCCTGAAGAGTTTGATACAAAATTTCCTTATGCACATTGGATATCTTGAGAAGATCTAAGATCGAGATCTTAGCAGGTGTCTTCTCAAGTTGTTCTAAAAGGTTATATTTACCAGTTTGCGGGGTCAACAGAGAGGGTTCTGGAATCACGAGGCGGGCACGCCTTGTTACCGCAGCGCAGTCCTTTCCCTTGATCCGGATGGTATTGACACGGTCAGTAGGGGAGCGAATACATCCGATAAGTGAATCGTAATGATTGTTATCTCTCTTGGTATACAAGTAATTCGTGGCTTTATAGGTTTGGGATGACTCTCCCCGATCCGGTTTTTCCTTTTCCGACTTATCATGCTTGGGGAATGGTTCCTTATAAATCCCCATTTTCTCGTTAGGTGTTTGCATGTGGCTAGGGTTATCCACCTCTATCTCCCCGTTGTCAATGAGGTCTTGAATATAGTGGCGAAGTCGCAAACATTTTTCTGTTTTATGACCTTTAACGTGATGCATTTCGCAGTATTCATGCTCCTTATACCATGAAGGTTTAGGAGTGTTGTCATCAAACGGTTGCGTTGTAGGATAGGTCATCATGTGGGCCGCATCCAACTGTTTTAGTATGACAGACAATGGTTCATTGAGGGAGGTGAATGTTCGTCGCTTTGGTGGTGGTTGAATTGGGCCCTTGGTCAGTTTAAAAGGTTGACTGGTTTGGACCGTTTGAACACGTTTGGAATCAGTGATTCCGTCTCCCACCACGTTTTTGTTTTTGTTAAAGATTTTTGGCTTTTCAGCGGGTTTGACACTTTGGTTGTCTTTAGATTGGGTTTTGAGGGTACCTTTGGCAATGAGAGCCTTTTCTATTTGAATCCCTTTCTCGATAACCTCCTCAAAGGTGCGGACATAATGCATTTGGAGGTGGAAAGCTATATCTGGGTTGAGATTAGGGATGAAAATACTGACTAGCTGCTTCTCAGGGAAAGCGCAAGGGAAGCGACTAGCTATCCCTCTCCATCGTTGGAGGAAGCTGGCGAAGGTCTCATTTGGGTGTTGTTTTGTGCCACAAAAGTCTTCCATGGTGACATCACTCTCTATGTTATACGAGAAATGACGCACGAATCTTTCGCCAATTCTGGCCAGGTGAAAATTGATCCTCGTGGTAAGCGCGTAAACCATTCCAATGCTTGACCTCCTAGACTCTTAGGAAAAAGTCTGATGAGGTAATTATCACTATAAGACACCTCTTGACATGCCATGTAGAAATCTTTAACATGATCCCTTGGGTCTCCCTTTCCTTTATATTTGTCAAACTTTGGCATATCAAATTTCTTTGGAAAGGGTTGAAGGGTCATTGTCTTATCAAAAGGATAGGGGCATAGTTCTTCGTATTGGTATTTCCTAATACTCCCTATATTGCTCTCTTGTATGCTCGCAAGAGTTGCTTTCATAGATTGCACTTCTTGTGTGAGCAATTGTTCTCTAGTGGGAGAAGTGGGTACGTGTACACGATGGTACCCCATGTCTTCTTCTCCTTGGTTTTCTTGATGGAGTTCGTGGATCCTAAACTTAGGCTTTGACTTTTGAACGTTCTTGTTTGTGTCTTTTTGTACTTGGAAAGTAAGCAAAGCTAGTTGTCGGCTTAAGTTACTGAGTTGTTGTTGGATTGTGACTTGGTTTGTGTCTTCTTCTTCTAAAGGTTCCTCCTCTTCGTATTGTGGAGGTTCTTCCCCTGTCTCATGTTCTATCTTGTTTCTTCGTGGCACTTTGATGAGGGGTATTCTATGCCCTACCACTTTATCATTTTCTGCGTAAGAAGTGGAAGCATGCCCGCCTATTAAAATATCTTCCATATTGATAAGGGGGTGTTCCTCCTTAGTAGTGTCATTTGTTTGTAGTATTGGTTCCTTCTCAATGGGCAATTTGGCCCCTAATTCCATGACCCGTGCCAAAACTCTATCTTTGTTTCTAAGGAGAAACTCATCTAGTAGAGTGGGGTCAAAATCAAAGTCTGCGTGTGGTGATTCTAATTCATTTCCACTATGGTCGACCATTTCTTCTATTTCCTTTTCTACAAAAAATAGTGGTCCTAGATCGTGTCCGATAAATGGGTTTGACCCTTGTTTGTTAGAGGTTTCCCAAGCTTGCACTTGTTGTTCCTCATATGTTTGTTTCTTTAAACCTAGATGCATCTTGGGAGCCATGTTTTCGTGATAAGTTTCACTAAGGTAAGTTGTAGATTTGTTCAAAATTCAATGACTACCCCTAAATGAAACACAAGATGTACGTGTTAAGAGTAAATTAACAGTGTGAGAATACCAATGTGATAGAATGATAAAGTCACCAATGAAACAATCATTTGGTACCAAAACCTAATCAAATGAAATACTTCCTAGACTACGTTTCAAAGTAATTTGTGATATCGAGATGATTAACAAGATGTCTCCACTTATGCCAAGTTCAAAGGAATGAACAAGACGTAAGTAAATACATGAAGTTAAATGCGATCTCCCAATCAAGATATACGATGAGCAAGCTCAAGTCTGATTAAGACCTATATCTCAAAAAGTGCCAATTACGATTTGCTTAATGCTAAATCAAATGCCAAATGTGTGCATGTATAATTTGCTTAATGCTAAATCAAATGAAGTAAGAACTACCACCTAAAATAGTTCTACAATTTAGCTAAAACAAAGCATAAACATCATCATGATAAGAATTAAACAAGGGTTAGATGCTAGCATTCATCAATACAAACTTTGAAACTAACAATGCTAAATATCTAAACTCCTCTATTCTCTAACAACAAATAAATGAATGGACCTAAGTAAGCTCCATGGCTATCAAAATAGTTGTCCTTAATGCTCCAAGAACCTAGGAATGGGGGCTAATCAAAGTTGGGCTACAAGACCCTTTTGACACCTCCCATATGACCCAAGCACTTTAAGAAAGAGGCTTAACTCTTTAAGATGATGAACTCTCAAAAGGGCAAGGTGCAAGCTCTTAGTCTCTTTGCTATATGCTTTGCATTTACTCTCTTAGAAAGTTTAGGTGTAAGTAAAAAGGTAGGTGGAGGGCTCTTTATATAGCCCAAAGGATAAAGGATTCAACACATTCTCATGAATGTGGGATAAAGGTAAACCATGATTAGGAATGGATAAGGTTGCTTTATTAAAGGTAACCTTACTTTAGAAGAGTTTAATACATGTTTAGCAAGTCATGGGAGTTGGGGGATTTTAATTGATCAAAAGTGATTAATTAATAAGTAGATGTAAGCTTATAAAAGCCAATTAGAAGAATATTAGTGCGATTTAGGCTATTAAAAGGGGATTAAATCAATTAAATATTGATTTATTGGTTAAATGGAAGGGAAAGCTAATTAATTAATAATAATTAATTAGTCTAGGTAGAAGGGGTGATTTATTAACGGAAGGTCGTTAATTAGGGTATTTGTTGGATAGGCAACTTAATTAATTAGCTTAGTGTAATTAATTAATGATGATATGAGGGAAAATGAGTGCTTTTGACGATATGTCATCGATTTGCGAGAAAGGGGATAATTAGCACAATTTAAGTATTTAAATTGCTTGGGCGTAATTATAGGTGTCTACAGGAGTTGCTTTGTGAGTACCACATGGAGATAGAACATGTGAAGGAGAAGGAGAATGTGGTAGCGAGATGCTATCGTAGACGAAGACATGTGACTATGGCTACCTCAGTGAGCACAAATTTGCGGAGTAGGATTCTTCAGTAGCTTCCTCTTGACAGCTTCTACATGACAATATGAGCAGAGATCGAGTCATAGAGACCCCTTGAGGGGAAGTTTGATGGTTTCTCATTAGAGGTAGATGGTCTTCTCAGGCACAAAGGTCAGATTTATGTTCCTAGAGATGGAGGCTTGAGGCAGGACATCTTGGTAGAGGCACATCATGCACCCTATTCAACCCATCCCGGGGTGAAGAAGATGCACGCTACCTTGAGATAGTTGTACCACTAGAGAGGACTTCATCAAGACGTGGCTCAGTTTGTGTCACGGTGTTTAGAGTGCCAGAGGGTTAAGGCCAAACATCAACATCCAGAGGTCTTCTTTATCCTCATGCCATACCGGAATGGAAGTGGGACACCATTTCCATGGATTTCATTATTGGACTACCTATGTCGAGATATCACCACGATGCCATTATGGTCATGGTTGATAAATTGACAAAAGTGGCTCACTTTTCTCTGGTAAAGACCACTTATACAACTAGAGTAGTGACATAAGTATATTTGGATGAGATTGTCAGGTTGCACGGGATTCTGCGGAAGATCATTTGTGACCGTGATCCTTTATACACTTCACATTTCTGGACTACCATGCAGTATGTCCTCGGGGACGAAGATTAAATTTAGCACAACATATCACCGAGAGAGACGGATGGACGATGGGACAGAAGCGAGTGAATCAAATTTTTGAGGATATGCTTAGGATGTACGTGATGGATCAGTAGTCTAAGTGGGAGGAGTACCTGTACTTAGTGGATTTTGCCTATAATAATAGTTTTCAGAGTTCTATAGGCATGGCTCCTTTTCAGGAATTATATGGTAGAGAGTGCAGGATACCCCTTAGCTGGGACAGGTTAGAGGACAGAGTATCTCTTGGACCAGCTCTTTTGCAGGACATGGAGCAGCAAGTAGTGTTGATCAGGCAGAGATTGCAGGAGGCACATGACAGGCAGAAGAAGTATGCGGATCAGCATAGGATTGATCGTAGCTTTGATGTGGGCATGAAGGTGTTCCTTTGTGTTAGACCACACAAGAGCCCTATCCACTATGGAAAAGGTTCTAAGTTAGCTCCTCGATTTGTTGGTCCTTTTGAGATCTTGGAGCGTATCGGCCCTTTGGCTTACCGTCTAGCATTGCCACCCAACTTGTCTCGCGTACATGATGTGTTTCATGTTTCTATCCTTAGGAGGTACATTGCAGATCCTTCTCATGTGTTGGATTGGACATCATTACAGGTGCAGGATCAGGGGTAGGTGACGGTGGAACTCCTCTATATCATAGATTACAGGACCACGGGCCTTCGAGGTAGAGAAATTTATCAGTGCAGTGCAGTGGGGACAGATACGATGAGGAGACCGCAACCACTTGGGAGGATGCCATAGTTTTACGAGTGTAGTTTCCACATTTGTTCCAGTGACTTCCAAGAGGAAGTCGAGTCTAAGGGAAGGGGATGTAGTGCCCACTTCCCTTTAACACTTTGTGATACTATTGATCGTATTATGGACACTATTATGTTTTGATTTGGTATGATGATTAGATGTTAGATCATGGATTATTATTGATCTGGATTCGGTTATTATGCATGGGGTTACTTAGAGACATTTTTATATGAGGTTGATGATATCTTGTTTGACATGGACATATTATAGATGTTGATTTGGACTTATGATATTGGATATTTTGAGTAGATCTGGTATGGTAGATTTTGATGATGATATAGTTGATTTATTTAATTAAAAATAATAATGTTGAAATTATTGATATTGTTGTGATCTATGTGTTTGGATGATTTTGAGATATTGTTTATATCATTTTGGATGTTCTGATATGGCCACGAGGCCGAAGGAGGTATTTGCATTTTGTAGGTTAAAAATCACAACAATGTCAGGGGACTGGAGACTAACCATATTGAAATTCTGGGAAATCAACAAGGTCACCATGGCAACTGTGTTATGAGTTTGTGTGTTGTGTTATGTTAGGAATTCCCATGGGGGGATTTCCATTATATGTGACCATGGGATATGTGTTTTATTTATGTGTTCCTTTTAATTATTGTTGTATGTATTTGTAATGTGTTCCTTCTTTTAATTAATTTAAATGTGGTAGATTAATGTGATAGTCATATAGTTAAATTTTATTTAAATTAAATTGGGATGTGGAATGTAATTAATAAAGTTGTTGTCTTTGATATTAATGTTGGAAGAGTGTGTAAGTTAATATGTAAGATGTGTAATAAGATGTGTAAGTGATGTGTAAGTTAGATTTTGGAGTGTAGAACACTCCATCCTCAAAGGAACTCGAATTTGTCCTTGAGGGCTGCATTTTGAGGCTTGTGGGACAAGTTAAACTTGTCCCACACCTCTTAAAATCATCCACCAACCATACCTATGGTTTGGGAGTCAAAATTAATCTTTTTAATTATATTTTGAAATGACTATGTGTAAGTTTTTATTGCACTTTCCTTACAAGTTTTTAATTCAGTCCTTGTTAAAGTATGGGTTAATTTTGAGTGTGTAAGTTGATTGTCATCTCCATTTAATGTGATTAGTTGTGAAGTTGATTTTTTTTTTGGGGTTGAACAAGAATGATGGGGCATCCCACTTAGAATCCACATCATCCTCTCCTCTCCCTCTCCTTTAAAATTTGAATTCTTCCCTTGTTTATGTTTTGTTGAAACTTTGCTCTTTCTTCTTTGGGGGTCGAATTTTATTGCTGTGGGAGTCTTTCTTGTGGAGAAGAGTTTGAAAATTCATTTGCATATTTGGTGTTGTTGCTTTGGACTGTATTTTGAGCATTGAAGATCTTGTTGTGTTGGACTGTATTTCTGAGCATTGAAGGAGCTTGCTATTTGGAAACAAACTCCATAATGGAGAGGTAGGATCTTGCCCTTTTTTTTAATGTTGTTTTCTCTTTCCTTGCATGTGAAAAATGGTGAATGTGTTGTGTATTGTTGGCTGGTTGGGTAGCATGCTTAGGGAAAGGTGTAGGAGAAGGCTATGGGGATTTCATATGGGGGGCATAAGGGATTGCCAATGGCACTTGTTCTATTTTGGAGGGAGTTTTGGATTGGGATCCACCTAGGAAAAGAAACTGCTTGCATTTCTTACTATTGGGGGCATAAGGGAGAAACTTTTGGGGGGCATAAGGAGGGGTTGGGAGATATAAGGTTTATGGGATTTGATATGTTTATTGGCGGTATGATTTAGGTGGATGCCCAATTCCAAATAGGGAGGCATAAGTAGTTTCCCCATAGTTCTTGCTCTTGATGGCTTGCTTGATCAAGCCCATGTGTTGTGTGTATGATTCTTATTGCAGTTGTGAACTGCTGTCTTTGTTTGGATTGTGTATTTTGTTGTATTATGCATGTGAAAAGAATGTTGTTTGTTGTGATAGAAGCCTTGTTGCCATGTGTTGATGTTCATACTCTATTCCAATATGGTTGGGGCTCGGGGGCCAATGGGGAAGGATGGCTTCTCCTTTCCCATTGGATGTCTTGGTTGGGTGGAGAGTGTTGCCTTTCCCCCTTCCTTGTTGTGATCAAGATGAAATGATGAAGAAACTTGCATGTTGCTGTTTTGGAGCTTGGAGAAAATACAGTTTGACAGTCCCTTCCTTTGAGAAATTTCATTGTTATCTTCCCACTTGAAGTGGATGAATTGTATTATTATTTGTAATGAGAAGGCACCTTGTAATGCAAAGGAAAAGATAGAGATTCATTTGTGAAATGCAAAGAGTTATTATTTCATACTCTGTCTTGTTAATAACGTGAAAGGATGAGATATGTTTTGTATTTTGTTAATTGAAAGTCAAGGAAAGGATGAAGTTGTAATGTTGTTGTGTGAAATCAATAAAAGAAATACATTCCTTTCTCAAATTTGTATTGTTGTATTGAATTGGAGTTATTGTTTTGAAATGATATCTCTATATGAAAAGAAAATACGTATGGGAGGAAAAGACAACATTTTGTTCCTTGTATTTATTTAAAATTTGAGATATAAAATTGTGCCTTGTTGCTCTTGAATGATAAGATAGATCATTGAATGTCTTAGATCAGATTTGAGAATGCTTTCCCACATTTGGAAGTTGCAAATTGATTTTAAATTTGTTAGTAAATGATCTCTATTTCATTCCAAATATGGCATTTAAAGTTATCTAATGAATGTACAATTCGGATTTGTAACTTAAATTAAGAAATGAAACAATGCAAATTAGATGTAATAAGTCCTAATGAACTTAATTGGAACTCTACATCTACGAAAGGTATTTTAGAACTTCGTGAAATCAAATTCCAAACTTGCATAATCATTTTCCTGTCAAAATTTGTAAAATTATAAAGTTGCACTCAATCAAAAAATTTAACCTTGAAAAAACTCCTAGAATTACCCAAGGTCAATCCTCCATGTTTAATCAAAATGTTGAGAAGAAGAAAATCAAAATTTGATCAAAATTTTACAAGTTGGAAAATTGCCAGTTTTGAATTTTAAACCCTGCAGATCGATTTCTTAAAATTGACCTCTGAACCTTTATCAAAATATAAAATTTATGATTTCTATGCAAATAGGACTCGAGAGCTTTCCGGAAAGTCCTTGTTTTCCCAAAATTGACTTTTCTATCAAAAGTTATGGCCATTTGAAGTTTTACTTCAAAATGGCCATCCAAAAATTAATCTAACTATATAAAAATCAAAATTTAACCTTTGGAAAAATTTCAAAAAAAAAATCCAGCGTCCCTACAACCGTAGCAACCAATCATATGTTTCCTCATGGTGCTTTGGAGGGGTGGACCCTTTTGAAAACTTAACTTTTTGAAAATTTGACCTTGGGAAAATTTTCTAATTTTTCCCGCAAACCTGCGGCCCCGCATCCAATCACGTCGACATGTGGCTTGGAGGGCGCGCAAAATAATTTTGAAAAATTAGAATTTTGAATCTTTTAGAAAAATTTCACTTTTTCCTCTGCGGCCCCGCACCCCCACAGCCAATCGAGTCTTTGTCACGTGTCTAACGGGCCGACGCACGGCCGCACAAGTCTTTTTGAAGTTTAAACCTTTTGGCTCAAAGTCTTAAATCTCTCTACCACCCCACCGACCCATGACTAATAGGAGATTGACAAGTGGCATGGATTTTCTCCTTGGCGGAGGTGCGCGACGGATTTCACCCTTGGGATTTTGGCCTAAAAACTCTAATTTTCCAACTTGCTCTGCTGCTTCGCTTTTCCCCGCGCTAATCGGGAAGTGACACGTGTCTTCCCTGTCAGACCTATGGGCGTGCAGAGGCATTTTGTGCTCTTGCACTCAAGGAGGAAAATTCTCAATTTTCCTCCTCGCTCTGCTAACCCGCTCAAAGGAAAATTTTTCTCCCTAAGCCCGTGGACTCCCCAAGGGAAAATTTCTCCCCAAAACTCAGCCAGAGCCATAACTTGAGATTTATAAGGAGTTAGGAGGACTTCCTTATATGGTTGGAAAGGTGAGAGAATTTCCTATCCAATGGGCATGATTTAGGAAAGTTTTTATGACTCTAAGTGTGTGAAAAATCAGGTTGAACCCTATAAGCCTTTTAAAGCAGGGTTGAGAGCGAATTTACCTTCCTAACCTAGGTGATGAATTTAAACCTCTTGTTGGACCTTGTGCTTGTTACTAATAGTTGCTAGAAGTAATTACTGCAAGTCAGTCTTGATTGTTAACCTAAATCTGGTTTGTGCTAACTGAGATCTTGTAACCCTCTTTGCAAACACTCTTAATAAAAAAAAAATTATTCCATAATTTTCCTAGCTAATCCTAGTTTATTTCTTGGTCTCAAGTGGTAGTTTGAAGCGGGCATCACATTATGTCACCTAGTCTAAGATGCAAGATTTCATATGAATATTGATAACAAATATTCATATAGGCTTCTTATATAGAACACTTGAGTGCCCCTAAAAGGGTAAAGGAACCAAGTATACACAGTATACACTTGAACAAGTTAACATGAGAGATCATTTTAATACTGAGTCATGGAATGAGAGATTGGTGTTTCACCGAGTCATTACAACTACATATGGTTTTCTGTTATGAGATGGATTGACAATGGAATGTGTGTTCTAAATTATGTTAATTTAGAATAGAGAACATTATGGAAAAAAATCCCTTATTTCTATGTCATAATAAGAGGATGTTACATCTTTGTATCGTAGCCGAGTGAGGGTTGTAGCTCTTGGACCTATTGAGTCCATATTTGATAAAAACTTAATTTACTATTAAAAGAACATGGTTATAATTAGGGGGTGATGTAAATAATCCACCTCCAAGTGGAGAGACAGCTACCACGAGAAAAATTGATGCTCCTGCTTGCTACCTGCATTGACACAAGAGATTGTCTTGCTATTCTTGAACAAGAAATAATGGGTAATGAGGAGGAGGAAGATGATGCTGATAATAAAAATCAGCCACCTCTAGGAAATAACGTCAATGCTGGAAATTTGGACGTTGATTATAATAATGCAACAAATAACAATACTGCAAATGTCAATAATAATGATGCAAATGCAAATGTAAATGTACCCAATCCACCTAAAAATAAAAAGACAAGATTAGGAGCTGAACTTACTAATGACATAAAGAGGATAAGTCCACCAAAGTTTGATGGCACTACACTGGGGGATGGGGCTAAGAATTGGATCAACAAAATGGAGAAGTAATTTGTAATAAGGAACTTCTTGGAAGAAACAAAAGCAATAGTATGGGGAGCTTATCATCTTTCCCATGAGGCATCCTCCTGGTGGGACAATCGTAAGGCTGAACTGAACATTGATGAATCAAGCATCACATGGGATCAATTTAAGAGCTACTTTAGGCAACATTGGCTGCCACAACTCTATTATGATAAAAAATGACATAATTTTAGAATTTAATTCAAGGAAAGTTAATATGGCGAGTGCGGGAGAGGTTTACCAAACTTCTTAAGTACGTTCCTTAGTATCAATCGATGAGAATTTTTGGATACAAAAATTTATTATGGGATGAATCTGTCATAGGGGAGAAATAGATGTACACAACCCAACCACTATGGAAGGGGTTGTAGAAAAATCCATAAGGAAAGAACAAAAATTGAAGGCAATTTCTTCTCATAAAGAAGAGAATCGAAAGAAAATTTCTAATTCTTCTTTGTCACTTGCACCCAAAAAGGTGGCATGGAAAAAGTTTGGAGCCAAAAATAAGTTTGTGATTGATAACAATAAGAAAACAACAACAAATAAATTTGTTGCGAACATTAGAAACAATTTTGTGAAGAATAACAACAATGGGAAGAAATCCTTTGGAGGACAAAACAATAATTTCAAGATTGGAAATAAGTTTGAACCAAAAAGAGGACTGTAGGGGTCTGTTTTAACTATGGTAAGGATCACTATGCAAATCAGTTCCCTCTAAATAAAGATGAAAATAGTCAGCAACATAAGATACATCTTTGTAGTAGTGATACACACGCTAAAAAACAAGTTACACCCATAAGAATGCCACATAAATTATTTGGTACACTTACTATAATTTTTGATACTGGAGCTGAAGAATGTTTTATTTCTAGTAAATTAGCTGCAAAATTAAAAAGAAAAGCATGAATAATGGAAAAATATTGGACTATACATTATGGTAATAATGTTGTCCATATTGTTAGTAAATGTCTTTTTGGAGCAGTCTTAGAGTTACCAAGTTTTTCCACTAAAGTAGATCTTTATGTTGCTCCTTTGGGGTCATATGATGTCATAATTGGTGTTAATTGGCTTGCTGATCATAAAGAAAAATTTGATTGTTTTGAAAAACACATTAGATTCCTTGATGATCTAGAAAAAAATAGACATTCAAGGGGTAAAATGAGAAATTTCAATTAGAAAATTGTCAGCTATGCAACTTAAGAAGGCCAAAAATAAAGGCTACACTCTTTATGCAGTAAAAATTTCTAAAACAATAGAAAAGGATAGTGATTTCTTGGAAAAGTATCTGTTAAGAGATTTCAATGATGTGTTTCGGAAGAACTGCTGGTCTTCCGCCCAAATGATAATTTGACTTCACAATAGAAATCAAACCTAGAACTAAACCTATTTCTAAGGCACCTTATCAAATGACTACCATTGAACTGGTAGAACTTAAGGCACAGTTACAAGAATTGTTGTCTAAAGGTTTGATAAGATCGAGTGTCTCACCTTAGGGAGTACTGATAATTTTTGTGAAAAATAAGGATGGAACACTTAGACTTTGTATTGATTACAGGATGTTAAACAAAGCAACAATAAAAAAATATCCACTTCCTAGAATTGATGATCTATTTGATAAGATGCGTGGTGCATCATTATATTTAAAGATAGATCTTTTCGGATATCATCAATTAAGAATTAAGGATGAAGACATTCATAAAACAACTTTTAGAACAAGGTATGGACATTATGAATTCACGGTTTTACCTTTTGGTTTGACAAATGCACCTGTAGATTTTATGAATTTAATGAATAATATATTTCAAGAATACCTGGACAATTTAGTACTTGTATTCTTAGATGATATTTTATCTTTTCTAAAAGCTTTGATGAACACCATGAGCATTTGAAAATAGTACTTGAAATTTTGAGAAAGAGAAAATTGTATGGTAAGTTGTCCAAATGTTCTTTTTATGAAATAGAAGTACACTATTTAGGACATGTCATAAGCAAAGATGGAATAGCAGTTGATCCATCAAATATTGTTTCCATAAATGAATATCCTGCACCTAAAAATGTACATGAAGTCAGAAGCTTCACGGGGCTTGCTGGCTATTACAGAAAGTTTGTTAAAGAATTTTCAAAAGTCGCTGCCCCTATTACTTAACTATAAAAGAAAAATAAAAAAGTTTGTGTGGAGTGATAAATGTGAAGAAACATTTAAAAATCTAAAATAACAGCTAACTTTTGCACCTATTTTGGCTGTACTAGATCCAAATGGAAGCTTTACAATAGTTACAGATGCTTCCGGTGAAGGACTAGGAGGTATTCTGTTGCAAGATGAGCATGTTATAACATATAAGAGAAGAAAACTCAAGTCACATGAGTTGAATTATACTCCCATGAACTAGAGCTTGTTGTCATAGTTCATACGCTTCAAGTATGGAGACATTATCTCTTAGGAAGACCTTTTGAGTTAAAAGCTGACCACCTTGGGCTAAAGTATATTTTCACTCAACCAAATCTAAATGCAAGACAACGAAGATGGTTAGAATTTTTATCGCAATATGATTTTGACATAAGTTATATTAAAGGTAAGGAAATCAGAGTGACAGATGCACTAGGTCATAGGAAACATATTTCTACACTTATAACTTTAAGAACTTAGTTTAAGAATGAGGTAAAAAGTATCATGGATTTGATTTGTATTTTCAGCAAGTAAAAACAACACTTGACGTAGATCCTAATGATGTAAGATACATAGGTTTTAACTTTGATAATGAAGGAATTTTAAGATATGAAAAACAAGTGTATGTACCTTCAGAAATGAGTTAAGGAAAAAGTTAATGACATAATTCCATAATTCACCTTACTCAGGACATCTCGGTGTTACAAAAATGCTTGCTGATGTAAAACAACAATATTTTTGGAAATGGATGAAGAGAGACAATTGATTTTGTTTCACATTGTTTGGAATGTTAGCGTGTTAAGGTTGAGCATATGCACCCAATTGGTTTATTATATCCCCATAACATACCACAATATAAGTGACAAGTAATTAGTATAGTTTTTTTAGGGGATACCTATGTCTAGAAATAAACATGATGTTATTTTAGTTGTGGTTGAAAAATTGACAAAAGTACCACATTTTATTGCTGGTAATCTTAAAGATGATTCACCTGTTTTAGCAAAAAGGATTTGTGCATGAAAATTTTAAATTACATGGAGTACTTGAACTGATTATATCTGATAGAGACCCTAGAATGACATATCGTTTCTGGAAAATGCTAAATGCATCCTTAGGAACAAAATTGAATTTTAGTTTCGCATACGATCCAAAAATAGATAGTCAAACTGAGAGACTAAATCATGTTTTGAAAGATATGTTATAAATGTATTGTATGGATCAACAATACAAATGGGAAGAATATATTCCTTTAGTTGAATTTTCTTACAATAATACTTATCATTCCTCTTTAAAAATGACACCTTTCAAAGCATTATATGGAAGGAAATGCAGAACTCCAGTTAGTTGGGATAACATTGAAGATAAAGAGGTAATTGGACCTGAAATTCTTACTGAAATGGAACAACAAGTGAAAATGATTCATGAACGATTAAAAGAAGCTACAGATAGGAAGAAAAGTTATGTAGATCTAAAAAGGATCGATAAGAAATTTGAACTTGGTGAAAAATTCTTTTTATGTGTCAAGCCTAAAAAGATCTCTATAACCTTTGGCAAGGTAGCCAAATTATCACCTCGTTTTGTGGGACCTTTCGAGATTGTTGAAGTGATTAGCCCTGTATCTTATCACTTAACATTACCTCCCACTTTGTCACAAATGCATGATGTTTTCCATATTTCTTTGCTTAAGAAATACATTTCAGATTTATCACATGTATTAAATTGGGATTCCTTGCAGGTCCAAGACCAAGGAATAACCGTGGTTGAACCCATAAGATTTTTGGAAACTTGCTAGTTGCACTTATGAAATCATGAAGTTAGTCAATGCAAGGTCCATTGGGATCAGTTTGATGAAGAAAGTGCAACATGGGAAAACCTTGAGGACATGAAAACTGCTTTTCCTCATCTTTTTAAACATAAATAATTCTAATTTATGAGATAATTAAAGACTTTGTTAGAAAACTATCTTTAATCTCTTCCATTTTGGGAAGGTACTATATTTTGTTAGTACAGGGATAACTATTTGATGTTGTAATAAATTATGAAAAACTTGAATTCTACAAATATGGTTTCTATTTAAAAATTTTGTGGATAGAAGAACTATAATTATGATTATTTTTCTTGTTTAAAGAATGTGGACTAAGTTAATCATCGGGACAATGATGATTTTTAGAGGGGAGGTATGTAATGCCTCTACCATGGTTGATATCCTTGACCCTTTTGTAATTGAAGTTGCAAACATTGATAGGTGATTCTTGTTTGAAGACGGTGTACTCTTTTGAACTAAGTAATCATGTTTGTTGTAGATGATATGTTTATCTTCTAAAAATGGATACAATCATGCCATGAAAATTCTAAATTTATAATGAAGTATTTCATTTATTCTTTATGCTAAATGTGTTTTGCATGTGGATGGAGGAAATAAATTCAATCTAAATTTGATTCATTGCCTATTTTGCAATAGTGAACTTGTGCTTCAGTCTATTTGATTTTTGATGTAGGAATAACCATACCTTGGATCAATTTTAGTGATCCAAGGCATGCTTTTGATTTTATGATGTTTAGGTCATTTGACCAAGCTGGGAAGAATGTTTGATTTCTGAACCCCAGGACTACTATGGGATCACAGGGGCATCAAGTGGCATCTTTAGCATGCACCCTTTTAAGTGATCTAAAAATGTTATTTTTATTCATCACATAAGGTAATGTTTGTTGATTAGTTTTGGGACCTAATTTAATCTAAGTTCCTATGATTTTTATCTTATCTTAAGTCTAATTTAAGGTGATTTTATTAATGGTGATGATTAATTGGAAGGGGGCAATCCTAAGTCTTGACACTAATTTATTCTAAGCTAAATATAATTACTCCTAAGGACCTAAGCTTGGTTTATAAGATAATACTAATTAAACCTAACCTAAGGGCATTGGGCTAGCCTAAAGGGAAATTGGGATGGCATGGATGACAAGTTGATAGGTGTCAATGACACCATTTCAAAGGCATTTAGAAGGTTTAATGTGTCATTTAATACATTGTTTCCACCAATTTTGGCCAATGCATGAAAATAAGGGGAATGTTGAGTTGTCAAACTCTGCTAAATTCATTTGAATGAAGTTTTAATTTATAGATCCAACTAGCAAAGAGTTGGTGATGGTGGGAATGTAGAATAGGAAATTTACTGATCCTGTTGGTAATTAATGTTCTCAACCAGAGAGAAAACCACCTGGGGAATAGTAGAAGGTTGGAGGAAAATAGACGGTTTTTGGTTTTATTGTTTCATTCGGTTTTGGAGCTTTAGAGCTCTGCATGTGGTTTACCATTCTTTCGAACCTCCAATTTGAATCAGTTGCATGCATAATCTCACCCTTGCATGGTGGTAATAATAGCTAAATCGAGCATGGAAGCTATAAGAAGAAAATGAGGGAAGTTTCAGAGGCTTGGTTTTGGCATTTTCATGGAAATCTTGCAGTAGAAGTTTTGCATGAAGGATTGAGGAAAGGAAAGGAAGACATGAGCACTACCAGGAATGATAGGCCCTATCTCATTAAAATATTTTACTTTTATTTAAGTGTTTTCATTAAAATAATGTTGTTTATTTATGAAAATTTTTCTAGGATTAGTTTCTTGTGTTATGTTTACTTCTTGCTTCTGTGATGTTTCTTGGTTATGGTTTCTTGTGGATATAAGTGATTAAGTGTATTAAGTTGTTAATCATGTTTTGGGTTGTCTTGGTAAAAAAATCAGTTGTGTTTGTTTTATATATATATATATATATATATATATATATATATATATATATCAAACTTCAACGATTGACAGGGGAAGACTGTTATATTTCTTTGATAGATTAACCACCTTGAATTGGTAACTTGTTGGCATGGAATATATGCCCAAGGTTATGGTGAAAATATTTATGGATTGCGGTAATGACCCATGATACTTTTATGTTAAAATGAGTAAGGACCAACGTTATTTTGTCAATTTTTGGTATGCTTGTGTATGATCTCTCGCATAGGTTTGTTGGTCACTTGTTGGCTCTTAATAGTAAAAAATATTTTGATCTTTATGTTGGTTCGTTTAAGTTTGGTCCCGACCCAAACTGGGTTCTCTCGATAGTGTTATTTTGAGCACTATAGGTCCATGCAATAAAGGCATTTGAAGGAGTCTTCTAACTCTGTCATTTTATGTTCATTTGGTTTTTTAACACCCTTCATGTGTGAACCTATTTTAGAGTTACAGATGGTAATCTCTCTTTTGTTGGCTAAGTTTGGTTTGCTTGAATTCCCTTTTCGGGTTACCTTGAGAATTGGTCAACATTGTAGTATGGATTGCTCTTTTGTATGAAATCTGGGTGGTAAACCTCTCGCTTCACTCTTTTGCATGTTATTCTACATTTCTCAAATACCCTTCTTGGGTCGTTTCCTATTTGTGGAGATTGATTGGACCGTGGAAGTGAACCCGTGTTGTTATCATTTATTTGGGTTCATTTTCTTTAAATTTATTCTTCGTATGGAACTTTAGGCTTCATGTGTTTAGTTGGGTACTATATTTTTGGTGTAGACCTTGCTTATATTGGTTTGGATTGTCATGTTTTATTGACGATTTATTGCGCAGGTTTAAATTGTGCCCTTAGGACGTCTCTTTGAGACTGCATCGACATCTTAAGTTGTATTAAGAGCTGAATGTTATTCTTTCTCGTATTAAAGTTCATTTTGTAGGTTGGTTAATGTGATGTCTGCATTGATTATTGTAAGTAAATTTATTTTCTTTAATCTTGGATTTGGTCTTTTGGGTAAAATAGAGCTCGTGTTTTGTTAGAAAAACCATTATGATTCTTTCTCCATTAGTTATGTGTGGGAAACAAAGAACATTCAAATGTTGATTTTTTGAGATGCATGGTTAAAATTTGACTCTTTTTCCCTTCATGGTTTTAAAACTGTTCCATCTTTTTAAGACAAACGTTTTCGAGTTCTTACTTGTGTTGTTTTTTCCTTTTTCCTTGATTAATGTGTCCTCTTGTAGGAATGTTCAATAAGTATATTTGGTTCCTGTAAAGTGATCTATGTTTTGATGGCTTCCTTTTATGGATGGAATTAGGGTTTTGGTTAGAGGTACTATGGTGGTGGTAGCCTGTTCATGTCAATTTGTAATTGTTCCTAGTTACCTTTTAGATTGAATGATAAGGAACTGGTTGTGTTTTTGTAGAACTTTGGTTTGGGAATTAAATTGAAAAGAATGAGAATATAATATGAATTTTAATTAATTCTTTTCTAAATTGGTTGTAGTTTGGACTATTATCCTATTGAAATGATTATCATAATTGTGATTTAGATGGATTAATTAGTTTCTTTTATGAACATTATACATAATTAGATAATATGAATCTTTTCTTTAATATGATTTGTGACTATTAGGAAATTATTTCTTATTGTCCTTATTTTTGTACTTGGAACCTTTTCATTAACAATGGGGTTCCTTTTTGTAAACTTGATTAGTTAAAAGCATATTGTTTTCATGAGGGACAAATTTTATGGAAAAAGTGTCGAAGACTTCTATAGCGTCTCACACTTTATTTCTGTAGTGTCTCAAACGATCATTCTTTACTTGGAACTGATTTCTTACTAGTTTCATGATCAACTCCGCATCTCCAAAGACTTCCAAATTTTGATCCCTTTCTCTCTGCAACTTGGAGGCCAAGGATTAACTCCTTGTACTGTAGTGTTATCAGTATTTGAAAATTCGAGTTTGTAGGAAAAAGGAAATATTTTACCATTTGGAGATATGAGCACCACCCTTGCACCAGAACCAGTTGAGCAACAACTTCCATCGAACTCAAGAGTCCAGATCTCATTGGAATCTTGATAAGTGATCTCAGGGGTATGAAATTCTATAGTCATCATATAATTACCCATACTTGAGCCTTGGAAAAGGATCTGTGCGTGAGGATCTTCAGTTTTAGTTACCGTGAACTTTTCCTGAGCTTCCGGCATAAGATTTTTCATTTCTCCATTGATAGGAATCATGGTGTGAGACCAGTCCATTTGAATCTCACCACCCAAATCCTCGTAAAATATCCCTTTCAAAGAACATTCCATATGAGGCAGAATATCAGCAACTAAAATAGTTACCTTAACTCACTTTTGAGGGAATTGGGCTAAAACCATTTGGGCGTCTTTAATCTGCCCGATTAGAGGAACTTGCTTGGTTTCCATGGAGTAACATGATCCGAATGTTCTCGTACAAGTCAAACCAAGAGCATGTGCTACTTTTTTTGGCATCACATTATCCGAGGCTCTAGAGTCTATAATGTAATTACTTAATTTGCATCCGTTGATTAGAAAGGACACAAAGAAAGGTTCAATCTTTTCATTTGAAGGTGTAGTGGCCGCCACAATATTTTGAGTTTTCCCATCTTTAGGGGTTTTTATAATTCCTTTGGAGGAATGAATAGTAGAGTCACCTTTGATAAACTGGACCAATTTCTCGAGCTGATCCTTGTTGGACTTCAAGTACTCTACCTGTGACATGGAAATTTTTGTTTTATTGATATGATCAATGATATCAAATTTAGGCAAAGTAATCGTACTTGATGTCTCAGATATAAGTTCTTTCGAACTTGATGATGGCACACTTTTGACCTTGGCCTCGGGCTTGGTTGACACTGATGTGGAAGAAGGAGCTTTCTTCGTAGTTGGTTTACCAACCGATTGATCTAACAAAGGCCCTCCTTTCTTTAAGATAGTCTTGACCTTTGAAACCTCAGTCACCTTGGACTCTTTAGGAGCCTCATTTGTCTTGGATTCTTTGGGAGTTTCCTTGGAAACCTCTTTATCTCCCACCTTAGTGGTATCCTGGTCCTTTTTCTAAGAGTGTGTGAAAATGGCGAAAGATTGACTATTCATATCTTCTATAATTTCTTTGTATTCGTCTTCCTCATCGGAATGGTACTCAAAGAAATGATTATTACTTTCCCCCTCAGGATCTTCAACTTCAGGTTCAGATGTCTCAGAATCGGCTCTTCCTCATCAACCTCAATGACTTCAATCTCATCATCACTTTCTTCAATGACATCGCATTTGGAATTAGTTGTGGGAGCTGCTTCAATAGCAAGCCTCGTTGGAGCACCTGTAATCCTGGCTTTGTTGGGAATGTATCCTTTTCTCAGGATGTCTTTGTAAGGAGCAGGTTTACTACTTTGAGCAACTTGCTTTTTCAAAGCCAAGCACATCATTAGCCAACTTAGTGAGTATAGCTTCTGAAGCATTGGGAGTTTCTTGACTCTTTCCTTTGAGGGAATTTTTCTTGAATTTTCCTACCATGATTAAGTCATCTTCAATTTCAATGGCCATAGATTGAGCAAGCTCCAAATTAGTCACCCTAGCCCTTCTCAGATGATAGCACACTTCTGGTTGTTGTGCGTTAATAAAGAAACATTTTTGTCCATCAAGGTTTGGACGAATCCCGATAGGAACTTTGTTCACCATTTTGTTGAATTTAGCCACAAAATTCCTCATGGGTTCTATTGGCTCTTTCTTTGCCTGAGATAGTTGGGCAAGAAGAGCATGTTCATCTTCTGCCGTCTTGAATCGATTTTCAAACTTAGTTTTCATATCATTCCAATTTGTGATACATCCATTGGGCAGATGATGAAACCAATCTGCAACAACATCATGCAATGTTTCGACGAAGAGACGAATAGCAACATCTTCATATTCTACCAAAAACAACACATGCAGCGAAAAAGGTAGAAATATGATCATCTGGTGACGTCTTCCCATCTTCGTCGAACTTGGGAAGAATCTTTCTTGATCCTCGTGGGAGTTCATGTCAAGTAGGTAAGGCCAATGGGCCTATGGCATTTCCCCATGGTATGTTGGCTACCATTTGAGGAAAGGTGGTATGCGAAGGTAAAACAATGTGAGCAAGGACAAGTGCTTGATTGGTAGTGATTCCTTCCTTCCTTGCTCTTTTAGGACTTGATGCAAGGCTTGCAAATCTACGAGGTGTGTTCTTCTTTGGAGGAGATAACTTGAAACCAAAATTTCCTTGAAAGTCAAAAGTGGGGTCAGATCAACCTTTAGATTTTTCTCCTCGTGTAAACCTCTTTCCTTCCAGTTTGGAATCTTTATTGTGAAGGGATCACTGGCGTGTTTCAACCAGCTCTAGCCTTTTCTCTTCACTCTCTTTCTTGAGCTATTTGTGCCTGAATAACTCTAGCAACTCTCGCGGCTTTCTCTTCTTCGTTATCTAGTACTGATGTGGCGAGATGAAAATGATGGTTACTCATGTGCTTTTCCCAAATAGCTTGCCTCAAATCTGATGATATGTCTTCTTGAGTATCTGCAAAAACAAGATTTGGTTGCAAGATAGGTGGGTTACCTGTAATAGTCATACAACTTATTACCTTGGTGGAAGAGGACCGCGTCGGTGAACAATGATCAACATGTGTCCAGGAGGTCTCTTGGCCACAAGTGCGGGTGCTCTTCTTCTAAGGTCTTCGATGTAGATTTCTCTGTCAATGGCTCTATCAACAGCCACAAATTGTTGCAAGCTTTCATGGTTTTCCCAAGCTATTGTTTGAAGGTTGGAAACAATGTCTCCTTGAAATCTTCATCGGGCACAAGGTTCGGTTGAAGAACTGGAGCTTGTGCAGAGGGGATAGTCATAAAGATTTAACCAAGCACTGGTTAATGATTTCGAATCCCAGCGGAGTCACCAAAAACTATTAGCATATGGATTTGCACGCATGCAAATGACATGCAACAGTGTGGGAACGAAGTCCCTCCTCAATGAAGGTGAGGTTGCCTTTATTGAAAACCAAAACTATATTTACATATGTACATTCAAAATTGTATGTGGCGAGGGGGTTAGAACATCAATGGAAAGAAAAGTAAATGAAGGAGATAGAATGGAATGAAGGAAAGGAGTGGAATGGAATGAACTGAAACCGCATGCAAGAGTTAGGTAAAAATAGAGCCTAATATTGCATGAAGAGGAAAGATGAATAACTAACACAAATAAAACGGAGTTTGAGTTAGCCAAACAAGAACATGTAAAAGGGAACACACATGAGCAAGTAGATAATAAGAGCTTGATCACTGTGAACTAGAACAACTGATTAAATAATGTTGACAATAAGATCAAAGATAATATTTGCATGTAAGATTCAAAACACCTAACATCTAATGAACATAAGAACATCAAATGTTACAAGAAATAATGAATGAGACACAAAGTTCGTATTCCATTAACTCCAAAATGTTTTTCACAAAAGAACACAAAGTTTCTTCCTGAAACAAAGCTTGCACAAAAGTATTTTCTTCTCCTCTCTCAAAGCCACCCTTTACAAATGAGCCCCTCACTTCCTTTTATAACTCAAAAGTTGGTTACAAAGTAGTTAGGGTTTTAAATGCACATTAAATAGGGCACTTAAGTGACTTTGACTTTTTCAACCAAATTTTAAAAAGTGACTAAAATTAGAAACCACTTAAGTCAAAAAGTCATTTAAGGAAAAATACATAAATAAGAGAAATGGGTACATGTGGACCCACTTAAATGACTTAGACGCACACATAGACATCCTAGTAAAGAATGCACCACTATATCAAGACACCTAGGGTTAGTGCCTTATCCATTGGGCCAAGAGTCCACCTATGCCGATCATACGAGAATGAACTCATTGACCATCTTTGTGTAATCCTCCAAATGACAAGAGTGCCGAGCTTAAAACTTGAGCAATTCATACACCTCGGTTTGAGCAACATCCTGGTATGAGCCAGTTTGTCTTCATTCGTATTCACACTCACAATTACACACAGTTCTCCACATGCTCGAATAGCCTTCCATGTTGAATTATTTATTTTTCGCGAGACCGTAGTCATTACGCCACCTTGGCTTGTCAAAATCCAACTGTTGATCTTTCGTCATTGAGAAGATCTTCCAAGAGCCAAAATTGCAATTCACTTCCTAGAGTTATGTCTTTTGTCTTTTTCACCATCTTGAAGTGTTGCCATTTTGATCTCGCTCACGATTGTCCAATTCGAGAATGCTCCAACTTTAAGACTGGCCGATGAAGTATTGCGTCGCTACTAACTAAGAGTTGACAGGGACACGCTTGAATGATGTGGCCTTGCTTGATGATCCACACAATTGTACTTATCATTGGTCTTGGTTTGTCGATGAATAGATCGGTACAACAATCAATTGAAAACAATTGATGTAGACAAGATTCTCCCATTATCGATCTCTGCCGATAACAATGGCTTTTAACTCCGAAGAGACATATGCCAATAGCTATGACTTATACCGCATAATGAGGAAGTCAGAGGTTGCTTCAGCTTGAGCCATTGGAGTTGAATCGCCACACTATGCAGGTTTCATGGTGCATCCATGCAAGTGATGACCAATTCAGAACAAGCGTCGGGAAAATTGTGACTCGCCTTTGGTTGATATGAGATTGTAGAATCGACCTATGTTGATGTGTTCCAAGTTGGTATTGATGATGTTCTCATACTTTGAATGGAGTGTTGAGGTGAGTAGAATGCTCTGAAACCTATACCGCAACATCATTTTTCTGGAGATGACATGACTGTGATGAAGCGTGATTTCCTGGCTATTACTTCCATCTTACAAAACTGCATAAATCACCTATAAACTGCCCTAGGAAAAATAGCAAACCTTTTCCTGAGAAGTTCTCACTGCATGAGGAAGTATATTAAGGCACCACAAGTTTTCATGTCAGAATGTTTTTCCCCAATCAAATTCTTCAGTCAAATATTAAAGGTCAAAGTTGACTCTTCTGAAACTGCTAGGAAAATGCAAGTGTAAAACTGTGAAAATCCCGTTTGGTTTGAGCATGGGAAAAATAACAAACGTCACCATGAGCATCTACAACTTGGCAAGGAAGCATATGAAGGTGGGAAGAACTGAACGAAACAATTATTTTCTCTTGAAGATCATCTGGGTTCAAAATATCAACTCTTGAAGTGAGTCACCTTGACAGGCTGAAAACTGCTCGCGCAACGAAATCATGCAAACTACATTTTATTTGGCTCTGTGAAAATATCAAACGAAGTCGTTGTACATTTGAATTTTTGAAAATAAGTACATGAATGTGGGAATAATTCAATGAACTAAACCATTTCTCTTGACGATCGTCTGGGCTCAAGATACGAATTCTGAAAGTAGGCCCTCCGCCATGCTGAAACTGCGCACACAACAAAATCGAGTAAATTAGGTTTTTCTCGGGTTTGTGAAAAATATCAAATGAAGTGCCACGCTTTTGAAATTTGGAAAAGGAGTACATGAAGTTGGGAATAATTCAATGAAACAAACTTTTCTTCCCGATGATCATCAAAATCCAAGATATCAAGCTTCAAAGTTGATTACTTCAACAGTTACAAAACGCGGCAAAAATAATAACTTTTTTTTAAAAATATCCGGTCGAAATGGCTCTACATAGGATCAAATTTAATCATTTTAATTTGCTATTTCTTGATGCTAGCTGATTTGAGATGCTTGATTTTTATAAATGCATGGATATTGTTAATCCTTTGCCATTGGCGGTGCGTGAAGTGACTTCTCTTTTGCGTTGAAATTGCAATGCGTGAAAGACTGTTTTAGACTGCCTATTGAATGTTTGGAGGACTATTTTTATTTTCTGAGTGCATGTGCTTCCCTTCTTGTTTCTACGTGGTTCCTCCAAGGCGTGAATGGCCTTCCTTTGGTGTGGGATGAGCGGATTGTTTTCTAAGACAAAACAAATACCTTTTTGGAGAAACTTATTGTAATTTGATATCCGTTTTCCAATTCGATTTCCAGCTCACGTAATTCCCTCACCTATGATGAAATTTGTAATGATCATATTCACCCGTCCATTCCTATTAGACCATATCCCATACATTGGGAATTGCTAAAGTTCAACCACTTCAATAGAAAAGAAGATCCGCAACAACATTTTTGGTCCTTTAAACATGGGTGTTACTTGATTTCCCATGATGACGCTTTACTTTTGAGGACTTTCCCAATGTCCCTAACAGAATCGCATTGGACTGATATAGTGGATTACCAAGACACTCCATTTACTCATTTAATCAAATAGCCCAAGCCTTCCTAGATCACTTCTCCATCAACATTGTTAACAAGGTTACCATGACTCGATCTTTATTCCACTCGATAGTATGACGATGAGTCTATCACCGACTTCGCCGCTCATCGGGCGCAGCCTCATTTACTAGCTCACATTCTAATTACCTCAAATCGAGCTTATAGAACTATTTACTCGGGCATGTGCTAGACACATCTCACCAACCCTGTAGGTGCAAAATTTTCGCACTTTCGATGAGGCATTCACCATGGCACGGAAATTGGAAATTCATGCTATCAAAGAAAAGAATATTAAACTTTGTAACAAGAACATCGCGTTCAAATCAAATGATGTTTCTTCATCTTGAAACCCCAAAACAATTTTTCAAAACCCAAAGAGTCCACCAATACCGTAGTTCTCAACGCCGGTCCCCTCATCAATCAAACCCTCAAACCCAAACCCCTTTCTAATATCTCTCATGTCCAAGCTTTCCAGTTGACGAGAATAATGAAAGTACACTTCCATAGGAGAACCTCATTCTTTCGTTTTGGAAAAGCTTGTTAAGGTTGGTGCCATTACCCTTCCACCTATAAAACCACATACTGGTTTCAATCCTTAGCGACCCATGCCTGCGTGGTATAAGGATCATGAATTTTATAACCATCATCGTGTCAAAGGTCATAGTGACAATAACTACATCACCTTCAAGAATATTGTCCATGAAATGCTAGATAACAGAGATCTAGTCTTGTATAGTCCGAATGCACCTACTAACCAAAACCTACACATCTTCAAGAAACCATTCCCTAATCATGCCCTATCTTCCAACCAAGCTAGTGACACTTCGAACAAAGTGATAAGAATGTTCGTGAGGTCCTCACTATTTTTGATGACATGCTAGTTGCTTCCCAATTACCTCATGTGCCTTCCATAGATGAAATCTTAGCACACGCTCCCCTACCTGCATCAGGATCTATTTCATCTACTCCTCTACCCACATAGGAACCCCCTTAATGTTCCCCTTCACCCGTGGAAGAGCCTATAATCATCACGCCGCCTTTGACCCCTCAAAATTCTAAGTAGTTTTTAGTGGCACCTCTCCTACTCATAGAAGATGCAGGTCCACTGCCTACACCAACACAGGGAGAGTCCACTTCGGCCAGCCTGTCCTCCCCTCTACCCATGGAGGATACTATAGAAGCAACACCGCATGTAGACGACCATTCACCAATAGACCTTCAAGATCCCATTGATTTGGTTTCAACTCTCTTACCCACAGAGTCCGAGGCTAGCCATTTCCCTGTATCTCAAACACATTTTACAGGGATTGCCACTCAATCTACTTCGGCCCCGCTTACAACAATACCATTCTCAAGCTTAGCCGATCACTTGGACTATGTCGATAGAGCCTTACTTTGGGGATGCCTTCTAGTTCTTGTTTCAACACAAATACAATTGTCACTTGCTAATACCTCCACTATCTATCTAAAAGTGTTTGAGTGACCAAACCAAACACAACCATAACTATTGCAATGCCTTCCATGGCACCACTCATGCCCAAAATCACACCTCTTCCCATAGCCCAACATACATCTACAACTAAACCCACGCCTATATCATCTCCCTTACTTAAACATATCACTACCGTAGGGGTCATACCAATAGCTAGCCTTACTCACCCACCCATCAAATTAGATTTAGCTACATCTTCCAAAACTAATACCAAACTTAAACCAGCCCCTAAAATGAAGATCCAATCTCCTAAATCTCATACCCCAACCTCGCCTACCACGCCCTTATCACCTTCACCCCTTCCGTCCATCCTAGGACCTCACCCCGACCTTGGCCAAGAAATCCCCATCCACCGGTAAACCAAGAATGCAACAACCCATTTCCCCATCGCAAACCTCTAATATACCCAAGCGATCCGCACAACCTCCGCCCTCACCCGTAAATTTCTTACCACCCATACCTCCAATACCATCAATAACTTCTTATCTACCCATGACGCTTCCTTCTCTTTCACTCACGCCTCTTGCCCAACCCGCACCACCTACCTCCACAAAGACTTTAGTTACCCCCATGGGTAACCCGCCCTCTTCCACCATCTGATTTTCCTCCACATCTCGCATACAACCATCTCATCTTTACCCAAAAATATGCAACCTAAAGCTAAAAATACGCTACCCTCCAATAAGGTAGTTAAACCAACCAAACCTTCCATTGCAGGTTCATCTAGCATGTCCCTACCCAAGTAGATACAACCAACACCTAAGACCACACCACACACCAAACTAGTATCCCAACCTACTCCCCCTCTTGTAAATACTCTTCCTACAAAGGAAACCACACATGTCCCGAAACCCACATTCACCTCCCATTGTGATCCATTAACAGGCCCTACTCCAAAATCCTAACCAATCTCCTCGAAACTTCTGTCATCACATTACCACCTCTTAGACCTTATGACCCACTCAAACCCAAACCAAAAGGGTTTGACAAAACTAAAATTTGCACCTACCATCATGTGCTAGGACACGATGTAGAGAACTGTAAGGCTTTAAAAACCACTCTTGTCCAATTGTGTCCTCCTGAAGAAAACTTTGATGATGATGATCTTCTTGATGAGGACCCCATTTTGCCTTCACCAATTTCCACAGATCTTCCCTCATTGCTTGCTCAGTGACCAAAATATCCACCCACACAACTCTTTGATCCATCCCTAAGATTTGAAATTAACATGGTTCGCATAAGAGATTTGGCCAAACCACCACCCAAATGCCAATGTGCCCTACTCATCTCACAAGGCTCGTATCCACCACTAGGGTTTTGTCCCTCTTGCCGCTATACCTTCCATGACATACCCTCTTCATCCAACTCCCCTCAGATTAACATGATCAACATTGCCACCCATGCTCAGAAAGACAAGGGCAAGGAGAAAGCAAGTGGCCCATCAACCAAACTTGTACCCAATATACCATCTCGCAACAACACCCAAAGTCATCATTCGAGGTCCCGCATATATCCTATTTCGATGGGGTCACACATCACACAATGCTAAAATAACTACACCAATTCCCCCTCAAAATGTCCGTATATGACTCTCGTCAGACCTCGATTCACATGTCAAGCCCTCATGGAGGTCCTTCAATGTATCAAATTTTTACCAAATGACCCCACACTGTGGCCTCCATCTTTACCCCTCACCACGTAGCCTCTCTCACTAGGTCTTCTCCTTCCTCTACACCTCCACCCACTTGCCAAGTGGCTGCCCTCAACTTTGCAGATGAAGAGATCACTCCCTTCTAGTCCGATGACCCTAACCCCACTCTTTTCATCTCCGTCTTTATTGATAATATACGCATATGACACGTTATGATTGATGGTGGTGCTAGTATTAACATCATCTCCTCCCATGTGTACGACCAAATACAAATACCTACCAATTGCATGCATGGTAACCCCGTTATGTTGCATTCCTTCAATGACGCCATGACCTCTACACTAGGTACCATTGTTCTCCATGTCCGTGTAGGTCCCCGCACCATCTTGTAAATTTTCTATGTCTTATAAGGGGAGTTCGAATATAAATTGCTGCTTGGCTGACCTTGGATCCGTGCTATGTGTCAGGTCCCTTCGACGTTACATCGATGCCTCAAATTTGAACATGAGGGACATAATTACACCATCCCTGCCAACCCTCACCTTTCAAGACCTGTAACATGCTATATCAACCCAATGATGTGCTTATATCGGTCAAGGCATCCGCCACCACAACCACTTCACCTTCACCCACGAGCCCATCTACAAAAATTTCCACTACTTCTGCTGCATCTAACCTCACTATCCCTACTACAGTTGTAGCCTCTACCACTAGCACCCCTATTTCCCCTTCATCTAGTGAGCCATCTATACCCGCTACCCACATACCAACTACTGATCCCTTAGAAGGTGTTTTTCAATGCCTCACTCTGAGGGAATACAACCTATACAATATATATATACGTTCCTCACCCCACAAGAGTATGAGAATCTCCGTCAACACCCTAGTTATGACATCCACATCGGTGAAGTTTTTCCTTATGGTCCTCCCCACATTTGCACTAATCTAATGTATGGGGGAATTGATATGGCCACCTATAAACATGAACCTCCATCCCAAACCTAACCATTTTCATCTGGCCTAAACTCCCTCCCTAACCACCATTTCACTCACACTTTCCTCCACCGGCGTGCATGGAAAGGATTTGGCTTTGGTTTTTATGAACAAGTCTGCCACAATGTCATCTCTGTACCTCTTATAAACACAATGACCATAGTGGTATTGTTTTGATGCTCTCCATCCTCTAAGAAATGTTGCATCGACCTTATCCAGGATGAGAAATCTTTCCCCTCTCATTCACCCACATTACCATCCTCACCCACGAAGTCCATAGATCCTGAATCTATATCTCCTAACTTTTTTTTCGTAAACACCATTTCCCTGGGACCACTGACCTATCAATGCAGGCTCCCTCTTCTCTCCCATTCATGTATCCTGACATGATCGATGATGATACGCCTTTAATTAACGTCGTTTAATTTTAGGATGATGAGTCCATCCTCACCTACCTTGGTGCAGAAGACTCTTATATTCACCGGTCGTTACCCTCTCGAGACGCAAACCATGTTGAACAAATTGACCATCAAAATCAACATTAATACTTAGGATGACCCACACATTCTAAAGATCAGCCAATCCTTAGACGCTACTGAACATGAAGCCTTCACCTCTTTCCTTTGGGACCATAGCAATGCATTTTCTTGGTCCTATGCCGATATGCCCAGTATCGACCCAAAAATTGTGGTTCAAAATATCGTAACCATTCCTGATGCCAAACCCATCAAACAAAAGCTGTGGAAAATGCATCCTCACATTGCTCTTCTGGTCAAAGAAGAACTTCAACACCTTCTCTCAGTTTCCTTCATTTAACCCATTGATTATCCCCAACGGATTTCTAACATTATTCCTATCATGAAAGTGATAGGGGGACTCTGCATTTGCATGGATTTCCATGACCTCAACCTTGCCTGTCCCAAAGATAATTTCCCACTACCAGGCATTGACCAAATAGTTGATCTCACCAATGACCATGAAATATTATCATGGAAAGTTTCTCGGGATGCAATCAAATATTACTAGCTCCCGAGGATCAACACAAGATTGCCTTCATCATCCCTTGGGGGAATTTCTACTATCGAGTCATATCCTTTGGCCTAAAAAATGCTGGTGCTACATATCGGCGGGCCATGAATTACATCTTCCATGACATCATGCATCACATATTGGAAGATTACGTAGATGATCTGGTTGCCAAATCTAAGCATCAAATCGAACACCGCCCATTCTTAAAGTCATCTTTGATCACCTCATCAAATATTGTGCTCATCTTCAATTGAAAAAGTACATCTTTGTGGTACTTTCTGGGAAACTCCTAGGTTTCATCGTTTCTTTGCATGGCATAGAAGTTGATCCTGCTAAAGTCAAGGCTATCCTTGAAATTCCGCCACCCACTAATCTCCGTCAACTTCGTAGCCTACAAGGAAAGTTGTAATCAATTTGTCATTTTATCTCCTAGATTTCCGATCGTTGTCAACCATTCCATCATCTTCTCAAGAAATACATTTCATTCAAATGGGATAATGAATGCCATAAAGCCTTTGAATCCTTGAAACAATACCCCCTTAACCACCACCGGTGCTCATCCCTCCTAAGGATGACAAACCCTTCCACCTATATATTTCTACCACTAACCATTCTCTAGGTGCCATGCTCGCTCATCACGATGACCAAAACCGAGAGAAACGGTTTATTACATAATCCATACCCTTCTTAACTACGAAACTAGATATACCCATGCTGAAAAACTTTTCCTAGCCTTAGTTTTCATCGCCACCAAACTCCGCTATTACCTAGTCAACCACAAAACCTTTGTCATTACTAATACCGACCCATTACACTACATGTATGCCAAACCTTATCAAAATCAACATGCCACACGCTGGCTTATGCTTCTGGTTGACCTCGACCTCGAATTCATCCATCAAAAGTCCATCAAAGGCAAAACTATTTCCAACCAATTAGCTAATGCACCTATTTATGGGGATCAACCCTCTAACTTTGACTTTCCGGATGAGTCTATTACTACCCTTTCCTGGACGAACCCACTTACCAATTGATAGTATTCTTTTGATAGCTCCAAGTGTCGCGTGGGGGTGGGGCTGGTGTTATCCTCATTTCGCTTAATGGTGAACCTATGCCTTGTCTTTCAAAATCGATTTTGATTGTATAAACAATATTGCTGAATACGAAGCAATCGTATTGGGTCTTCAGGCTACTTATGCCTTAGATGTTAAGTCAATCAATATCTTTGGTGATTCTTAGTTGGTCATAAACCAAGTCAATGGTATATACCAGTGTCGTAATGAGATACTTCAAAAGTATAAGCATCACGTGGACATACTTTTGACCACCTTTGACCGTTATGCACTTCAAACCACCCCACGTTCTACCAATAAATTTGTAGATACCATGGCCTGCTTGGCTTCTCAGATACCCGCTTCGCCCGCCGACTCTAAAATATTTGTCACTATACAAAGGCTATAATCACCCTCTTATTTTCCTTGTGAAGTCTACTCTATCGGAACCACTACCCCGACCAACGTGACCTTTGGTATAAGCAATATGTAGACTATCTTTCCCTTTCCATTTTACCCACCGATCTCACTCGTAATGGACAACGTGCCTTTCTTAAAAGTGTCTCTGTTATGTCATCATGGGTGGTATTCTATACAAATGCGGTTTTGACAACATTCTCCTACGTTGCCTTACAAGTTCTAAAATTCCCTACACCATTAAGGAAGTCCATGATGGAATTTATGGAGGTCATTTTAGTAGTTTGGCTGTTGCAAAATGCATTCTTTGCCTAGGCTATTACTAGCCAACCCTAAACCGTGACTATTGTGATTATGTCAAACGATGTGTAAAATTCCAACAACATGCTAATCTCCATCACACCCCTAGTCATGCCTTACAAGTCGCACGAGACCTTTGGCATTTTTCTCAATGGGGTTTGGATCTTGTTGGTGAGATCAACCCCCATTCTTCACAACACCACTAATGGATCATAACCGCTACTAAATATTACACTAAATGGGTAGAAGCCATTCCCCTCATTTCCACCAAAGCCGAGAAAATATGTGAATTCATCAACCATCACATCATCTGTCACTTTGGTGTCCCTCACCGCATTATCATGAATAATGGAAAACAATTCAAAAACAAAACCCTATGCAAACTATGTGATGCTTTTGGCATCCAACTCAGTTTCTCATCACCTTATTACCCGCAAACCAATGGTCAAGCCAAATCAACCAATAAAACCTTGAACAAAATTCTTATGAAGGTAGTCAATGATACTGGGAAGGATTGGCATACGCACATTCCTTTCACCTTGTGGGATTATCGCACTAGTATTCACACTTTGACTGCTTTGCCACCCCCTTTTCTCTGGTCTATGGTACTAAGGTTGTCTTACCTCTCAAAGTCTAGATTCCATCCCTCCACATCTCACTACAAGACATGCTCAACAACATGAATTTCTCTAGGATCATTTAGCGCAACTTGAATTATTAGATGAATGTCATCTTAACGCTCTTGACCATCTCCAAATATACTAAAAACATATCAAACGTGCCTATGAAAAATGTGTTCACGAACGAACCTTTCAAGTCGGTGACCTCGTCTGAAGGAAAATCAACATGTAACCAAAGAGGAGAAAAGTAAATGGGAAAATTTTCTCCTAATTGGCTTGGACCCTATATCATCACCCATGCTTATGAATCAAGTGCTTATCGTTTATCTTCACTCAAAGGTAAACCCAAACCTGAGCCCCTTAATGCCTTGCATCTTCGACCATTTTATTGTTGATATCAAGTCCTATATCACTTTCTATCAATTGATCACTTGTCCCTTGAATGCTATTCACCTTCCATATTACCCATTTTGAGGATCCATGACTAAACAAGAATCATGTGATTATCCATCACCTTGTAGCCTTGTATTCAATATGAGTACCACGGCCTCGCTCATAGCATGATTCTCATTGATAATTTTCGTCTTCTTCAAGATGGAATCCCATGGTCGTTCATTACTCAAAACCACCTATTTCATAGTTAATATTTGTGTACTATGATCTTGTCTTCTAAAACAAGAACCTAATAGTCCTCTATAGTATTTTCCATGACTTAAACGTCTAAAAATAAAAAGGGATACAACTCCTTGAGTCAAACTTATAAAGAAAAGATGACTACCTCAAAAGGGACATCTCTTCTTTATATTCTACCACTATCAATAGAATGCTCCTTGAAGGATAGCTATATACAATCATTAAAAAATATAACTATTGAAGCTTCCGCATCGATCGATCACTTCACGAAGACCTCAAGGAGATAATATACCTATCCCATATAGACTTCCCGCATCGATCGTCTAAAAAAAAAATAAAGGAAAAAGATGAAATTTTCATCATAGACTTGCCTATTTTGGATTATGGGTTTCTTGTTCGAAATACACTTCATTGTATACTAAGTTATGCTAAACCCCCATTCTCACCTCCTTGCTTTTTTCATCTAAATTCCTCGTTACTCAAGGGACTTACCTCAAATGTAACATTTCATGATCATGTGACTTTTATTCACCCTTAGAATAGTCCATTATGCAAGGCCTGTAGGGTCTTATGTTCATAAGCCCATCTGGGGTATGGTAGACTCATTAGGGTTTTTACCAATTAAGCAACTCTTTTACCACCTCTTACCATTCGCCTTCATCATTACTTATTGATTATCCTATACAGGACCAAATCCTCGACACATGTATTTCAAAATCACTCGACCATGCCTACAACCTAAACTCAATCATGCCTATGACCTACATCACCCATGCCTAGCACCTATCAACCCATTTCACTATTTCACCCTAATCTTCCCTAGTTTATGGGAGAACTACATCGGCTTGAGGTCCATTTTCACCGGACTATGTATGTAGCACTCGAGGTCATGGGGCCCTGGAGGTTAGCTCGACCACTCTCTATCCTAACCAATTCCCTCTTGCCCCTTTCTTAGTCACATTCTACCCTAGTTAGTTTCCTTTTTAGATCAATAGTTGGAAATTAAACCAAACAAATAACAATTTCTTAACATCTTTACCATCATCACTCATACATTCATTTCATCTTGTCTACCATTTCTTTACCATTATAATAAATTTTCCTACAAAACATCTTAACATGATCCACATCATCATTAATTGCACAAATTAATGAATTGGAAACTCAAGCATACCTAAACCAACCTAAACTCAACCATACCTAAGTCAACCTGACTCCATCCATGCCTATGACCTGACTCAATCCATGCCTATGACCTGACTCCATCCATGCCTAAGTCAACATGACTCAATCCATGCCTATGACCTAACTCCATCCATGCCTAAGTCAACCTGACTCAATCCATGCCTATGACCTAACTCCATCATGCCTAAACTGACCTGAATCCACCATGCCTACATGACCTTGACTCTAGCATACCTAATCCACCTGATTTCCACCTATATATATATATATAACAATGAAAATTAAAACATGTACACCATTCATACTATAAACACCATCATCTATAAATCGAAAAGTCTGTATAAAAATACATGTGAACATATATCCCAATAATAATCATAATCATCTCAAATCACTCAGATACATCCTCACCATCTTCAAGACATGTAGGCTGGTATATCATCAAGAATCTCAAAACTCTCATGTACATCCTCACTCTCTTCGGCACGCAGGATCGGTATATATCAAAAATAAATAACTATACAAAACAAGAGGTACATACGGCTATCAGATATCACCCTATTAGATATCCTCCATATTTGTCTCACCTGTCTCCTCCTCCTCCTTTGCCCCCATACGACGTCTAGCTAGCATCTCACCACCCATCATTGGTCTGGTCGGATCTCTGTTGGTACCTCACCTGGGGCTGGCCTCCATGAACTAGTGGCCTCACCCTAACCCTGTCTCGGGGCTCGATGGCCCCCTGTGCTCTCCACATTATGGGTGCATGACCTCGTCCTCTCACTCGAGGCCTACTATGCTCTATACTCCCCATAAGATAGAAAATATATCCCTGCGGCCATCAAAATATCCTGATAATACCGGACCTTGCCTAAAAATATCTCAACTTGCCTATCAGTGCATCTGTTTATGGTGGTGCCATTGGCCTCGGCCCCTATACCTATCTCTCGAGACCCTGTCCCACTGGTACTTGTAAAGAGGGACCTATCCTTATGCATGTGCCTATCCTGAGGGACCCTGTTCGCTCTTGCTCTGTATTTAGGCTTGAAGGGTTGTAACTCGCGCTGCAGTGTGTAGTGGTCACTGGCCCTGTAAACTTGTAATCTACATGCCTGTAGGGTGGCCACCTATACCCCATCTCCATCTCCACCTTATATGGGTACACTGGCCCCTGCGCTACTTGGGCCTGTAGAGTGGCCACTTGTGCTGCAAAATAGTAACATGTGCCTCTCGAGCCCATCAACTACCCCCGCACTATAGCTAACTATGTAATCGAGTCACCCACCTACCTTTAGGGTGTCCCTCTACAATTTGATGGTGGCTAAATTTGGCCTGACCTCGGTGTCTTGGTTGCTCGTAAGTGTGTAGCTCACCCACTATCTCGTATCTATCGTAACCCGACATCATCAATCTTCCGGTCTCTCACCTACTCCTCCTGCCCTATCAGTATTGTCATCTATGGTAGAGGCAGAGGCCTCTCCATGTCATATCTCCTGTACTGTGGGAAAGGTGGCGGTATATCTTGAAGCAGCCCGAACTACCGTCTAACCTTGTCCATGGGTATCATCTCGTGCTCTCTGCATGCACGCCCTCTATCCATCTAAGTAGTTGTAATCCATCTAACTCAGTAGCCATCTGTCTATATGAGGGAAAACCCACATATGGTCTCCAAATGATGTCCACGCCGGATAACCCCTCCAATAAACACCTATAGTAGGTGACATCATGAGTCACCCTGGTTGCTCGATGCTCTCTAATAATAGGCACCCATCACCTGTAACCCACCGAACCAAACCTGACTCAAATGCATCAGCCCAGGGCATACCAAATGGGCACACACACACAATGTGCTCATATGCCCAAAAATGAAGTAGGAAAGTGCAACATAAGTTGAACCTCCGTAGCTGCCCATACATTCATAACTCCATGTATAGCTGCACCATAAGAATGTTGAGTCACCCATGAAAAATGGGTCTGGTCTATCACCATATCATGCAGGACCCCCATCAATGATCATGGGAATCTCCCACCCTCTACATCTGGTAGTGTAAAATAGCAGACTGCCTCCATTAATAACACAACAAGCCTAGTCTCCTCTAGATGGGCCTGGTACATATCTCCATAGCTTAGGCTGGCACTGTGGAACCTCAAATCTACCAAACCTTAACTAAAGATTGTCAACATCATCTCCTCATACACCTATAAGGATATCGAATATACCTGTGTCCCCTCTATCGCAACCACAGGATCCTATACACATCCTCTAGGGTGACCATGATCTCACCTGTCGGTAGATGGAATGTGTTGGTCATTGAATCCCATTTGTCGATGAGGGTGACCATAAAACTTAGCTATATCGGACTACATGCCGTAGAGTGTTTGACCCTAATCAAGCCAACCTCTACAACATGCTACCAATCCTTGGCTGTCGCACCTCCTTGAACCATCACGAGTAGGGGTGGCACCCTATCTCACATCCGTAGCTGATCTCTCACCTGCATCCAATAAAACATCACATTAATACACCTTGATCATACCCACAATCATTCTTGACACCTCACCTACACCTATTACCCTCCCTCTTTTCCCCCTTGTAACTTACCTTCTTATCACATATTCTATCTACCCACCCCAACCCTCACCCACTATCGCTCAAACCATACCTATTTCAACCTCTTACCCATGTTATGTTTTTCATCAACAACATCTTCTTTGCCCACTATCTATCTCACCCACCCACCCTAGGGCTCTTTTGGACCCTTTTTCTCCACATGATGACCGGTACTAGTTACCCCTAACCGACCATGGTCTCTCCCAAACCAGCATCGGTCACCTTATCGTGACCGATACCAGCTCGACACCACCGACGTTAGCCACCCATTGATTGACACCAGTCACTATCACATAGAAATCCGTGACACCCAAACCCCTTTCTTCCTAAAAACTCCCTTCTTCTACCTTTCTACCCACCCATTCCTACCTAAATCTACCCTCAACTCCTCCCCACCCCTCGTTCACCTAACCACACCTCTCCCCATTCCTATTTTACCCAATTTTCCTTCCCAAATTAAAAATCCCCTTTTCCCCCAAAACCTATTTTCCTTACTTGACCTATATACCCAATCTACCTCACAAAAAATGCAAGGGATTGACTCTTACCTCATCGCTTGCCATCTCCGTGGTGGCACATCGAGCCACCTACACGGTGGTCCACCCGATCCCTCTCCCGCCTCTACCATGTCCAATCACCAAATCCAATCCTCCTGACCTCCACCCAATCACAATCGATCCCCCATGCTCGTGGATCCATCTACCTAGCTCCTCTAACCAACCGGATCTCTCCACCTCAAGTAGGATATCATCCCTCATCCTTTCCTCCTAAAAAATCACAACTTGTTCAACACTCTATCATTTTCACAAAAGCCAAAATATACAAATGAATCTATATTATACGGCTTTTTCCTTTTTATATACCCACGTCGACTTAAACGACATCGGTTATACCTAAACTAACATCGGTCTTGTGCCCTAGAACACCATGGTCGGTTATACCCAGACCGACATCGGTCGTGTGCCCGAGAAAACCGTGGTCGGTTTACCTAGACCGTCAACGGTTCCATATGACCGGCATCGATTACCCGTCATGCTCCTGTCAACTACCCTTTCCCCATTTTTGACCCAACTTAACCAACCCAGCCACCGTTTGACCTTACCCACCCTTATTGCAACCTACCTCCAAGCCTACATTACCTATACTTGTCTTTAATTACATTTAGGGACTTGTTATTTTACCCATACCTCAGCCCTACCCGTGCCGTGACCTAGCTACTTGGACCCGAAACATTGTTAGTGACTTGTGAACTCATGTGCTCATTATACCTTGCGACATTGTTACCTGTGTTGTTTGACCTAATGACCTTACCTTGCCTCTTTCCATGACCATTTATCCTGACCCAACCTTTGGTGTACCGAAACATACCTAAAATTCTTCCTGCACTGACATATGAAGTGCTTCCACACCATATCCTATACCTTGGATACCGGAATCACCTCAACCTTGTTTGGATAAACCTATCGACCTTAGACGATGTAGAGTTTGCATGTTCTTCAACCTAGTACCATGCAGCAGTTTATAAGTGTGTGTGCATTTGTTTTTGTTACTACCTTTGACCCTGGCCCATTACTTGGATTACCCGATTAAATCTTTACCTAATTACCCCCATTGTCCACATTCCTCTTCATCACACCCACATTTTATCAAACCACTCACCGATTCTGTCTTCTACCTCATCCATTCCTAGTTTGAGGGGGATCACCTTCACCCACACATGGGGAAACCACATCTTATTTTTGTCAGCTGTCGCTTACCAATACAAGCTACGCAACAAAAAGGGGCAAAATGTAGACACCAAAATTGGGTCACACTCCCCTTGGTCCCTTGTCAAATAACTAGCTCAAGCATACTCATCTAATCATGGCCCCTTCCACCCCACATCACCATTAATTAAATTAAATTAATATATATCCTCACAATATTTAATATCTAATTACCTTAATTTCTACCCCACCACCTCACCTAGACACCTCATCCACCACCTCACCCTAGACCTATTCTTGACATGTTTCCATAACCAACAATAACTAAGTCTCACTTGCCTTAATGAGATAAGAATTTGGTCTAACCCTAAAATCAATCCCTAAAATCTCTCTAATCACATTCTTGCTCATTAGAAGGGAAGTTTCCATTCTAATCCGTGAAAAAGAAACTAACTGGGTCAAAGAAATCAGGAATATCTACCGATTTTAGTAAACCTAGGGAATCGTGCCTTAACAAAGGGTGGTCACCCTTAAACCGACGCTCGTCGACTTGGAGCCATCATCGGTTACCATTTATTCACCTAAACAACCTTGTTTTTGGGTTGAAACATTCTGAGAGCAAGAAAACAAGATTAGAGCTGCATGCAAGAAGAACCAACATCCTTTCACATATCCAGACATCTAGAGCCATCACCAGGATAGATATTGAAGCATTGCACCCACATAATCATTCTGGGAATCACGGTATAGGTATCCAACACTATTCTTCTGATCAATAGCCACCTCCATTCAACCATCAAAATCTGCATCACAGTAAGTATATCTCTACCAACATTGTCTATTTTAGCATAGTTAAATTTTTTCATCCTGTCATTAGTTTATACTTTGCATGTTCATTCCTCCATTGCTTAATAGCTTGTAATCCCACCATTTCCCTTACCCACACCACCAAATCACCATTCCGACCTAATATCCATTTCTGAGTGTACTTGAGATCTCCCGACCTTCTCATCCACTCTCCCAACCTTATTTGACCTCAGATTAGCCCTTGCCATTTGATCTATTGAAGTTTCTTTTACCTTGACCATACCGACGCCGGTTATCCACAACCGTCATTGGTTCTACCTAAACCGGCATCGGTCACACCCAACCAATGTCGGTCTCTATATTTTATACCTTGACCAAGAACAAACCCAACAATCATCTCACCAATTGACCTAAATAACCTAGAATTAGACCTTGACCAGTCCCAATACCTTGACAGACACCTCACCTCTTAGATCCAACTATAGCCTAGCTTGTTGTGATTGGATTTTCTTATTGTACTTAAATGAGATACCTAAATCATATCAACTACAATAGGAATTTATTTATTTCTCGCATTAATTTGTTTTAAACAGTGGATTGACAACCATCTAGGAAGTATCACACTTCCCAAAACTAGCATACGCTAGGTAGTCCACTATCATATATCATTTAACTATCATCTTGTGGTCTTGTTTTCTATTACAGGTAGTTCCTCCTAGCCAAAAGGAAGCTCTCACATTCAAGCTGTGGATCAAGAAGTCAGAACACGTGCAACAACCATCAATTGACCAACATTTAACAAGTATTCCTCCTTGGCCCTTACCCTTATCTATTTCGTCATTTCGAAAAGGTAAAGAAAACGTTGAAGCACTAACAATTTTACATATGGACTTCATGAAAGATGAAAGGAGAAAGAATTATTGAAAGTTACATTTTTTTACTGATGAAATCATTTCTCTTCATTGATTCCTGTGTATAAAATTTTTCTCAAAATTTACTTCTTGTTAGAAAAAGAAATTATGAAGATGCACTAAAATTAGTTTTGTAATGATGGAAATATATTTTGTATAAACCCATGGACTACTTATTGATTTTGGAGAGTAGTGAACTCTCTTTTTGATAAATGAATTTTTATGGGAAATATGTTGATTTTTGATTTATTTCTAAGGTTTTACATGACTTAGGTTTGTGTAATATTCCTAAATAATATCATGCATGATGGGACTTTATGGATATACTTGAATATTGATATTCATAACCTAGTAGATTCTAAGATATATAATGATACTAGGAGTAGGGATCTATACTTATAGTTTCAATTCATTCATTTTGGAAAGAGTATAACTAAGTTGATTATGATTGTTTCACTATTTTCTTTACATTTTTGGAATGTGACAAAACAGATAAGGGTAAGGGCAAGGAGGAATACATGTTGTGTTGGTTTGGAGGTTGATGCGTGCGTTCTGACTTCTTGATCCGATGCTAATTGTGAGAGCTTCCTTTTGGCTGGGAGGAACTACTTGAAATAGAAAACAAGACCACCAAAGAAGATTTAAACAATATATGATAGTGGACTGCCTAGCGTATGCTAGATCTCGGGAAGTGTGATACTCCCTAGAAGGTTGTCAATCCACTATTTTTTATAAAACAAATATGAAATAACTGAAATGTGTACATAAACAAATCTAGTGCTAGTATTCTGATTTGGGTACCTCATATCACTATCAAAGCATCAATCCAATTAAATACTAAAAACTATATAGGTCAAGGTCTTCGGTCGGGTTGCGAGGTCATTCGGGCTAGTGTGTAGGTCACAAAAAGTTCTTAGCATGGTTGGGTAAGGTCTGGGTTGTTTTGGTAGGTAGGTTGGTTTCTGGTTTACAGTGTTGGTGAACATAGAGACTAGCATCGGTTGAGGTATGACCAATCATGGTTAGGTAGAACCAATGACGGTTATGGGTAACCGGCGTCGGTAGAGGTGGGTTGATAAGATTCAATAAGATTTGTTAATGGGGTTTGAGTTGAGGTTAGGAAGAGATGACAGAGGGCAAAACGAGGTGTATGGGGATCTTAGGAACACTCAGAAATGTGTAGAGGTCGGGTATAGGTGGTTTTATGGTGTGGGTGGAGGAATGGTTGGGTTTATAGGCAAGTAAATGGTAGGGGAAAAGGGAATGCAAGTAGGAAACTGAGAACAACAATAAAAGAACCCAATAGACTGAAGTAGAAATAGATAATGCAGGTAAAGGTATACTTACTTGTTGTGCAGTGTAATGGTTATGTGGTGGTGATGATTGGTTGGTGGGATGGAGCTTGGTGCCATAGTGATGTTTCCTGGAATGTCACCATGAGTACAATATCTTTGGATCTATCCACAGTGCTGAGGCTATGGATATGCAGTAGGTACAAAAAGGCTCTGGTTTTGCTTGCATGTAGTTCTCTTCTTGTCTCCTTGATCTCAGAATGTTCCAACCCAAAAACAAGGTTTCCAAGGTGAATAAATGGTAACCGATGACGGTTCCTGGTTGACCGACATCGGTTTTGGGATGACCGGTGTCGGTTAAGGTGGGATTCCCTAGGTTTACTAAAAATGGCAGATCTCACATCATTTGGGCCAGGTTTGTTCATTTATTTACAGATCAAAATGGACGTTATGTTTTTATGAGTGGGAAGGTAGTTAGAGGAATAATAGGCTTTGATTTTTAGGATTGAACTAAGTCTTATTCATTTATGGAACATGCCATGAATAGGTCTATGATGAGGTGTCTAGGTGAGGTATCTAGGTGAGGTGGGCATCCATTTAATTAAAGTAATTAAATTAATAATGGGGTGAGGATGGGTATTAATTTAATTGTAAATAATTAAATTAATATTAATGTGGGGTATAAGGGTCATGGTTAGGTGAATGTGTTTAAGTTGGTTATTGAAAGGGGACAAGGGAGTGTGACCCAATTTTTGTGTCTACATTTTTCCCCTTTTTGTTATGTAGCTTGTATTGGTAAGTGACGCTGAAAAAAATAGGAAATGGTTGTGTCGAGTGTAAGTGAGGGTGGTGTTTGTCCCAAGCGTGGGTGAAGGTAACCCCCCTCAAACTAGGAACCGATGAGGTGAGAGATGGAAGTGGTGAGTGGTTTGATAAAATGAGGAGGTGGGAAAATGAAGATCATTGGGTGCATTGGGTAAAGGTAAAAGGTCAAATCGGGTAAATAGGTAAATGGGTCAAGGGTCAAAGGTAGTGACAATTGTATGTACACACACGTTAGAAAGCTGCGGCATGGTACCGCATGCAGTTTGAGAAGCTTTCAAAATATACGTCGGCTAAGGGTGATAGGTCTATCCAAACAAGGTTGAAGTGATTCCGTTATCCAAGGTATAGGATATGGTGCGGAAACACAATAGAGGTCGGGTGCAGGAACGTTTAGGTAAGTTTTAGTACAGAAGGTTAGGTTAGGATGAACAACACGATAATAGGCAAGGTGCGGTTGATAGTCCAAACAATACATGGTAACCATGTCGCAAGGTACAACAAACACCGAGGGTCAAAGGTACCAAAAATTGGTCTAGTCAAGGTATATAGGTAACGACATGGGTAAGGCCAAGGTAAGGTCGGTAGGCTGAACAACATGGGTAACCATGTCATAAGGTACAATGAGCACGAGAGGGTCAAAGGTCACAAAAGTGGTCTGGTCAAGGTATATAGGTAACGACATGGGTAAGGCTAAGGTAAGGTAAAATAACAACTCGAAGATACAACAAAGGAAATGTAGGGGTAGGTTGGGTTTGTAGGTACTATTCAAGGGGTGTACCAAATGATAAGAAGGGATGTGGGCATGAATGGTTGCAGGAAAAATGAGGTTTAGCAAGAAAAAAAAATTATAAGGGTTGACTGATGTTGGTTATAGGGTGACCAACGTTGGTTGGCTAGGGCACAAATAGGACCGACATTGGTCAGGTCGGGGGTTTATAAAACAAAAATTACATATTTTATAGAATCATTGTTGTGTTGTACCATTGGATAAAATGATAGATCCATTTGAATTTTGGTGCTTTTGAGAGGAAAGTATGAGGGACTGTACCCAACTGAGGTGGAGAGATCCGGTTGGTGAGAGGAGCTAGGTAGACGGGTCCACGAGATTGGGTGGACCAAGTTGATTGGTGGAGAGATTCGAGGTATATTTCGGCATGGAAGAGGGGAGAAGGTTCGGGTGGGCCACCAACACATTGGCCAATCTTGCCACCACATAGACGACGCCGAGACGAGGTAAGATTCCGTCTCATTCTTTGTTGGTTAGGTGAATTTATTGGTAAAAAGTGGGTTTGGGGGAGAATTAAATTTAAATTTGGAAGAAAATGGGTGAAAGAGGAAGGGTAGGAAGTGGTATGTAGGTTAAAGAGGGGTGGGGATGAATTTAGGTGAGATTGGGGTAGGAATGGGTGGGGTAGTTAGGTAGAAATGGTAAATTTTTAGAGAAATAGGGCAGGGTTTCATGGATTATTCTTTGAGAGGAAGGGTAGGAAGTGGTATGTAGGTTAAAGAGGGGTGGGGATGAATTTAGGTGAGATTGGGGTAGGAATGGGTGGGGTAGTTAGGTAGAAATGGAAATTTTTTAGAGAAATAGGGTAGGGTTTCATGGATTATCACCATGACAGTGACCGACGTTGGTCAAGGGTCAGCCGAAGTTGGTGGGAGATAGCCAATATTGGTCACATATGGGGTGATCGATCTTGGTTTTGGGGGACCAGTGCCACTAAGAAGAACCAATGTTGGTCGACATTGAGAGAAAAATGGGTTAGGAGATGAGTAAGGGTGGGTGGGTGAGATAGGAAGGTATTGTTGAATGAAAATAGGTAGGGTAATAGTTATAGGTGGGGGTCAAGGGTGAATGCGGGTATGGTCAAGGTTTAATAATGTTATGGTTTGTTGGATGTATGTAAGGGACCGATTATGATGATGGGATAGGGTACCTCCCATATTCTATTGGCGGTGCGAGGAGATGTGACCGATGAGGAGTGGAGACATGTGACTGATGTGGGTCTGATTGGTATTTGATGCTATAGGCATATAGTGTGTGATTTGAGTTTGATGGTCGCTCTCATCGATAGATGGGATTTCACGACCAACATGTTCCATCTTCCGACAGGTGAGATCACAGTCACCTTAGAGGACATGTACAGGATCTGAGATTACCAATAGTGGGAGCGCAGGTGTACTCCATTTCATCAGAGGCCTCGAGGAGATGATGTTGATTTTGGAGAGGGGATGGCCGAGTTGAGATTCCATAGTGCCAACATGAGTTATGGAGATATGTACCAGGCCCATCCTGAGGAGATGAGGCTAGTAGTTTTGATGATGGAGGCAGTGTGTTGTTTTGCACTACCAGATGTGGAGGGTGGGAGATTCCCATGGGAATTGATGGGAGTTCTTCGTGATATGATGGAGGACATGACTTGGTTTACATGGGCACCAACCTACCTAGTGCAATTATACAAGGAGCTATGGGCCTACGAGGAGACTACATAGGTTTAGCATGTGCTGCACTTTTCTACTTCATTATTGGGTCTACGATCACACATTGTGTGCATACGAACGATTGGTTTGCCCTAGCTAGATGCATTTGAGCCAGGTATGGTCTAGTTCGGTTATAGGTGTTGGGTAGTAGTTGGTGGTGTGCCGTTGTGGGGCTAGGGCTACACATGATGTAGCTCACTATAGGAGGATGCTGGAGGGGTTGTCTAGAGTAGACATTATTTGGAGGTCGTATGTGGTATATCCATCATACAATCGCATGGATGATGAGTTGGATGAGCTACAAATACTTAGGTGGATAGAGGGTGTCGTGTTGGGAGCATGAGATGATACTAGTAGATAGAGTCTGGTGGTAGTTTGGGCTGCCCTAGGATGTGCCACCACCATTCCCTTAGTATAGGAGAGATGACGTGGAGAGGCCTATGCCTCTACCATAGATGACAATGCCAATAGCGAGGGTAGGAGGAGTAGTCGATGGACCGATAGCTAGATGATGCCGATGCATGCATGGATGCATATAGACGGTGGTGGGTAGCCCAACTACGAGCAACACCACCCCATACCAGGGCAGCCGCTAGACATGTCTACCCTCATAGTTTAGAGAGGCACATTACGAGGGGATAGGCTACTACATTAATAGGCCCAGTACTAGTTTACAAGGGGGCGGTGATGGGGCTTATAGGTAGAGGTGGCTAATTTATAGGCACATGTCACAGGAAGCAAGGCCATTTGGCCCACTATACAAGTACAAATTGTTTCCCTACAGGCCAGTGCAGTACATGCACCTACATACAGGCTTAGGGACGAGTCCAATTTTATAGATAGGGGGGAGGGACATGGTCCCTTATTATAGGTAGTAGTGGGAATGGGTCTCGGGAGATTGGTACAGGGGGCCGAGACCGATGCCACCTCTGAGACCACTACCGATGGCTAGGTTCAGGGATGCCTTGGGTGAGGCACATGATATTATCAGGACCACTTGATGGCCGCAAGGATAAACATCCCATCTTATGCTGAGTATAGAGCACAACAAGCTTTGAGTGAGAGGACCAGGTCCCACACTCACAGTGTAGAGAGTATAGGGGTCAACGAGCCCGAGATAGGGTCATAGCAAGGCTACTAGTGTACAGAGGCTAGCTCCAGGTGAAAGGCCATCATAGGTTAGACCGAGGCCTATGGTGGGTAGTGAGATGCTATTGGGATGCCACACAAGAGTAGAGGAGGAGGAGGAGACATGTGAGATAGACATGGAGGATATCTCGATGGGGAGATGCCTGATTGTGCGTGTACCTCCATATTTTTTCTTGTGTATTTTGAGATATATTGGCGTGTGTCATTTGAAGAGAGTGAGGATGTACATGAGAGTTTTGAGAGTTTTGATCATATATTGGCATGCGTGCCAAAGATGGTGAGGATGTATCTGAGTGACTTGATATGTTTGTATTTATTTGTATTTGTGTACATATGTATGTATACATAGACTTTATGATTTATAGATGATGATATTTATAGCATGGATGATGTACTTGTTTTAATTTTCATTTTTATCTATATGTAGGTGGAAACCAAGTGGATTAGGCATGATAGAGTCAGGTCAGTTTAGGCATGATGGAGTGAGGTCAAATAGGCATGATTGAGTCAGGTCAATGTAGGCATGGTGGAGTCAGGTTGGTTTAGGCATGAGGGATTCAGGTCAGTTTAGGCATGATTGAGTCAGGTTGGTTTAGGCATGATTGAGTTAGGTTGGTTTAGGCATGATTGAGTTAGGTTGGTTTAGGCATGATTTAATGTCCAAGTTGTAGGTAACATGGGGGAAAATGGTGATGTATATATAGGTTATGGTTTAAATTTTCACATATGTGCTATAATGGAAATGTGAAAATGAGAAATAAATGATTTGATGATGTGGTAAAAATGTGTATTAATTGATGCATGTTTGGTTTAATTTTATAGTTATTGATATAAAATGGAAACTAACTAGGTAACATGTGAATAAGAAAGTGAAAGGGGAATTGGTTAGGATAAAGAGTATCCAAGCTAACCTTCAAGGGCCCTATACCCTCGAAGCGCTACCTACATAGCCCTAGTGAAAAGGGGCCTCAAGCTGATGTAGTTCTCCCATAAGCTAGGGAAGATTATGATGAAGTAGAGGAATGGGTTGGTAGGTGTTAGGCATGGTTGAATGTAGGTCATAGGCATGATTGAGTTTAGGTCACAGGCATGGTTGAGTTTAGGTCACAGGCATGGTTGAGTTGTTTTTAAATATAGGTGTCAATGATTTGGTCATGTATAGGATAATCAATAAGTAATGAGGAAAATGAATAGTAAGAGGTGGTAAAAGAGCCGCTTAATTAATAAGCACCCTAACAAGTCTACCATACCTCAGATGGAATTATAAACGTAAGACCCTAAAGGCCTTGCATAATGGAATATCCTAAGGGTCAAGAAAGTCACATGATCATGAAATGTCACGGTTGCGAGAAAGCCCCTTGAGTAAAGAGGAAAGTAGGATGAAAAGACAATGAGATGAGAATGGGCGGTTTAACGTAACTTAGTTGAAAACATCATGTTTTTCTTAGCAAGAAACTCTATATAAAAATAGGCAAGTCCATGAAAAAAATTCATCTTTTTCTTCATTTGTTTTTGCATTTTTAATAGACTGATTAATGCGGGACGTCTATATGGGATGAGTATATTATCTCCTTGAGGTCTTCACGAAGTTGATCAATGCGGGAAGCGTCTAGATAGTTTTATTGTATTTTTTTAATGACCTTATATAGCTATCCTTTAAGGGAGCAATCTATTCATAGCAGTGGAAATAGAGTGAAGAGATGTCCCTTTTGAGGTAGTCATCTTATGTTGGAAGTTTAAATCAAGGAGTTGCGTCCCTTTTTGTTTTTGGATGTTTAAGTCATGGACAAGACTATAGAGGAAGATTAAGTTCTTGTTCAGAAGACAAAACCATAGTACACAAGAGTTAACTATGAAAGGGGTGGTTTGAATGATGAACGACCATGGGATTCCATCTTGGAGAAGATGAAAAGTATCCATGAGAATCATGCTATGAGTAGTGGTACTCATATTGAAAATAAGGCATAAAGGTGACGGGTAATCACATGATTCTTTTTAGTCGTGGATCCTCAAAAATGTGTAATATGGAAGGTGAACAATGCTCAAGGGACAAGTAATCAAATGATAGAAAGTGATATAGGAATTGATGTCAACAATAAAATGATTGAAGATGTGAGGCATTGAGGGGCTCAGGTTCGGGTTTACCTTCGAGTGAAGACAAACGATAAGCACATGATCCATAGGCATGGGTAACGATATCGGGTCCAAGCCAATTAGGAGAAAATTTTCCCCTCTTACTTTTCTCTTCTTTGGTTACATGTTGATTTTCCTTTAGCATGAGGTCACCGACTTGAAAGGTTCATTCGTGGACACGTTTTTGTAGGCATGTTTGATACATTTTTGGTAGATTTTGAAATGGTCAAGAGCATTGAGACGACACTCATTTAATAACTCAAGTTGCACCAAAATATTTTAGCGAAAGTCATCGTCGTTGAGCATGTCTTATAGTGAGATGTGGAGAGATGGAATTTGTAATTCGAGAGGTAAGACAACCTCGGTACCATAGACCAGAGAAAAAGGTGTGGTAGTAGTTGAAGTGTGAATACTAGTGTGATAAGCCCACAAGGTGAAAGGAATGTGCGTATGCCAATCCTTCCCAGTATCATTGAATACTTTCATAATAATTTTGTTCAAGGTTTTATTGGTCGATTTGGCTTGGCCATTGGTTTTGCAGTAATAAGGTGATGAGAAACTGAGTTAGATGCCAAAATCACCGCATAGCTTGCGTAAGGTTTAATTTTTGAATTTCTTTCCATTATCAGTGATGAGGCGGTGAGGGACACCAAAGTGACAAATGATGTGATGGTTAATGAATTCACATATTTTCTCGACTTTTGTAGAAATGAGGAGAATGGACTTTACCCATTTAGTGTAATATTTAGTAGTGTTATGATCTCCATTGGTGGCATTGTGAAGAATGGGGATTGATCTCACCGATAAGATCCAAACCCCATTGAGAGAGAAAGGCCAAATGTTTCGTGCAACCTACGGTAAGGCATGACTAGGTGTGTGATGGAGATTAGCATGTTGCTGGAATTTCACACAATACTTGACATAATCACAATAATCACAGTTTAAGGTTGGCCAATAATAGCCAAGGTGAAGAATGCGTTTGTAATATCTAAACCACTAAAGTGACCTCCAAAAATTCCATCGTGGAATTCCTTAATGGTGTAGGTAATTTCAAAACTTGTAAGGCATCATAAGAGAATACCATCAAAGCCGTGCTTATAAAGGAGACCACCCATGATGACATAACGAGAGACACTTTTAAGATAGGCCCGTTGTCCATTACAAGTGAGATCAACATGTAAAATGGAAAGGGAGAGATAGTCTGGATATTACTTATACGAAAGGTCATGTGGATTAGGTGCAACGGTTTTGACGGAGTAGACCTCACGAGGTAAATAAGAGGGTGATTGTAACCTTTGTATTGTGACAAAGATTTTAGAGTCGAGTAGGCAAAGCAGGTATCTGAGAAGCCAAGCAAGCCATGGTATCCGCAAATTTATTGGTAGAACGTGGGGTGGTTTGAAGTTCATAATGGTCAAAGGTGGTTAAAAGTGTGTCTACGTGATGCTTATACTTTTGAAGTATTTCATTATGACACTAATATATGCCATTGACTTAGTTTACAACTAGTGAGAATCACCAAAGATATTGATTGATTTAATATCTAAGGTGTAAGCATCCTGGAGACCCAATACGAGTGCTTCGTATTCAGAAATATTGTTTATACAATCAAAATCAAGTTTGAAAGACAAATCTACATAGGTTCATGTATGATAGAAAATCAACACGTGACCTTCTTTGCACCCAACCTCTTGAGGTTGTGCCAAGACAACCGGTGTGGAAATGAAATGGAAGTGAAAGTGATGGCGGTGATCAAGCTAATTGGGAAACCTTATGTCTTCGACACACAATACTAGAATATATGAATCTAAGGCAAAGAATGCTCTCCTAACTTGAAGGGGTGTGATGGTACATCTGATATGATAGCCACTTGGAGACTCCAATCGATGTCTAGTTTTGCCGAGATTCTATTGATTGGTTGTGGAATACGTGGAAAGTAACCTGTAGGTGCCTCGTATGGGTTTCCAGACAAGGTCATGGAAGTGAAGATAAGAGGTGTAGTGGAGCTGCAAGGACTATGGGTGATTTTTGGTCTTGTCTAGAAAGTATTAGCCTAATCGGTTGCTATGTTCAACAATGAAAGTTGTGTAATAATATCAGTGGAAGCGGTGAAGATATAAATACTAATGTGCGTAAACTAGTGTCAATATCTAGCTGACTAGCAGGCCCATTGGGTTGTGGGACCTATGGATCAAAACCAAATACTCATGGGGGCTATGGCCCTTGGATGGTCATGCATGCAATCAAACCCTATTTCCAGGAGTAGTCCAAAATTCGTAGGCTTGATTAGCAGCTATGTTCAATGTATTTATTTGTCCTATTTTCTCAGTGTGTGTTGCAGGTGTACATAAGATTGTTAAACACAACCTTGTGTCAATGTGTTATTAGCTTTGGCTCGTTGGGTTATGGGACCAAGGGATCAAAACTATAATTTTCTGTTGTGGACTATTGATGGTCATGCAAGATGAATTGATTTTCTTTCAATAAATAAACTATCTATTAAAGGAAATCTAACCTATGTTTCGATGTGTTTCCTCAATATATTGGAACAAAATTGGAAAACAAGATAATATAAGGAAAGTAAATGTTTTTGTTCTTTTCGAACTTTTCAGACAATGCATCTAATCTAATAAACAAATTAAATACAAACAATTAGCCAGATGTAGCTAAATATTTGTGCAGATGTGTGAATCTAAATCTAAAAATCTATTCTAATTCAATAAAAATCCTTCCAACCCTACCTCGAAGTTAAAAAAATCACAACCATAACATAGCTATTGTTCCCCACATTTCTTGGTAATGTTGAAGAGAAAAGATTCCTATTGATTTGATATACTTGAGATTATCTAGCTACTTGGAATGTTCTTGTTTCTCTACTCTATTTGATATGTAATTAAAATTAACAATTGTAATTGAAAATTTGATAAACAAAGCAAACAAATATGCAACTCCAACCTAGAGAGCAAGAATCTTGGAAAATCCGTATTTAGTATCGATACTCACTCACACCCTAAGTTCTGTCCTTTAGTGTAGGATTTCAATCTTCTTTTCTTTCTTTCTCTGGGTGTTCACGTGAGTCCAAGGGATTGGGAATGCAAAGAACAACAAAAATAAGATGGAACTTGATCAATGGAAACTTGGAAGCAATCTAGATGCAATGCACGTAGAAGAGAGATAACATAAGAGATTTGAGCTTGGCTATGCAATTCCTAACAAGATTATGGTAGCAAAATAATACAAGATACACAAAATTCTTAGCCTTTTCTTGAATACAAGCATAGAATATATATGAATGGAGGCTAGGAGGTTACTTCATGCACAAGGCAAGAAAAGGTAGTTCCAACTAATTAAATATTATTTAAAATAGAAGGAGAAAGGAGAACCAAGCAAAAAAATCTATTTTTAGCCAATTTGGCTCATAGATGCATGTAAAAAGCAAATTTAAGTGAACCGTTGCATGTTTAAAACACACATGAAGAATCTAGAAAAAGTGGGCAAGACCATCACCGCCCGCCGAGAAGCAAAGTGGTTTGATAACCACCGCCATGTAGGAGGCGGTCCTGAAGTCTGAAGGCCAAAACAAGCACATAAAGAAATGGGGAGATGGAAAAATGCATGGAAAAGTTAAGTAAGGCTATTTAGGCTACAAATATACACTGCGAATGGGTTTTGGAGCTTGAACACCTTCTTGAAAGGATTTTGAATCATCATTGGGGATTCTTGTAACCATTTTCCTGATAATGTAGCATGTGTAATTTTGGGTGCGTATAGGTCACCATCAAGAGGAATGACGATAAAACTGCCCCACCCCCATGCTGACACTTGGAGCCATCGAAGAAGAGTGTCATTTGGTAAGTGGGTTCATCTAAGGAGAGGGTAGCTATGGATTTGTCTGGGAAATCAAAGTTAGAGGGTTGATTCTCGGAAAGAGGTGTGTCTGCTAGTTGGTCAGCGATAGCTTGGCCCTTGATGGAATTTTGATGAATGAATTTGAGGTCGAGGTCGGAAAGAAGCATAAGCTAATGTGCGACATATTGATGTTGATAGGGTTTGGCATACATATAGTGTAAGGGGTTAGTATTAGTAATAACAAAGGTTTTATGGTTGAGTAGGTAATGGTGGAGTTTGGTGGTGACGAAAAATAAAGGCTAGGAAGATTTTTTTGGTGTGGGTATATCTAGTTTCATAGTTCAGAAGGGTACAACTTATGTAATAAACCACTTGCTCTTGGTGTTGGTCATCATGATGAGTGCGCATATGCACGTAAAGAATGGTCAATGGCAGAAATGTATAGGTAAAAGGGATGGTCATCCTTAGGAGGAATGAGCACTGGTGGTTGAAGGAGGTATTGTTTTAAGGCTTCAAAGGCTTTATGGCATTCATCATCCCATTTGAATGAAATATATTTCTTGAGAAGATGATGAAATGGTTGACAACGGTTAGAAAGCTGTGAGATAAAATGACAAATGGATTACAACTTACCTTATAGGATTCAAAGTTGACGGAGATTAGTAGGTGGAGGAATTTCCAGAATAGCCTTAACTTTAGTAGGATTGAATTCTATGCCACGCAAAGAAATGATGAAACATAGGAGTTTTCTTGAAAGTACCATAAAGACGCACTTCTTTGGTTGAAGATGAACACAACAATTAATGAGGCGATCAAAGATGAACTTAAGTATGCTTAGGTGCTCGGTTCGATGTTTAGATTTGGCAAGAAGATCATCTATGTAATCTTCTAATATGTGATGCATGATGTCATGGAAGATGTAAGTCATGGCTCATTAGTATGTAGCACCAACATTTTTAAGGCCAAAAGGCATGAATTAATAGCAAAAGGTCCCCAAGGGGTGATGAAAGTAGTCTTGTGTTGATCTTCTAGAGCTAGTAATATTTGATTGTAACCTAAGAAACTATCCATGAGCGATAACATTTCATGGCCAATGATGAAATCAGCTAGTTGGTCAATGCATGGTAGGGGAAACTTGTCTTTGAGACAAGCAAGGTTGAGCTCACGGAAGTCCATGTAAATGTAGAGTCCCCCTATCGCCTTTGTGATAGGAACATGTTAGAAATCCGTTGGGGATAATCAATGGGTAGGATGAAGGAAACTGAGAGAAGGCACTGAAGCTCTTCTTTGACTAGAAGAGCAATGTGAGGATGCATTTTCCTCATAGCTTTTTTTTGATGGGTTTGGCATCAAAAATGGTTACGATATTGTGGACCATGATTTTTGGGTCAATACCGTGTATATCAGAATAGGATTAGGGAAAAGCATTGCTATGGTCCCAAAGGAAAGAAGTAAAAGCTTCCTATTTAGTAGCATATAAAGATTGGCCTATATTTAGAATACGCAGGTCATCTTGAGTGTTAATGTTGATTTCAATGGTCAATTCATTCAACATAGTTTACGTCTCAAAAGGTAACGTCTGATGAATATAAGAATATTCTACACCCAGGTAGGTGATGTTGGACTCATCATCCTGACATTGAACAACATTAATAGAAGGTGTATTATAATTGATCATGATAGATACATGAATGGGAGAGAAGAGGGAGCCTTGCCATCACGTTGATAGGTTAGAGGTCCCAAAGAAATTGTGTTTATGAAAAAAATGTTAGGAGGAATAGATTCGGGATCTATAGACTCTGTGGGTGAAGATGGTGACATGGGTGAATGAGGTGGAGAAGGTTTTCTTCCTGAATGAGGTTGACACGAGCCTTCTTGGGAGGTGGTGCGTCAAATCCAATGCCACTATGGTCATTTTTTTACGAGTGGTATAAGAAATAACAGTATGGTGGCCTTGTTTGTAAAATATGAAGCCAAATCCTTTCCACGTGCACTGGTGGAGGAAAGTGTGAGCGAAGTGGCGGTTAGTGAGGGAGTGTAGGTCAGATGAAAATGGTTGTGTTTGAGATGGAGGTTTGGGTTTATAAGTGGCGATATCAAGTCCCCCATACATTAGATTAGTGCGAAGGTGGGGAGGGCCATAAGGAAAACCTCGCCTACACGATAGTCATAACAAAGTCTTGACGCAGTTTCCATACTCTTATAGAGTGAGGAACGTGTCGATATTGTATAGGTGGTACTCCCCCAAAGTGAGGCATTGAAAAAAACCCTCTAAGGGGTCAGTAGTTGATATGTGGGTAGCGGGGATAGATGAATCACTAGATGATGGGGAAGCAGGTGAGTCAGTGATAGAGGCTATGATGGTAGTAGGGATAGCAGGTTAGATGTGTGAGAGGTGGTGGCAGTCTTGGTGGATGGGCTTATGGATGAAGGTGAAGTGGGGGTAATGATAGATGCCTTGACTGGGACAAGTACATCATTGGGCTGGTACAACATGTTATAAGTCTTAAAAGGTGATGGGTCGGTCGGGATGGTGTAATTATGTCCTTCATGTTCAAATTTGAGGCAGCGGTGTAAAGTCAAAGGACACAACCCATGGCACGGATCCAAGATCGAAAAAGACATAGATTATACTGGAACTCCCCTTCTAGGACATAAAATTTTTTAGGAAAGTGTGGGGACCTACGCGGACATGGAGAACGATGATACCCAGGGTAGAGGTCATGGCGTCATTGAAGGAGCGCAACATAACTGGGTTACCATGCATGCAATTGGTAGGTATGCACATTTGGTTGTATGCATGGGAGGAGATGATGTTAATACTAGCACCACCATCAATCATAATGCATTGTATGTGTATATTATCAATAAAGACGGAGATGAGAAGAGCGGGATCGGGGTTGTCGGACTAAAAGGGGGTGATCTCTTTATCCAAAAAGTTGAGGGTGACTACTTGATGAGTAAGTGGAGGTGTAGAGGAAGGCAATGAATTAGTGAGAGAGGCTACGTGATGAGGGGTAATGATCGAGGTGACGGGCGTGGGGTCATTTGGTAAAACCTTAATAGATTGAAGGACCTCTATGAGGGCTTGACGATGTGACTCAGAAGTTTGGATGAGGTCATATAAAGACATTTTGAGGAGGATTATGCAATTGTTTTAGCATTATGCGATGTGTGACCCCATCGGAAATAAGATACATGGGGCCTTGAATGGTGACTTTGGGTGTGGGTGCAAATGGTATGTTGGGTATAGGGTTGGTTGATGGGCTAGTTTCCTTTTCTTTTCCCTTGTCTTTCTGAGTGCGGGTAGCAACATGTACCATGTTAATTTAAAATTTCAAGGGTGGCTAAAAGATTTGCATTTAGGGGGTGGAGATACTCAAGTCCGAGTAGGTAACAAAATAATATTTGAAGAGATTAATGAATGTGGAATGGGGTCCTCATCCATAAGCTTTTTCGTCAAAATTGTGCTCAGGAGGACAAAGTTGGATAAGAACGGTTTTCAAGGCTTTACAGTTTCTCTACATCGTGTCCTGACACACAATGGTAGGCACAAATTTTAGTTTCGTTAAACCCTTTTGGTTTGGATTTGAGAAGGTCGTAAGGTCTAAGAGGTGGTAATGTGATGACAGAGGTTTCGAGGAGATTGGTTAAGATCTTAGCATAGGACCCTACTAATGGGTCGTAATGGGAGGTGTGTGTGGGTTCAGTATAGTTGTGACCGATTGCGAAGGAAGAGGTTTTACATGAGGGGGAATGGGTTGGTTCACTAGTTTGGTATGTGGAGTGGTCTTAGGTCTTGTGGGCATCTGTTTGGGTAAAGGTGGGGTAGAAGAGTGGCGATGGAAGGTTTGGTTGGTTTGACTACCTTATTAGAGGGTAGTGGATTCTTAGCTTTGGGTTGCACCTTCTTGGGAAAAGGTGACATGGGAGTATGGGATGTAGAGGGAAAAGTGGATGGTGAAAGAGTACAAGGGCTACCCACGGGGACACCGAGTTGTGGTGGAGGCGGTTGGGAGAGGTTGGGTAGAAGGTATGGGTGGAAGAGAAGAGAGTGTCATGGGTAGTGAAGAAGTTATGGAAGGTAGTGGTGGTATGGGTGGTAAGGAGATCACGGGTGATGGTGGGGTTGTGTGGATTGCTTGGGTATATTAGAGGGTTCATGATGAGGAGGTGAGCTACTGTGTTCTCGGTTTACTAGTGGAAGAAGGTCGCTTGGCTAGGGTTGAGGGGTGAGGTCCTAGGATGGAAAGAAGAGGTGAAGGTGATAATAGCGTGGTAGGAGAGGTTGGTGTATGAGGCCTAGGAGGTTAGGTATTCCTTTCAGGGGCCGGAATAAGTTTAGTGTTGGTTTGGAAAGATGTGGATAAATCTAATTTGATGGGTGGGTGAGTAAGGTTCGATATCGGCACGAACCCTAAGGTAGTGATGGGTTTAGGTAAGGGAGATGATATAGGCATGGGCATGTGTTTGGGTATATGTGTGTGTTGGGTTGTGGGTGATGACATGGAAGGTGTTCCAATAGCCATGGTTGTGTTTGGTTTGGTTACTTAAAACACTTTTAGATAAATTGTGGAGGTGTCGATGAGTGACAACTACATTTGGGTTGAAGAAGGAAGTAGAAGACGTCCCCAAAGTAAGGCTCTATCAACATAGTCAGGTGATTGGACAAGCGTGAAAATGGTATTATGTAGGTGGGGCTGATGTGGATCAAGTAGCAATCCCCGTAAAATGTGTTTGAGAAATAGGGAAATGGCTAGCTTCAGACTCTGTGGGTAAGAGATCCGAAAGCAGATTAGCAAGATCTTGGAGGTCCGATGGAGAATGGTCATCTAAAGGAAATGGTGTTTCTACAGGATCCTCTATGGGTAGAGGAGATGATGGGCCAGATGAGGTGGAATCTCCTTGTGATGGTGTAGGGAGTGGACAAGTGTCCCTATGAGTAGGAGAGGTGCTACTTGATGACTTCTCGGTAATTTGAGGGCCGAGGCGGAGTGCTAATTATGGGATCTTCCATGGGTGAAGGAGAAAATGAAGGGGGTTCCTCTGTGGGTGGAGGAGTAGATGAAATAGGTTCCTATGTAGGTAGGGGAGTTTAGGCTAATATTTCATCTATGGAAGGAACAGGGGGAAATTGTGAAGCAACTGGTATGTCATCAAAAATAGCGTGGACCTCATGGACATTACTATCATTGGTTGAAGTATCACCAATTTGGTTGGAAGATGGGGCATGATTAGGGAATGGTTTTTTGAAGATATGTAGGTTTTGGTTGGCTGGTGCATTTGGGTTATCCAAGACTAGATCTTCGTTGTCTAAAATTTCTTGGATAATATTATTGAAGGTGATGCAATTATCATCGCTTATGAAATTTGACACGATGATAGTTGTAAAAGTCATGTTCCTTATACCACGTGGGTGGTTTTATAGGTGGAAGGGTAATGGCACCAGCCTTAATAATCTTTTCCAAAATAGAAGAATATGGCTCCCCTATTGGGGTATAATTTCGTTGTTCTTGTCTGAACTGGAAAGCTTAGATGAGAGAGAGATTAGAAGAAGGTTTGGCTTGGTTTGATGGGTGAGAGGGTCTAGCCTTGAGAACTACGACGTTGGAAGATCCTTTGGATTTTGAATAGTTATTATGGGGTTTCAAAGATGAAGAAGCATCATTTTATTTGAACACGGTGTTCTTGTTACGTAGCTGAATTTTCTTCTCTTCGATAGCACGAATCTCTATTTTCGTGCCATGGTGAATGCCTTGTCAAAGGTGCGGAAGGTCTACACCTGTAGGGTTGGTGAAATGTGTCTAGTGCAAGCTTGAGTAAAAAAATCTATGAGCTCAGTTTGAGGTAATTGAAATGTGAGCTGGTTAATTAGGCTGTGCTAACGAGCAACAAAGTCAGCGATAGACTTGTCATCATATTGTCATGTGGAGTAAAGATCAGTCATGGTGACTTTCTTAACAATGTTGATTGAGAAGTGGTCTAAGAAGGCTTGGGATATTTGATTAAATGAGTAGATGGAATTTCTAGGTAGCCCATTGTACTAGTCTAATGCAGTCATGTTAGGGACATCGGGAAGGTCCGTAGGAGTAAGGCATCATCATGGGCGATCAAGTAACACCCATGTTTGAAAGACCACAAATGTTGATATGGGTCTTCCTTACTATTAAAGTGGTGAATTTTGGCATTTCCCAATGTGCAGGGTATGGGAAAATAGGAATGGATGAATGAATGGGCTCATTACAGATTTCATTGCATATGAGGGAATTACGTGTGCGAAACCAATGCTTATAATTTATACATCTTTTCCATCATTAACTTGATGAGGTCATTGGTAGGTTGTGATAGAAGGGCACCTCCTATGGTGTAAGAGGGCTGGTGTTGAACATGTGATGTGGGTGGCATTCCAGTGTATGGCGATGTTGAATAGGAAGGTTGAGAATGGGGGACCGACATAAAGGGAATATACCCAGAATGAATGACGGATGAGATAGGGGGTTGTTGATAATATGTATATGTAGGTGGGGCAGTTGCAGTGACTCTAGTAGTGATTGGGGGTAGAGACTGTGGGATGGAGAGGACAAGATTCGGAATGGGGTAGGGGTCACCAACACCATGGGTGGTTGTGTTGTAATTGGTATATGTGAGATAATGGGCGCAGATGGGGTTATGCTCTAGGTGGTCAATGAAGGAACAACCGATACTACAGGTGTGATTGATATTGCAGATGCAACGATCATAGCGGGTGTGGGGCCTAGCTGTGAAACCACTTGGGGTAAAGTAGGTGAAGGTAATGTTGAACTAGTAGGGGCTGATGCAGAAGTGGGGATAAGGGAAGGAGAGATGGATATGAGAATTCCATATATCAATTGACTTGGGAATCCCGAGTGGAAGAGTGGGAAAGGTAGAATTGTAAGGTGCAGGATTTTGATCAAGGAGTCGTGTGAACTCCTCATGTCCTATAGCAATGGTGGTAGGTAGGGTTGGATCCATGGGTGACAAGATAGAAGGTGGCGAAGGACCGGTGGGAGTGGTGGCGGTTGATGTGGAATATAAGAGTGTTATTTTGGCTATGAGTCAACACCATGTGAGTAAGTATTGACATGGAAAGACTGTATTTTGTAAATGACACAGAAAATAACAAGAACAAAGGAAAAATGAGGCTGGGAGGGTGAATTTGGTCAAAGGTTGGATTTTGAAAATCAAAGCAGACACCGACATCGATTAGGTGACTAAAGTGACAATTAATGTGGAACCGATTTTAGTTATAGAAACCGATCATCGTCAGCGTAGAAAAACACCAATTTCAAGAAGTGAAACATGACTGATGAATATGTAAATGGGGAAACTGTGTATGACAAAAATATCAACAGGGGAATAGGATGATGCCCTGAGGGCAAAAAAAAAAGGAGTGATGAAGGCTATTCAGGAAAAATAACTAGAAATCCAGTCGACACGGTTAGGTTTAATCGACGATGGTCAGATGTGAACCGATGATGGTCATTGGACCAACACGGTTATTGTGAAATGAGAGAGTGATGAAGAAATTGGATTTTGTGAATTTAAATCAAGTGAAGAGTCAAAATCAGGAATCTAAGAATGAAAGATGGGGCCCTGACACACTCAGAAAAATCAAAATACTCCAACTACGATGGTGGAGTGTGCAAAGAAGAAGAATAATGTAGATTCGTAGTCTCACACCTCAAAACACAAGTCAAGAAGAAAAACTAAGAAAAATGCAATCCTAAGAGTGATTTTCTTATGTTTGTTTAGCTTATGCTATTTAGAACTAACCATGTGAATTCAGAATAGAATTTTTGGTTGGGAAGGCATCCTACAAAGAAGGAGATCTAGAAGGTGAGGTTTCAGGTTATGTTATGCGCGGGGGGTCTGTCTTTTGAGGTGATGACTAGATAGAAGTAACCAGTTGGGTGCCCACTATCAATCCACTAATCGTGTGATCGTTGATAGCTTCTTCCGGGTGAGATGTTGTTTAAGAAGATGTGTATTTTTCAATTTTGTGTAGTTTGGCAAGAAAGAGAGAGAGAGAGAGAATGTGCTTTTCTATGATTCTTTGTGTCAACCATCAGCTGGGCATGACTTCTAGCATATAGGTTTCCCTCATTTTAATGTGAGATAAATGCAACATACAAGGATGAAATGCAACTGATTTTAAGCCCAAATCGACAAATTATGTTCGATGAAGCAAATGGTGAATAGGTAGGAATGTGATCTTTCACTACTTATGCGAATACAAGAAGGAAGAAGTGATTTATTTTAAGCACCAGATAATAGATGTTGCTTTTAGACAAATAGAAGAGGAGAGTATTACCAAGGAAGAGATTTAGTGTGAGTATATTTTAGAAAGGAAACAAACACACCCTCTTTACCTAGGAATGAAGAAAATGCAAGGAACCTGGATGGGTCCCACCGGAGCATGCCAAAATGTTTCACCATTTTCTTTACGTTTTTGGAATGTGACGAAATAGATAAGGGTAAGGGCCAAGGAGGAATACCTATTGTGTTGGTTTGGAGGTTGATGCACGTGTTATGACTTCTTGATCCGATGTTAATTGTGAGAGCTTCCTTTTAGATGGGAGGAACTACCTGAAATAGAAAACAAGACCACCAAAGAAGAGTTAAACAATATATGAAAGTGGTCCCTAGCGTGTGCTAGATCCGAGAAGTGTCGGTAAAGGCGGTGATAAGATTCAATAATATTTGCTAATGGGTTTTGAGCTGAGGTTAGGCAAAGATGACATAGGGAAAAACAAGGTGTATGGGGATCTTAGGAACACTCATAAATGTGCAGAGGTCGGGTATAGGTGGTTTTATGGTGTGGGTGGAGGAATGGTTGGGTTTACAGGCAAGTAAATGGTAGGGGAAAAGGGAATGCAAGTAGGAAACTAAGAACAACAATAAAAGAACCCAATAGACTGAAGTAGAAATAGATGATGTAGGTAAAAAGTATACTTACTATTGTGCAGGTCCAATGGCTATGTGGTGGTGATGATTGGTTGGTGGGATGGAGCTTGGTGCCATAGTGATGCTTCTCGAAATGTCACCATGAGTGCAATACCTCTAGATCTATCCTAGTGCTGGCTATGGATGTCTATAGGTATGAAAAGGCTCGGTTACCTTGCATGCATTATATTCTCATCTCCTTGATTTCAGAATGTGCTAACCCAAAAACAAGGTTGCCAAGGTGAATAATTGTTGACCGTTGATGGTTCCTTGTTGAGTGATGTCGATTTCGGGATGACCAACGTCAATTAAGGTGGGATTCCCTAGGTTTACTAAAAATGACAGATCTCGCATCATTTGGGTCAAGTTCATTCATTTATTTGTGGATCAGAATGGACGTTATGTTTTTATGAGTGGGAAGGTAGTTAGAGGAATAATAGGATTTGATTTTTAGGGTTGAACTAAGTCTTATTCATTTATGGAAACATGCTATGAATAGGTCTATGGTGAGGTGTCTAGGTGAGGTGGGCATCCATTTAATTAAAGTAATTAAATTAATAATGGGGTGAGGATGGGTATTAATTTAATTGTAAATAATTAAATTAATATTAATGTGGGGTATAAGGGTCATGGTTAGGTGAATGTGTTTAAGTTGGTTATTCGAAAGGGGACCAAGGGGAGTGTGACCCAATTTTGGTGTCTACAATGATTGATACATCCTTACTCGAGAAAGGGAATATGTATAGTTTTATATAAAAGAATGTGGCTTCTTATTTTGAAATAATATCATATGTTTTCTGATTTCACTTATAGGACAATAGTCCTTAATAAAGAAATAAAAGGATACTTCCCTTTGTAATTAAATAAAGAGCTATGTATGTGTTGGCAAGAAAATTTGTCAGGTGGAAAAACTTGTGGATTTCTTGCCAACACTTTGGGAATCTAAGTCCCTCTACTTAACCGGTGCAACTGCCGTATATGCATGTGTGAGAAAATGTGAATTTCTATGGTGGCCTTTCGACAGGGGATCTAACAGAGAACTCCATTGACCTGCGACAAAGCTGGAAATTTATTGCTAGAGCGGAATTTGTCTAAAAGTGGGAAAGGGAGTGAAAATTGAGGTAGGAGAACTAATGTTGTGGGTAGAAAATCATATTCTTGCACACACACTAGTTAGGAACTTCAACACATGCATTCACGAGAAGAAACAACCCTGTAAATGGAAACAAGATGAGATAAGATTGCAAACTCAAAGTTTCTAAAATCTCCTCATCAAAGAGGCTACAAAATCCTTCTTCTTATATTGATGCTTAAACAGAAGTTGTACATAATGTGGGAATGGAATAAATTTGAGAATGGAGGAAAGTAGAAGAACATGGCTATCTCCTTTGCTTTTTCTAAGTACAATGCACTAGTGAGTTTACAAGATCAATTGCCAACCCTTTGAAATGGGAATGGTGTTACAATTTATAGAGTAGAATATGACTTATCGTCTACCGCCAATGGCTTTTCACATGTTCTCGCACGACTTAAAACTTTTCAACTTCATAGGAAAATTTTAAGTCCTTTTTATAACATAAAGGTGACTTATTACATTATGAACATTAAGACATATGAAAAAGTGCAACCCCAATGCAAAATTAGAACATTTGAGAAGAGAGAGAAAGTTGGGGGAAAGAGGAGAGAGAGAAAGAGAGAGAGAAGAAGAAGAGGAGACATTGTTCTGATGAAGTCCATTGATTGTCATCAATGGAAAGTTACAAATACAAAGTGAAAATCTGAATCTTTGAACTCCTTACACACTGTGAATCTCCTTCAAATCAGCTTGTGAATGCTTTCCAAGTTGATTGAACTGTTTCGTTGATGACTGTAACTCCCATCTTATGTATGATATACTATTTTTAGTGAGAGGTGATTTTTCCTCTTCTCGACCATCATGATGTGATGAACTCCCTCATTTGATATTGTGCACCCTACCCTTGCCTCAGCCACTTCTTTGGGGTGACTTACTATTTTTAGTAGGTTCCGAGGGCCCACTTACTATTTTTATTAAGTGTAAAAAATTCTTGTTCTGGTGAATTCTCTAATGTAGTGCACCCCAATGTCTTCACCTCCTTCGCAGGTCCTTCTGTCAATGGCTTTCCCAAAATAGCAGTCCCTATGTAGTAGACCTGCTATTTTTAGAAATTTGGCTTCTAGAGGTCAGATTGACACACAAAATTTTTTTTTGATATGGATTTTTGCCCAATATTTTCCCTTTGAAATTTCAGAGCTGCTTTCGCTAGCAGCGATCTCAGGAGATTTTAAAGTTTCAATTTTCAGACCTGGTAGTGCTTCTGGATGTGGCAGCCATTAATGGAGCTTGAAACTTACAGCCTCGGGTTTTTCTCCATTCATGACAAAATCAATCGATTGTGATAGAGTTTTTATTATGGTGCTTCACATGAAATTTCTCTTCAATCCGGTGTTTGGTTTGATGGGAAATCAAGCTTTTTCCTTCGTAGAGCCGGAAAGAGAATTTCTTCACTGTGAGCATTCCTTGCTACAAATTGGAGGTTTGAATATGATTTTTTAATGACCTTTAAGAGAGAATAACTCAGCAATAGATGGTTTGTCAATCTGTGCTCCGGTTTGCAAGATATCTTCAAATCTTTGTTTTATGACAATGGGGATTTCCACTTGTTCTTCTTCTCTATTCTCCATTTCTTCTTCTTATCTCAATGAATTATTATTCTAAGACTTATGTATCACCATGGGGTAGAGGATTTTATTGCTATGGTGAATCTGGTTTGAGCTTTGGCAATGGTGGAGTGGTGAACTAGTGCTCTCTGTAGTTTTCTTCTGGTAATGGAGAAGCAACTAGAAGTAACAAGAAATAGCTAACAATTTAGAATAATTTTCAAATTTTTGAGTTGGAGTTGGGAGCATTTTTTCATGTTTGATGTCCCTAACCTAAGGGATGTGTGGGACATAAAATTCCATGGTGGTCAAGAGGATGATGTTAGCATAATTTAGCATAGGCATATTTATTGCATTGTCTTTTATTTAATAATGTGCAACATGTGCACTCTAGTCTAGTGACTTGCATTCAATATTGTTATGTTGGATAACATTCAATATTGGTATTAGTAGTAATTACATGTGCATGTGAGATGTGTCTTATCATCTTGTAGTTGGTGCCTGATAGGGTGTCATGTCTATCCATATGAGGCTGTCTAATATCTATAAATATTACAGCTCTTGCATTGTTATGTAATCTGATTTCATGATCAATAATATTTGTGAGGCTTCCGTCCCTCTTTGGTCATTGCAATCTTATTCTATTCTATCATTTGGTATCTAAGCTATACCATTATTATCATTTGGTATCAGAGCAGGTTCTATCCAAGCAAGGTTGAAGAGGAGCACTATTGGAGAAGAAGATCTGCATCAAAGGAGAGCCATTGAAGCATCCCGTAGCCTCCATTCCTTCCAAGCATCCCTCAACTAAAATTTTACCTATCCACTTATTTGGAAGGTAATTTTTTTTTGATTAGTCATTGGCATAGCCAATTGATCCAACATATTGGCGGAATATTTTAGATTTGGAGATCTTTAAAAAAAAAAGGAGAAAGATCTTGAAAAAAATTGCAGATCTAAAAAAGAAAATATTTGTGAAAAAAAGAGATCTTAAAAAAAAAGGAGAGAGATCTTGAAAAAAATTGTAGATCTAAAAAAATAAATAAAAAAATATCAGATCTAAAAATAAAATAAAATATCGGATCACGAAAGTGGAGGTGTGAAGAATTCGAGAACAAAGGTTCAAGTGTCCCATCAACAAAATTCAACAGAGATAGCTCTTAGAAAAAGGGACATAACTTTTTCATACAATATCGGATTGATGTGCCATTTTTTCCTAAAAAATAAGGAGGTGCACAACTTTGCAGTTTACATCATCTTCAGATTCGGCCTCTACATATGACGAAAAGTCTATACAAGTCGGATCATGTTTTTCAAAAAAAAAATCAGATCTAGCTGGTAAATTGGTAAGATCTCAAAAATTAAGATTTTGATTCTTCTGAAATTTTGTGGGTTTTAAGAAAAATATTGTATGATGCTGCTGTAAAAATTTTAGAAAAACCCAGATCACGGTTTGTGAGAAAAGGTGAAAACAATATTCAGATTGTTTGTTTGGATCTTGGGAACAAACAGGTCAGCAGTTCAATTCCCACTCTCTCCATATTTTTTATTAAATTATTTTTTTGGAAAATTTGGAGAAATTACTAAATTTTGGGAGATTTCCAAATTTAGAAGCTCACCAAACACATTTAGAGCCACCGCTAAATTTAGTGGAAAAACACCTATTGGGGGGTAAAAAAATATTTTTGGCCTAAATTGTGTATTTTGTGATTCTAGACCCTTTTTTGTAAAGAGGGGGGACACAAAAACTTCATTTTGATGTACTTTTGGAGCATTTTGTACTAATCTTGGTGCATAAAGTGAAAAAAAAAAAAAAAAAAAGTGCAAATTTTTTATTTTATGTTTGGTTCTATCACACGAGATCTTTGATCTCATAGTAGCGTTCGGTATATACGGTGCCTCTAGGAAGCGCTTACGGGTGATGCCGTCACGACTACTACTGCACTTAATGCCTAACACAACTGCCTAAACATCGTCTGGGCATCGACCCTATAAAATCGACGGGGAGTAATAAGGACACAATACACACACATTTGAGCCCTCCCATCCGTTTGTGCTTGCACAAACCCCTCTCCGTACTGTCTAAGCACCACGTACTAAATTATTTCACGTGCATTAACACCTCTTTCCGTACTAACGGGTATATTGAAAGGGTGATCTTCTTCCATGTACTGATGGGTATATCGGAAGGGAGTGTATATAGAAAATTTTGGTATATCGGCCTGACGGTATATTGAGAGGGAGACCATAAACCTAGAGTGATAAGAGCCTTACCCTTTGTCAGGAGATTCGAGTTTCAAAAATTCAGATTACGTAAATGGGTGCACAAGCACCAAAGTTCTTCTTGCGATTCACAATCGCTAGAGGAGACAACTATGCTTTGTATGGAAACCGAAGATCAAGGTGTTACTTGAGTTTGAAGACCTATGGACGTTGTAGATGGAAAAACAACAAGATCACTTGATGATGGAAGACAACAAGTTCAATTTGACAGGGCCAATTAAAAGGCCAAGTTGATCATCTTGTTTAGCATAACAAAAGATGTGCAAACCCACATTAGAGATGCCACATCGCCAAGGATACATGGGATAAGTTGAGCATAATCTATGAGGCAAAGAACAAGAATGCCATCCTCAACCTACTATCACAACTGCATACTCTCAAGTTCAAGCACAATGAGAAGGTTGAAGTTTTTTTGAGATAAGTTGCTACTTTGAGGGCATCTCTATTGGCATTGGGAAAAGAGATAAGTGATGAAGACCTCGTACCAATTGTGTTGCGAGCACTTCCTCCTTCCTACAAAATCTTTGTGACAACTATCAATATGAGTGAACACACAGTCACCTTTGAGAAGTTGGTCAATCTACTCCAACAAGAAGAGGCAATGAACAACAAAGATCATGAAGATGAGCAAGCACTATCTTCCAATCATAAAGGAAAGGGGAAATTTCAGTCCAATCACAAGAAGTCCCAACAAAATCAAAGTCAACAAAGGTACCAAAGTCAACGAGACAACACCAAGAAGTGTCCCATTTGCAATAGAGGGGGACATGACATCAAAGATTGTTGGTACAATTCCTATAAAAAGGGTTCATCAAGCAATTCAAAACCCAACAACCAACAAGGGTAACAACAATTCAAATCAAGGGAAGTCCAACAATAACAACAATCAAGGGAAAAAAAATGGTAATTGGCAAAGAAAACCCAAACAACAAGGGTACATTGCCAAACATGAGGATGATTCAGATGAAGGACACCACATGTATTCTACTCAATTTGATGAAGAAACCAAATCCACAAAAGATATCTGGTATGTTGACTCAGTGCAACTCGACACATGACTAGACGCAAGGATTGGTTTTACACACTATGTGACTCACTTAACAAGAACCATGTGTCATTAGGTGATGACTCATCATACGGAGGTCAAGGGATTGGAAACATTTCACTACCTCTTGGAAAACATGACTGCAAAATCACATATGTATTGTATGTACCTAGGTTGACCAAGAATTTGCTATCAGTTAGTCAACTCCTTGATCACAACTTGAAGTTGGATTTTGACAGTAATAATGGAGAAAAAGTGTGCTTGATAAGAGATAAGTCAAGAGGTTCCAAGATTGTAGCAAGAGCCTCCAATGTGGGACACATGTTCCAACTTGATTTTGTCCACAAGGATGATCAAGCTCTAGTGGCCAAAGACACACAATCTGCAGAACTATGGCATCGCAGATATGGTCACATCAATTTTGGCTATCTCCAAACACTTCAAAAGGGCAACATGGTGAAAGGATTGCCTACACTCAAGCACAACACTGACAAGTGTCACAATTGCCTAGCTGGAAAGCAACACAGAGTACCCTTCCAGAAGAACACATATAGAGCTAAGGGAAAACTTGACTTGGTGCACACTAATCTTTGCGGGCCCATGCAACCAAGTCATTCTGGATGTCGATACTTCATGCTTTGTGTTGATGACTACTCAAGAAAGATGTGGATATATTGTCTAAGAAACAAGAGTCAAGCCTTTGAGACATTTCAGAAGTTCAAAGCACTTGTTGAGAATGAAGTTGGTCGCAAGATCAAAACTCTCCGCTCAGATCGAGGGGGGAATTCACAAGCAATGAGTTCAAGACTTACCTAGAAGCTCATGGGATTTGTCGACAAATTCCTCCTACTCACACACCACAGCAAAATGGTATAGTTGAGAGAAGGAATCGTACTATCATGGAAATGGTGCGATGTATGATTGATGACTCAGGTTTAACAAAGACATTTTGGGCAGAAGCTGCAATAACTGCAGCTTCTATTTGTTAAGCGAGTGCCCAGTAGCTCTTGAAGGAGTGACACCTCAAGAAGCATGGTCAAATTGGAAACCATCAATTGCACACCTAAGAGTATTTGGGTGTAAAGCTAGCATGCACATACCCAAGAAGAATAGGAACAAGTTGGATATGAAAGCTGAGAAACTGATATTCATTGGATACAGTGAAGAAGCACTTGGGTACAGATTATGGGATCCGAAAGCAAAGAAAGTATACACAAGTAGGGATGTTGAGTTCTTTGAGAAGAAACAAGCAGATGCTCCACTCAACGACTCAACAAACATGCAGAATACACCTCTTGTGAAGACAAAATTTGATGTTCCCACTGAAGATGACAGTGATGAATTAGATGATGGTGAAAACTTGGATCCACCACAAGCCAATGGAACAGCTAAGAAGTTACCTAAATGGTATACTCAATTAATAAGAGATGCAAATTTGGATGAAGCACCTAGCACATCGTCCAATCCTGGACCTAGAACTCGCAGTCAAGCTCGTGAAGAGGTCAATTATGCCCTAATGAGCAGAGTTGTTGAAACAGTTGAGCCATCTACACTGATTCAGAAGCCCTACAATCAAAATCTTGGAAAGATGCCATGGATTCAGAGTATCAGTCAGTGATGAAGAACAACACATGGCAACTTGTCGACCTTCCACCAGGGAAGAAACCCATTGGATGCAGATGGATATTCAAGACTAAGTACAAATCAGATGGGACTATTGACAAGTATAAAGCAAGGCTTGTAGCAAAGGGGTATGCACAACAAGAAGGCATTGATTATGAGGAGACATTTTCTCCCATAGCCAAGATCAAGACAATCAGGATGATCTTTGCTCTAGCTGCACAATTTGGTTGGAAAGTCCACCAAATGGATGTGAAAAGTGCCTTTCTTAATGGAGATTTGCAAGAAGAAGTCTATATGACTCAGCCAGAGGGTTATGTAATACCAGGAAAAGAGATGATGGTATGTAGACTCATAAAATATCTATATGGCCTAAAACAGGCACCTGGGCATGGTACATCAAAATTGATGAGCATCTCATAAGTCATGGATTTGAAAGGAATTCTTATGACCAAAATATCTACCTCAAAAAGAAAGGGGGGATATTGTCATTGTGGTTGTTTATGTCGACGATCTAGTTATTAAAGGTAGTTATGTGAAGATGATCAATGCAACAAAGAAGGATTTTAATCGATCGTTCGACATGACAGATCTTGGGCTCATGCACTATTGTCTTGGGTTGGAAGTATGGCAAAAAGAGAATCATATCTTTGTGTCACAGTTGAAATACACCAAGACAACACTCGAGAAATTCAGGATGATGGACTGCACTCCTATTGCTACACCTATGGAAGCGAGACTTCAGTTATCTCGTTCCGATCCATCACCACCGGTGAATGCAACTCTCTATCGGCAGTTGATTGGGAGTCTCATTTACCTAACATATACTAGACCAGATATCAGCTTTGTAGTTATCTATTTATCACGCTTCATGCAAGAACCAAAAATATGTCATTGGAAAGCAACAAAGAGAATATTGAGATATCTAAAGGGTTGATTGACCTTGTTCTAGAGTATAAGAAGAATGACAACTTCTTCTTGATAGGATATTCAGATTCAGATCATGCAGGAAACATGGATGATAGGAAGTCAACATCAAGCTTCGTCTTCTTTATGGGATCTGGACCGATATCATGGGGAAGCAAGAAATAGAACTTTGTTTCCCGCTCTTCTACAGAAGAGTATCGAGCTGTAGGTGAAGCTGTTTGTGAAGCAATATGGCTACGCCGAATACTGGAAGGAATTGGTCTACCACAACAGAAATCTACTCCAGTATATGTTGATAATGAAGGAGTTCTGAAGCTTGTTCGCAATCCAGTATTTCATGAGAGAACCAAGCATATTGAAGTACAGGTTCATTTCATACGCGAGCATGTCTTGAAGCACAACATACAGCTCCAGTTCTGTCCTACAGCTGAACAGAAGGCAGATGTTTTCACTAAGTCACTTGCACGTGACAAATTCACACTGTTCAGAGAGTTCCTCTCCACTTCATTGGAAACTATGCAAAATTAAGGGGGGGAATGTTAGCATAATTTAACATAGGCATATTTATTGCATTTTATTACATTGTTTTTTATTTAATAATGTGCAACATGTACACTCTAGTCTAGTGATTTGCATTCAAATGGGTTGAGATCCTCAGTGCGATTGCACAACATGGAGCTTTTCCCAAGTGTGGGACCTTGCGAAATTGGAAAAGCTCTCCGGATGAAGGCCGGCTCCTATTCCTCTGTTCAGATGCACGAATAAAACGCAGAGGGTTTACCAAAAACCTAATCTAACTTGCCAAGGAGACAGGGTAGAGAATGCATAAAAATAAAACCTAAACTACGGAGGTGATGCACCGAGGAATGTTGAACACTCACTTTGCAAATTTAACACAGACCACAGAGATGCAATACAAACATCATGCACAGGTAACCAAACCACAATAAGAGATCAAAATGGCAACAATGAATACATGAGAGGGTCAAAAATTCAATCACAAACATATATATATTATTGCCCAAGAGTCGATACAATACATTGCAGTGGCCAAGAGGCAGAAGAAGAACTGGTATTACAACCCGTATGGGAGGTTTGAAAACTCCACGAAATTCTCTTGCAAGCAAGGGAAGAAGGGGGATGCAAAATGAAAATGTCCAACCCTTTACAAAGAGCCTCTCCTTACCATTTATATGAGGAAAAATGAGGGAGAAGAGAATGATTCGAATTCTGCCCCAACCACCTCCAAGACTGCACCTAACTCATCTCATCATGGCGGTAGGTGAGATCCCCAACAACCCAACAGTGGCGAAGTGTATTTTACATTTTTAAGAACTTGTTCCCACTCAATTAAAGATATCCAGTCGTAGTTGGGTAGAGGACACCGAGAGATTTCTGAAAAGTCCAACCTTGTGTGAATCGAGCTCCCTGTAAAAAGTTATGGCGATCTGAATATTTCCCGCATCAGGGTCTTCTGCCTGTCGGGTTCGGGGTTCTCCTCTGCATTCGCATCGGGCTTGGAGGATGGCTCGACATGCTGCTTGATGTTTGCGTTCTCCGAAACCCGCTTTCCACCAGATTTTTGAGCTTTCCTTTGTTTGGGGGCGGAAGATGAACTTGCATGTGCATCGGGTTCGGAAGGTTGCTCGACATGTTTTCGCCCGTGCTTCCCCGCCGTGTTTTCCCGACTTCCTGACCCGATTTCCTTTGATGTCGGGTTTTCAACCCCTCCGACATGTCTTTGATGCCAGGTTTTCTAACCCCTCCGACATGCTTCTGTGCCGTGTTTCCCGACTCCCTGACCCGATTTCCTTTGATGTCGGGTTTTTCAACCCCTCCGACATGTCTTTGATGTCGGGTTTTCCAACCCTTCCGACATGTTTTCTTTTGTGTCGGGTTTTCCAACCCCTCCGACATGCTTTCTTTTGTGTATCTATATTTACCCAGGGGTAAATATATACAACAATTTGGTGACTCACGGGGTTACCTGCCTGCTAGGTAGAAGATCAATGGCCTTTTAGTGATCCATTGGGCATGGAGTCATAAGCAATAACCTGAAACCAACCTGCTACGCATAACTCCTTCTCCGAGAGCACGCTGAACTGTAGAAAACCAACCAGGAGCAACAAAACCTATGCCAAAGCACTTAGGGAAACTGAAACCTAACTACAACAAGACAATGTGCATATGCACTTAGAGGAATTGAAATCTAGGCTAATATTTACAAGGGTAAAACTTTTCTCTTTTCAGTAGCAATGTTTAAGATAGATTCCGTTGACTGGAATTGGGAGTTCTTCTCCATCCAATGTAGACAATTGGAAGGCATTGCTATTCTTACATTCCATGACCATGTAGGGGCCACTCCAAATGGCATCAAACTTGGAATGCCTTCCGGTTTTGCCCGATCTGCATCCCATTTCAGAACTAGGTCCCCTTCTTGGAAGGTCCTTGCTCTTGCTTTCTTATCAAACCATCTTTTCACTAAGGCCTGATCTTTCTCAATTGTCTAAACTGCATGTTCTCTAATTTCTTCCAATTCCATCAATTCTGCATACCTGGACACCATTGGTTCAAACTCAGCTAACTCAATCGCTTCATGAACTCCAATGCAGTAGTTCTAATGATATAGGCACATCGCCTCTTTTCCATAGACCAACTTGTAAGGGGAATTGCCTGTAGACCTCTTTGGTGTTATTCTATCAGCCCATAATGCTGATTTTAGCCTGGTATGCCATGTTCTTTGATTTTCCTCCAGAGTCCTCCTGATGATCCTTAGCAAATTCTTGTTCGTGGACTCTGCCTGTCCATTACCCTGTGGGTAATAATTTGAAGAGGTGCTCAGATAGATTCCATTCTTGACAGCCCATTCTGTAATCTTGGAACCTATGAATGCCAATGCATTGTCTGATATGATAGTGGCTGGCACACCAAACCTGGTCACTATTCCTTCATAAAATTCTAGTATATTAGACTCGTTTGCTTCTTTGAGCACTACTGCTTCAGTCCACTTGGTGAAATAGTCCTGTTGCTGTGAGAATCCACTTGTGGCCTTGGCTTGAGTTTGGGTTGATGACCCCGATGAAGTCCAATCCCCATTGCATAAATGGTTGGTCAACCAAAATTGGGTGCAATGGAAGCTGCTAGTCTTTCTTTGCCTATGAAGAGTGCACATTTCTTACACTTTCTTATCCATGTATAGCAGTCATTGAACAATGTGGGCCAATAATACCCTGCCTTCATTATCTTGAGAGCTGTTACTCGTGGGGAAAAATGTCCGCTGGAATCTCCATCGTGAAAATCTCGTAACACCCTCTCAATTTGACCTGTCCCAATGCACCTCAATAGAACTCCATTGATGTCTTTTTAAACAAAACACCATCAACAAGCACATATGGAATAGCTTGTAATCTAAAGTATCTCCTCTTTTCTTTGCTCATTTATGGAGGGCATAGTCCATTTGTAGGAAGTGTATCATATTCTGAGTCCAACAAGGAGTAGGCACATCATCATTTTCATGTTCTTGACCATCCTGTAGTACCAAGGCAGTCTCTTTTCATCATCCGCTTCAACTTGTTGACTCAAGGCTAGCTGTTCACATAGTCCCTTTCCATGTACTAGTTTTGTGACCTTGATCTCGATGTCATATTCCATGACATGAGTGATCCATCCCGCACGCTTCTCATTTAGATCCTTGTTTAGAAGGAAGTCCTTGACTCCCGCATGAGAGACCAATCAATTGGATCTTGTTGTTTGAGACTAGGTGCTTGAATTTCTTTAAACTCCTGATCACTGCAAGGACATGCTTTTCAATGAAAGAGTACCTAGTTTCATATTCCTCCAAGCCTTGACTGAAGAAAGCAACTGGTTGTTCTAATCCCTCTTTGTTTTGTTGTACCAGGATTGCAGAAATTGTGTCTCCACCACCGAAGGCATATAACATGAAGCCTTGGAGAAGTCTGGATTGACGAGAGTTGGAGCTTGAGATATAGCCTCTTTTATTTCCTCAAAACTTTCCTTTCCTTCGATGTCCACTTAAATGCCATGCTCTTCTTTAACATCAGTGTTATTGGCTTTACGAGAGCTGCAAAGTTTGGAAAAAACTGCGGACAAAATTGATCCTTCCTAAGAAGCTTTGAAGAGCCTTCTTGTGACTTGGTAATGGCAATGCTTGAATTGCTTCAACTCTTTCTGGGTCAATCATCAACCCTTCCTTTGAAACAATATGGCCTAGAAGTTTTCCCTCGTGAGCCAAGAATATGCATTTTTTGGGATTCAATGATACCCCAAATCTTCTACATCTCTGAAATACTTGCCTGCCTTAGATGAAAGAGGTGATCCGCTGCATTTTTTGAGAATACAGTGATGTCGTCAAGATATATCAGAACTATTTTATTGATCAACCCCTTAAATGCCATATCCATTGCCCTTTGGAAGGTGGCTCCAGCATTTGATAGCCCAAATGGCATCTTCTTGTAGGCATAGGTCCCCCATTTGGTGGTGAAAGCCGTCTTGAATTGGTCATCTTCTTTCACCATCACCTGATTATACCCTGAGTAGCCATCTAGGAGAGAGAATCTCTCTGAACCAGATACTACTTGCAATATTTGTTCCATTGAAGGAAGTGGGTAATGGTCTTTGAGAGATGCCCTGTTGAGGTCTCAGAAATCTACACATAACCTGATTTCTCCACTCTTCTTCTTGACCAGAACCAAGTTTGCAACCCAGCTTGAGTGCTTGATCGGAAATATAATGCTTGCCTCTATTAGCTTGTTTAGCTCTTTCTTCATTAGAGGCTCAATGTGAGGGTTGATTGGTCTCTGCTTCGCCCGATGGGCTTAGCATTCTGGATCTAATTCTATGGTATGTTGTGCCAAATTTGGATTGAATCCTCTAAGTCTTCATAGCTCCAAGCGAAGACATCTGGAAATTCTTGGCAAAGCTGTATGAAATCTGATTTCTCTTGCTCAGTGGCCACTTTACCAATTTGAAGTGTTTTGCCTTCCCCAACCTGGAATTGGCTCTGAATCTTCTCTCTTGACCTGTATGTTAGCCTTTTCCTTACGAAACTGGTCATTAGGGTTGAAGATAGACTCCAACGTTACTAAACCCTTGGGAAGCTTGTTTGTCCGTAGCTACACTACTTGATCCCCATATTGCTGCTCTAGCCTATCCTGATTTCTAGCTGAGAATTCAGCCTCTTCTTGTAAGAAATTGACGATCTGTTGATCGTTCTCAAACACCTGCCAACTTGTGTTATTATCTGGAACTGCTGGCCTCACAATCACATGGATATGTGGCTGTGTTTTTTCTCTTCTGATGTTGTCAGCCACATCAAACGTTGCTCCAACTGCTGCGAGCCTATCTGTGGCTTCATTTTTCTTCCTGGGTATGGACACAATGCTAAAAGCTTCGAAATATTCAATGAGGTCCCATACCCTATTCTTGTAGCTCCTCAGCAAGTCGTTCTTTGTAGCATGTTGTCCCCTAACTTGGTTGACGATTAGCTCGCTATCTCCAAACACCTGTAAGTTCTTTATGCCCTTTTTTCTGGCCTAATGAATTCCATGAATCAATGCCTCGTATTCAGCCATGTTGTTTGAACAGGAAAATTGGAAACGAAAAGCTGAAAAATATTTGATGTCTTGTGGTGAAATCAACATTGCACCACCTCCAGCACCTTGTCTGCTTCTCGAACCATCGAAGAATAATTTCCAAACTTTGTTTTCATCTTTTTGTTCAGGCTGAATGATGTCGGGAATGGGTGAATTTTCTTCGTGTACACAATACACGCCCAATTCAGATTCTTCAATTTCCTTGTATGGGTCAAATTCATGACTCTTGTTTGCCCATTCATCCAAAGTTAAATCAGGAATTCCCTCGACCTTAGTACCTGCTTCTAGATCACTTGAACACTCCTCTTGATCAAAAGCTGAGCAATTTGCATTGATAGGACCTGGTACATAAGGCTCAATATGGAAATTGGCAATTGATTCTGACCTGATTGTTGCTTTGGCCCCATACCTTGTCCTGAAAATCATGTGCGACCAATCTATAGATAAATATCCACCGATCTTTGCAGTGAAGTCCCTTGATAAACACAACGCAAAGAGTGGCGGGAGGTCAATTACAGACACATCTTGCAGAACTGTAACATTAGGACATGAATGTAGTGTTAGGCTTAACCCCTTGATGATCCCAACTGTTCCTACTGCCATTCCATCTAGCTGTACTACTCCTTTCAGCACTGGCTCATACCTCAGACCCAGTTGATCCGCTATTTGCTTCGGCATCACTAAACTACTTGCTCCTGAATCTATCATGCAGTTGTGTACCAAGTGGTTTCCAACAATCAATGAAACATAGAAAGGTGGAGGCTTCAAATTTTTTCTTGTCTGGCCCCCATCATGTTGCACTGCATTAGTGAGAACTTTCTCATGTCCCTGGTTTGATACATTTGTGGTAGACCAATTAGCCATTGTAGCTTGCAATAAATCTCGTTGCCCTGGGATCGCAATGATTCCCACATGGAAATGTTCACATGTGTCTTCTTCATTTGATCGATGATGTTGAAGGGGGATGAATTTTCCTTTTGCTGTCCCTTACTTGGTGCAACCTTTTCTGGAGCTTGAACAGGTGTATGTGTTGCTACAACAGGTACCTTAGGCTGATTTTGCACATTCGGAGCTACGTTTGGTCTACTGACCCCTTGTTGTGTAAGAGCGGGCTGAGAAACAACTGGATTGGATGGTTGTCCCTCTTCTATGTTTCTCTTCTTTGACCGTGTGTTGGCAGCCACGCCTTGAAAAGGTTGTTGGTTAACTCCACAAAAGTCTTCCGTTTGCCAATTTGCTAATGTGGTTTCTGTTGGAGGTCCTTCTTGTTGTGTTTCTTGTTGTTGATTCCCTTCTTGGCTTGGTTCTTGAGGCACACCAATGGTTTGCACCATCAAGGCCTGATTCAGTGCACCATTGAAACATGCTGACTGATTGTGAGGTAGATTGCAAGGGTAACACCAGTTGTACTCTTGTGCCATGTTGTTTTGTGTTGGAACCAAGGCTCTTGAGGATGTCATTACATTTGGATCATACGGCTGAAATGGCCTGATAGCTTGAGGTTGTCCTTGGTTTTGGTTTTGATTTGCGGCTGAGGTGGTGGTGGTCTATTACTGTTGGTATGAGGGCCTAGCACGGTATCGCGCTTGAGGCGATATGGTCTAGCACTTTGAGCTTGCTGTCTTTTGATAGTCACTAGCTCATTTCCAAGGTTCTTTAGTTGTTTCATGACCTCCTGCAATTCCTTTGAAGTATTTGAAGAAGTCGACGCCTCATTACTGCTTTGATTTCTAGGAGTTGGAATGGGATTCAACTCTGGTGCTTGACTGGTTGTAGGAACTCCCATATCTGGATAGAGAGGCATTGGTGGCCTTGGTGCAAGCTTGCCGGCTTGGATCAAACAGTTCTCTGCTCTAATCACTGTGTCATAGGCCCCTGGCAGCGTTGTCCCTCCCATTGATTGGATCATCATGGCTATGTCTGAATTTATAGCCTTTAAGAAATAAAGGAATGCTCCTTCGGCGGTTGGTCTAACGGCTATTGGAATCCTGTCCCATGTCCGTTGGAATCTGAAGTTGAAATCTGTCATTTGTTCGTTAGGAGCCCTTTTGATTGTTGTCAATTGTTCCAATAAGGACAAATTGTCCGCCCTCTCCCCGAACTGGTTGCAAAGAGCTGAACAAAGTTGGTTCCAATTCGTAATAGACCCTGCTGTAAGGCTCCTAAACCATTGTAAGGCCTTACCTTTGAAAGATGAAGCCAACAACTTGACTGCAACATCCATTTCATTTATTTCATGGATTGCACATGCATTAGCAATATCCTGGATGTGATCAATAGGAGTAGTATGATTTTCTCCTGTGAAATAGGGTATATTCTTTAGCGCTGCAACTGGAATTTGATTCTGAGCATTTAGGGCAAGTGGACTACTGCCCGTGAAATTGACAAAGGGATTCGGTGGTAGATGCGCCATTATGATTGGCCTAAGAACCTAGTCGATGCGAGAAAAGGTCTACCAGGTGGAGGTGTAGACAAAGTCCTATTAGGTGGAGATGGTGATCTTTGTGGTCTTCTTCCTCTCCTTCCTCTGCCTGGTGATAGTTGCAAGTGGAAAAATAGCCCCTCTTCTCGAGTATTAGACCTTGTTCGAATTCTTCTCATGTGCCTGGGCAACTTGTGCTGCTACACCACTGAATTCTATCCCTTCGGAGTCGCCAGATGTGTTAGATAACAAGCCTCTAAAAGGCTGGATTTTGCCAAGTTACACACCAAACTTGACAACATTGAAAATATAATTTAAAAAAATTTGAAGGACCCAGAAGAGGCAAATTCAATCCGAATTGGGCCTTATTTGTGCTGCAGCGGATCCCCGAAAAGTACAGGCGGAACTTAGGTCATGCGATGCAACTCACAAAACCCGAATTGCTATGTGTCGGAACTTGGAACATGTTCGACATCCCTCAAAAACCGAAATGACTATTGTCAGGAATAGGACCATACAATGCATCCCCCAAAACCTGAAATGACTGTTGGGTCTGCTTTGATGTTCTCGGACCTCGAAAACCCGAAATCACTAAAAAGCATGAAATTTTGAAAATCAAAATCTCAAAAACCTAAGGATACCCTTTTGAAGATTACCTTAGATCTACCAACTGTTGAAATTTTGACTTGTTTTGAGCAAGATAAACCCTTGAAAATTGATTTCGGAGTTCGGCCTGGAAGATGCAAAATCTGAAATTTTAAAACTTGCAATTTCTTAGTCCGAATTTCATGAAAACTCCTTCAAATCTTATGGAATGACCTCTGGTCCCACCGGGTGTGCCAAAACTGTTGGTGTCGAAATACAGCACCCCTGGGACTCTGCAACTCGATGGGTTGAGATCCTCAGTGCGATTGCACAACATGGAGCTTTTCCCAAGTGTGGGACCTTGCGAAATCGGAAAAGCTCTCCGGATGAAGGCCGGATCCTATTCCTCTGTTCAGATGCACGAATAAAATGCATAGGGTTTATCAAAAACCTAATCTAACTTGCCAAGGAGACAGGGTAGAGAATGCATAAAAATAAAACCTAAACTATGGAGGTGATGCACCGAGGAATGTTGAACACTCGCTTTGCAAATTTAACACAGACCACAGAGATGCAATACAAACATCATGCACAGGTAACCAAACCACAATAAGAGATCAAAATGGCAACAACGAATACATGAGAGGGTCGAAAATTCAATCACAAACATATATATATTATTGCCCAAGAGTCGATACAATACATTGCAGTGGCCAAGAGGCAGAAGAAGAACTGGTATTACAACCCGTATGGGAGGTTTGAAAACTCCACGAATTCTCTTGCAAGCAAGGGAAGAAGGGGGATGCAAAATGAAAATGTCCAACCCTTTACAAAGAGCCTCTCCTTACCATTTATATGAGGAAAAATGAGGGAGAAGAGAATGATTTGAATTCTGCCCCAACCACCTCCAAGACTGCACCTAACTCATCTCATCATGGCGGTAGGTGAGATCCCCAACAACCCAACAGTGGCGAAGTGTATTTTACATTTTTAAGAACTTGTTCCCACCCAATTAAAGATATCTAGTCGTAGTTGGGTAGAGGATGCCGAGAGCTTTCCGAAAAGTCCAACCTTGTGTGAATCCGAGCTCCCTGTGAAAAGTTATGGCGATCTGAATATTTCATGCGTCAGGGTCTTCTGCCTGTCGGGTTCGGGGTTCTCCTCTGCATTCGCATCGGGCTTGGAGGATGGCTTGAAATGCTGCTTGATGTTTGCGTTCTCCTGAAACCCGCTTTCACGCTAGATTTTGATCTTTCCTTTGTTTCAGGGGCGGAAGATGAACTTGCATGTGCATCGGGTTCGGAAGGTTGCTCGACATGTTTTCGCCCCGTGCTTCCCCGCCGTGTTTTCCCAACCGACCCGATTTCCGATTTCCTTTGATGTCGGGTTTTCAACCCTCCGACATGCTTCGCGCCGTGTTTCCGACTTCCCGACCCGATTTCCTTTGGTGTCGGGTTTTTCAACCCTCCGACATGTCTTTGATGTCGGGTTTTCCAACCCTTCTGACATGTTTTCTTTTGTGTCGGGTTTTCCAACCCCTCCGACATGCTTTCTTTTGTGTATCTATATTTACCCAGGGGTAAATATATACAACAGTGCTGACGATAGGGTGTCATGTCTATCCATATGAGGCTATCTAATATCTATAAATATTACAACTCTTGCATTGTTATGTAATCTCGATTTCATGATCAATAATATTTGTGAGGCTTAGTCCCTCTTTGGTCATTGCAATCTTATTCTATTCTATCATTTGGTATCTAAGCTATACCATTATTATCGATGACATGTGGGAGCGATCCAATGAAAGGGAATGAAGGTGAGAAAAGCTACTTTAAAGCACTGGGAGCTGAAAGTAGGTCACATGGATGTCCAAAAGGCTCCCCATAGGGGGCTGGGCACATTTTTCCATGTCTGATGTCCCTCACCTTAGGGACATAAGGGACATCAGTTTCCACGGTGGTCCTGGAGCTGACACGTGGCACCAGATCTGACAACAGGGAATGGATGCTCCAAAAATGCACATGGGAGCTGAAATTCGATCATGTGAGTGTCCAAATGACTCTCCATAGGGTATGGGTGCATTTTTCCATGTCTGATGTCCCCCACCTTAGGTACATAAGGGACATCAGTTTCCACGGTGGTCCTGGAGCCGACACATGGCACTAGATCCTACGACAGGGAATTGATGCTCCAAAAATACTCTTGGGGACTGAACTATCAAGTCTGGAGGTCATATGAGGGTCCAAGAGGTCACATGGGGGTTGGGAACATTTTTCAAGGGTTGGTGTACCCGACCTCAAGGATTCGGGGACATGAAATTCTGCTAGGCTCTTGGTGCTGACACGTGTCCTCCCAAAAAATGACTAAGTCTTGTATTGCCTTTGAGAGGGCAACTTAGAAAGAAGATAACTTGAGCTCCCAGTGGAATTTATTGGTGAAATTTTATATTCTCCTAACTAGAAATGGGAGTTTTAATCCAATGGTGGAGGTATCATTTCTTTATTCATCCATTGGATCCCTGAAAAATTAGATTTGTGATTTAAGACTCCACTTGTACCTGAAAAAAATGCCTAGCACTCCTATGCACCAAGGTGTTGTGAAAAATATTATTTCACCATCATGTAGGTGCTTTAATCCTCTTTCTGTTGGTATTTTGATTTACTTCTAACTTGATCTGGAGCTCCTGAAATCTTCTTCTGAAGTCCGATAGTTATTTTAGGCCTATCTATTCCCTAGGCTTGTGAACCCTATTTTTACTCAGACTGCCCCAAGCTTTTCAAAACTTCCCCAAACCTTCCAAAATAATTTCCATGAGGTGTTAAGGTATTCAATTCACCTCTATTTTTAATTTTTCCCTTCCGTTCCACTCAGGTGGTTGGTCCGATCCTGGGAAGGCCGGATGATAGCTCTTCCCAATCGCCAAAAGATAGTATCTTTTCTAAGCACTCCCTAAAATGAAATAGGGAATGGATAGAGTATCCTAAATCACCTAAAGAACCAATTTTACATCTAATAAATGGGTGAGCAGACCGTGAGACTTGACTGAGGTGCCTAGGAATGATAGAACATGAAAATTTCAGCACAAGGGTATAGTTGTCGTGCTTGGAAAATTCCAATTTCCCTGTTGCACATTTGCATGAAAACAATATGATATCTTGTTAAGTGATTATGATTAAATCATAAGGATGATTGGTTGTATGCTCCTTATCTATTATCAATAAATGGAAACAAGAAAGCTTAAAAGAGTTATTAGAAATATTTAGACTTTATGATATCCCGAAGTCTAAAGTATAAGCTTTCAATCAAGTTTGTTTACAATGTTAAACTGTAGCAAGAAAACTTAATGATCTTAATTTCTTAATATCAAATTCAAACATATCGATAAATGAAAATAATCGTTAAGAATAAGATGATCATAAGCATGAATGCAGATTTTATTTGCATACCTTTTACTTGTGTTAATGTACACTTCGTACCCTTCTTTGGGTCAATCGTGCATAGTGGACCCTTAGGTGCGTTGTTTAATGATAAATTTTATAAGATAATAATTGTTGGGATAATGATCTAATATTCTTAAGTATGTAAGTTTAGTTGAAGGAACTCAGTTGGTTGTTGTAACATAGGGACTACAATAGAGTACCCTCATAATGACATGAGTCATTATGAGGATACTATGATGTAGTTAATTATGCTTCAATGTCCCGCTTAGTTAAATTAACTCGATTGACATAAGTGGAAGTTTAGTTCATGGTTCTACTCTAAACAGAGATAGAAACATGGACTAGTGTAGTGGTCAACTCATGTTGACTTAGGGTAACTAGACACACCTAATTGACGAAAGTCAATTGAGTATGTCTATGTATCCTTAGTCACCACGAGTAGTCTTCCACACTAGTGCATGTAAGATGCCCCTGTTTAGTGTGAAAATTTGACTTGGGTTTGGGTTGACAGTAGTCAAGAATGACCAATCTAGATAACAGTACAAGTGTGGTGAAAGACATTCCTTTTGACGAGTATGTCGTCTTAGAATGTAAACATGGTAAACATGTTTAAAACTTTGGCCAAAGTATCACAAGCTACTGGTTGCGTTGTCTTATGTCACCTAGTCTAAGATGTGATATTTTAGATGAATATCGATAATAGATATTCAAATAGGCTTCTTAGATAAAACACTTGAGTGCCCTTAAAAGGGTAAAGGAACCAAGTATACATAGTATACACTTGAATAAGTTAACATGAGAGATCGGTTTAATACCGAGTCATGGAATGAGAGATCAATTTTCCACCGAGTCATTATTGTTGCATATGGTTTTTTGTTATGAGATGGATTAGAAATGGAATGTGTGTTCTGATTTATGTTAATTTATAACAGAGAACATTATGTAATTTTTTTCCCCCTTGTTTCTATGTCATAATAAGAGGATGTTACATGCACATTTTTGGAGGTGGGCCCTTCTCACCTAGTTTTAGATCCCCTAGTGGTCATGGGTCCTTGTCATATTTTTTTCATATGTTGTATATTAGTTTGTGCACTAAAAGAATCCTAAATTGAATTTGAGATCAAGTTTATAAATACAAAGGTACACTAGTACAATACAATAAACATACAATCAACAATGTGGGAAATTAATATAACAATTTTAAGAAGACATTCAAGAATGTAACAAAATCTAAAGAACATCTAACATTTATAGTTAATTTTATCTTAAAAGAGATCAAATATTTATAGGGTATTCACTAGCATTGAATGTTAGATAGTAACACTTGCTTTAAATAGGATTGCTTGGCAAAAGCATTGTGTTTGTGAAATATTTTATTTTTACTAAGATGAAGTTGACTTGGGTTAGCTTAGTGAGGATTAGAATAGGATAAATCACATCTCTAATCACTTGTCGTTACATCCCGCATTTTCTTAGCATTATGTGTCTACAACTTCAGACATGTGTCGTTAAATGATTAAAATAAGAGTTGCTTCACAACTCTTTTTTTTTAGTCAAAAGAAAAGTGGAACCCAACTCTTTCTTTTGCTATATATTGATTATATTTATTTGTATATTGTGATTAATTGAGAAACTTGAATATACGTTATTATTTGTGTTGGATAATTCTCTAAGTTTTCCATGGTTGGTGTGAGTACACATTGAGGATTTTCTTTGGAATTGCCAATTCTTACATTGTAGTTGAGCCTTTCTCCATCAAGTGGCCATTGTGGGTTTCTATTTTTTTTTCGTCTTCTTCCTCACTACCATATACACTATATATTCTCATCTTGAAAAAAATCATCTTCTATTTTTATTTCAAGTCAAAACTGATTTTTTATATGTTTCTTCTATGTTTTTTTACATTTGTTTTGAAAGAAATAGTAGTTTTCTAGTTTTTCTTAGTATATTCATTTGCAATGCAATCGACTCAAAAAAATTAAAATTATAAAAGAAGGGATTTTTTTCACTTCATGGATTTATATATGAAATTTTAAAGTTCCTTGTTAAAAAACAAGTTCTGATTGAAGAACACAGATTTGTGCAAAAATTATAAGTCAAGGCTAAAAACTTATATTTCTAGATTATTCTCTTTGATTTTTTAAAAATTTCTTAGTTTGCATAAATATGACATTTTTAGTCCTTGTAGTGTCCGGTTGAAATTAACAAAGGTAATTGAAGGATGGTTTACAATACATTATTTTGACTTTTTAAAGTTAAGTCCACCACTCATGCATGCATCACCATCCTCTACATTTACCCTACCACCCAACTATTGATCTCAGGCTAAAGGACCCTTAAGATTTATTTATTTATTTATGTAATAACATGGATATAGTTCACATTTATAATTAAAACCATGTGTGTGCAATGGCTAAATTGCCTTGGTAAGGAACTTGGGGATCTATATGGTTAGAAGGTTGAAGATCCTAATCCTTATTTTGCTTATTAAAATAACAAAATTTTGATTATTAAAAGTAAAATGTGTTCCATATCATACTCTTTTAGAATGCTATGTGAAAATCACTTGTTGGAAGCCCCATTTCCAAATTATTTTTCTTTCCCCATGGTTCAACACCTTATTTTAATTACGATTTTACGGAGGACATACATTTTTGATTCGAAAGTTTTGAGGGTGAATTTTTTCCTCCCTTCATATTTTTTGAGTTATAAAAATTGGTGGTACATTTTTCTAGTTTTTGTGGGTTTCTTAGAGATTGTAGGTTTTCCATAAGCTCAGTGCCTTTTTCTTTATTTTTACAACTTCAAAGTGATATGTCTTTTGATCCATGCATAAGATTGAAATGTTATTATTTAAAAGTGCCCCTTTTTCATGTATTTGGCTTTAGTTAACTCTAGTTTAGTATTATAATTTAATGTTATTTATTTTTCGCCTATAAATGAATTATAAACTCACTATTTATAAAGTTTCACCTACTTTCAGTTGGGGATCATTATTATACATTATAATAGTTTTGGGTTTCTCTTATTCACATCTTGGATTACATGCTAATTCTTGTATCGGGGAAAAGCTTGTAAAATCAAAATAATTAAAGTAGTTTGGGAGAGGTATCTTGAATATACTTGATTTTTAGGTTCTCCAAAGGATTTTTTTCTCTTATAAATGGCTTCCAATTATGATGTCCTCACTCTCACGTAGGTAAATAAACTTGCTTTATGAGAATCTTATTCTCTTTTATGAAATATGTATACTTCAATAAGACATGGTTGAATTCTTTGAAGAGAATAAAAATATAAAAAATAAAACTCTCTATTGTTCTTATTAATTTTTGGAAATACATCTTCCTTTGGACATTGAGAATAAAATTACACACTTGTAATATCATATTGACACCAAAGACACTCCTTTCAATGAGTATAATACACTTTATATTACTAATTATAATCCTCATGACACGCATTTCCACTATAATCATACCTATCATGAGTTGAATCTTGAATATAATTGTAGACACTCAAATTTGGTAATTTATCTTTTAGATATGATAAGTTTGGATTTATTCTTATCTTGAGACAAATGCTTGAAGTTTAAGATCAATTGACATATAATCTCTCTCTCTAATAACTTGCTAACTTCTACAAAATTCTCTATCATTCATCCTTTTAATATTAAATATTTAAATAAATAATATATCTCCAACCATATTTCCCATACTTTGGATATTTCATTACTAATTTCCTTTTCAGGACCATATAGAATAGGGCCATGTCATACTACGTCGGGATGACTTTTATGGTCGCATACCTTCTTTTTTAATTTGAAAACTTTACGTGTGTTGGTTCATCTTCCCGGGTCAAAATAAATGGGAATATCTAACCTTTGGAATCCTATATAAGTGAGTCAATTTCACTTGATAACTCACCTAGTATTCTCATAATCATACATTACAAATGTCAACATTAAATCACTCAAGGATCTCTTAAATATTCCAAAGCAGGTGTGCATCCTAAAGAGAAGCCACCACACAAGTATGAAGCACTCAAACTAGGTTCGAGATTCTAACTTCCTCCATTTCCAAGAATGCAAAGGTCATAGAGCCATGTTTTAGCAAAATAAAGTCACTCCAAGCATTGCAGCAAAGGTCTTTAACATACAAAGAAGATTAACGTTATTATTTGAAACATACAACATCATAATACTATGTGTGTCGGTATATTTTCTACTCTATAGTTATATCATTATATTTTTGTTAAAATACACAAGGGCATACATAGGGGAGTGGATTAGATTTCATATACTACTTGCACCTACACTAAGATAAATACATGTGACTTTATCCTACTTGAGGAGATGTAGTGCAACATCTAGATTGGATCAACGGGGGTTGAACACCGGGGTATTCCAACCTCTCTCGTGCATGAATTTCTCTTTTTTATCTATTGATTTTATGAAGTTTGGTACATGTGTACAAGGTTTTTATTTGTTGCATGTTATTATAGGAGGTGTCAAAGCTACGTGGGACAATGAAACTCATTTTTAGGCTAGTGAAGGGAAAGTGAATTTGTATAACCCTATTATCCATAGGTCTAAAACCATATAAAGAAATATAAGACCATATTATGCCCCAATCCTAGTTTTAAAGTCCTACACATGAGTAGTTTCCAATTGTAGATCCAAAGTTGAAGCTTTTCTGGATCCAAAGCAGCCTTTAGACATAGTCTACTCACCCATATAAAATTTTTAGAACTCTATGCATTATGTATCCATCCCATTTTGTGTTTTGAGAAATCATTATATAATTTTATCATAGTGAAAATTTTCAAAATATTTATTCTATATTGTATGATGATTATTATTAATTTATTCAAAATATTTAACATTTGACATACTTGTGCATAAACAAAATTTCATGCATATCTTTTAAGGTGTAAACATTTGGTGAACATGTGCTTCATTTGAATGTATCACTCAAACCCTAAATACCCTATATTTTTTCCTTAGCTCTAGGATTCATTTTTCTAAGTTTCATCTTGACTTATCCTCCAATATTTTATGATCATCACTTCATGCCTAAGGGTTCACCCTTCACTCTAATATGTGATACCACCCCTTTAACTAGGTCCATGCTCATACTCAATGTGAGAGAGGGTACTCAAATGCTAATTCTACTTATTTTAATATTCACACGAATCCTACTTACATTGATATACAATTTGAGATCATTCTTGTTATCTCTGTGGAAACATCCGGTGGAACCACTACATTTAATGAGACTATCGGTGGATTTGACATGTTTAGCGGAAGATTCTCCCAGTTGATATCCTCTTTGCAAATTGTGTTTACTCAATCCAGAAATTACGTGCTCCATTCCATTCTTGACCCTCTCCACGATCAATTGTTTGAACTAGTTCTTCATTGGCATAACTCGTGTTTTTTCTTAGCTCGACTTGACACATGGTTTTTATCGACTTAGTACAGGACTTAGTTTGGTCTCTAGATAACTCATCCTATATTAAAAATGTATCATAAGCCTTTGTTTTTCCTTCTATGACCCTGTTGGTTCGAAAATCTGTCGCTTGGGCAGATTTATGGATAAACGAGTCAACAGTGTGCAGGGCATAGCCCCTCTTTGAGTCAGCAAAGTGAAACTGGTTTATTGCTATTCTACCAGCAGGAATCTGTGCAAGTCTCACAATATTCTGCCTTCGGGGGTTTGGGATCTCATCCCAATAGATGTGTTTCCGGCTGAGAGGAAAAATGAAAGGAGGGGGGAAAACGAAGAAAGATCAGATCCGAAGGGAGAAAAGAAATGAATTCCAAAGCAGAAGGGTCAAAGGGTCTATGGTTTGGGTTGGTAGTAAACAGAGCCGAACCTACTTGCATAGACATGGATAAAGCAATACTGATGAATAAATGACAACAAAGTAGAAGCAAATCCAACAGAACAATCACACAAATCTAACATAAGAAAGATCTGATATTAAAACACATGTATTCAGCACAAAGTCTAAATATATTGTATTCAATGTTTGTTTCTGTTACAAAGAGTTCAAAATCTTCTTCTTACTTCTATTTCTCATCTGAAAAGTATTCACCCCCGAATACAACAAGTATTCGAGTATTTATAGAAGAAGGAGAAGAAGGAAGGCAAAAAGGAACCAACCACCTATTTACATAAAATCTACAAAATATCTCAAAGTCATGTTGACTTTTGACAACTTGATGGATGACATCATCCCATGGTGCAACATGGATGATGTCATCATTTGTGCCAACATACTTTAGACATTTACAAAAAGAAAGTCGAAGAAGAGAGAAATTATTCATCGTCGTCATCCCATGGCTGAAAGGGGATATCCTGCTTTTGCTGCTGCTCAGGTGACGAGATGTGGAATTGGGCACGGTATTCCATGAACTTGCTGATCATGGGCTCTAGTTGATCCTGGGAAGGATCCTTGTGTCACTCACTGATAGCCTCGCAAGTCTCCCGCTCGTCTGTGAGCTTCTCTGGGAGTTTGGAATATTCATTCTCTACTTCTATTAAGAACCCGATGAAGTCCCGGACAGCCAAAGGTTATTGATGGATTCTGCGTCAAAAGTGACCTCTGGCCCCAGCCCTTGCGAAACGATCTCCTTGAAGATCTGGATGGTTTCGTCAACCTTCCTTAAGGCGAAAGAAGGAGTAAGCAACCCTGGAGACATCGTTAGAACAATTTGTTCCATCTGATGCATTGCGTCCAGGGCTTCTTCCTTTACCTTATCAATCTTTTCGAGGACAAATTCCAGTTGATCCATCCGGTAATCCAGAGTGGAAAGGATTTTATTGAGGGCCCTGGGGTGACCGAAAACGCCGAACTTGACCAGATCTTTGACTGAACAGTCAAACATTCTTTGAAAGGTCTCATGCTACAGCCTAGCATGGTCCAGCTCTTTGGATATGGGTCCTGCTAACACCTGGAGTTCTCTATTCGCCTTGTTGATGTTCAGATACAAATCAGTGAACTTGGTGATCACTCGTTCACTGTCCTTGAGGATCTGGCTCCTCCAGGTGGAAACTGCCATACCCTGCTCGCCGATCTTTGCATATTCATTAATTTTATCCTGACTCAGAGGCTCAGGAGTTTCGGCGGTAGTTGTGGGAGGTGCACTGCCCATCTTCTGTAAGGCGTGGAGCAGATGTTTATTTTGCTCTTTCAGTAGCCTTTTCTCTTCTTTTTCTTCTTGAAGCTTCTTGTAGAGGGCGTCAACTACAGATAGGGCCTCTCCCTGAAGGCTTTCAGAAGACGTCCCCATTGTGACTTGAGTCACTGTGTAATCTGTCGAAGACAGATCCTTTTTATCTTTCAGAGGATTGGGGTATGCGATCTCCATTACCCTCTCTCCCGAAGCACTCTGAGAGAAGCGTGTGATAGGATTTTGCTTCTTGGCCCCTTTGATGGGATAACGGAAAAGTCCATCGGTGCGATGGGAACTTTCCTTTTCTGTTGACTTAGGTGCTGGGAGATCCAGGCTGGACTTAGGGGAGAAGGACCAGAAACAGAGAAGGGGGCAGCTGCAGTAGTAGAAGGGAAAAATGTGGAGACACGTGGCGGCGGCATCGAGAGGGAGGCCGAAGAAGTGCTCACGGGAGGAAGAGATACTGTAGGGGAGGAAGACATAGGAAGGGAAGGGAGCTCAGAGATGAGGGAAGAAATGGAGGGGGACAGGTCCGCGAGAGAAGAGAAGATGGATGAAGAAGCAGGAGGAACAGTAGAAGAAGGGGGAGAGGACACGACCGAAGGAATGGTCACTTGGGTCACTCGAGGAGGGGAAGGAGGAGAGGGAGAAGGGACAGAAGGGACCTCAATATTTGTAGTAGTGGTGACATCCTGAGTGGATGTGCCTATCGGAACATCTTCCGTTGTTTCTTTCTCTGGAGAAGCCAGAGTTATAACTTGTTCGGGTGTAGCGGAAGGAGGACTTTCAGGAGCTTCCTCTTGGGTGGAGCTGGATTCACCCTCTTTGCCTTTTCCTTTGCCTTTTGACTCTTTGTTTCACCCGAGGAGGTGCGTTGCCCAACAGAGAGGTCGTGAAATCAACTCGAGGTAGATGAGCCCGTTCATTCGGCACCAATGCTGTTCTGCGCAGAGTTTCCTTGACTCTCTCCTCAATTGTTTGAGGAGCTTTGGTTCTATCAATCACCACGAAAGGCCAATCGTCCCCATTCGTGTCAAGATACACTTGATCCACTTCTTGCTCAGTAGTTTGGTAGCCTTTTGGGATGATGGCCACCCTGTACTGGATGATTTCTACTAAGGCCAAGCGGGAATGATCCTTCCTCCTGAGCTCAACCTCATGATATATGTCGATGTAGATATCTTCGATCTGAGGGATGTGGATCGGGTCGAGCTTGGCCCTAGGCAGACAATTTCTTGGGTCGAAGGTGGGTCTTGCTGGGAAGTTATGTTTCAGATTCAGCAGCTCCAGTTCTGCAAACATGTCTTTCACCTTGTGGTGAGTGAGACACGTATACCTACCCACTGTGAGGGGGAAAGGAGTTCCACCCTTCTTTCTCTTTAGACACTTTTCGTGGTAAGTAATAAGCTGCCTCGACAGCTCTAGCAGGATCAACTTGGGACCGGCATATCTTGGCAATTTAGTTGGTTCCCCCAAGAAGTTGACTGCCCTCAGATAGGTGAATGTGGGGAATTGAGTGAACAAGGCCCCCATTTCTCTGTAGCCACTACGATGCTCTTGGTTGTGCGACCGTGAGTCATATTTGGCCTCAACAGGCAGATGATAAAATAGAAGAATGCATCGTTGATTTTTGTGAATTGGGGAATGCTATTTTCCAGCTTCAGTTCTGGATAATATTCATAGATTTTAACTTGGGGCCAAACCCCACACCGCATCAGAGCTGGATAGTCCCTTTCTGAAGCCGCAACATAGACCATGTAGGAGTTCATATAGAACCTCCCTGTTGTGTTAAGTTGTTTGGAGCTTCTTAGAGATTATGTTGCTTATGATTTCTGCCCACTCAAAGCGTTGATCGGGAACATTTTTGTTCATTGTTTCTAAATATCGCAGCATCCACTTGTGAAAATAATGGGCATCAGGAAGCCCAAAGACTCTGCTCAGGAACATGATGGTGTCGCTGAGTTCCTCTGAAAAGTCACTACGATGAATGACTTGTGGCCACCGAGTCACCACCTTTTTGTTCTTCAAATATACCTCGTTCATCAGCTGCATGCACTGATCTTCATTGTCATCCCAGGCCTTGATGCAGTCTTCCCACTTACGGCCACAAAGTGCCGGTGGTGAGGGATGCCGAGCATTATTTCAAAATGGTGGGCAGTGAGGTTGATTATAACCTCACCCTTCTCATTGTGGACACATCTTGTGTCTTTATTGTAGCATCGGGCTACCACCATCATAAATTCATTATTCACGGCACTGACTGGGATCCCTCCAGCAAAGTGCAGGGCACTGCCTATCAATTTTTCCATCCAAGGACTTCGTGTGACCTTCTGGTTCTGGCCCAGAACTCCTCCATATCAATGTGTCCGAGCTCTGAGTCTCTGATATCTAGGTCACACTCTGCCTGGGATTCGGGCATCCTGACCCTCTGATATTTATACTTCATTTCTTCTTCTGTGAGCTTGGCCTTGCCTTTAGATTTGGTAGGTCTCTTGCTTGATGTTGACATATGTGACTCTGAACTTAATTGCTGATCTGCAAGAATAAGAAGTGAAACCCAATGCAAGAAATTCATATCAGCTGTTTGATCTTCCATTAAAGCATCAACGGAGGAAAGAGTTAGTGATTTTAAGGCCTCAGGGCGCAGGGCGCATGTATACTACAGGTTACAGGGCTAAATAACAAGGCACACAGGAAAGGGTTGTTGTAAGGGATAAATCAGCGCCAAAGGGTGCATGGCGCATGGATACTGCAGATTGCATATTTTGTTGTTGTGAACACAAGTGCGCCAGTGCCATGTGTATGCGTTTTATAAAGGGTGCGAGATAATTTTCATGTTACATGGGTGTAGGATGCACTAAAGGGCGCGAGTTTAATGCGTGTAACATCATTTTTTCATGCGCCACAGGAGAACTTGGCGCGGTGCATGGAAGGTCTGCATAACATGATGTTGTTGTAAGCATGGATGCGCCTGCACCATTTAAAGTTTTGCACTTGGCGCAGATTTTGTTGGTGTTGCATAGATGCAGGGTGCGCCAAAGGGCGCAGGTTTAAGCGATGCAACAAATGAGTTTGGTGCACCAAATAGGGCACAGGAAAGCGTTTGCAACAAACGAAGGAAGTGTGCCATGAGGGCGCAGCTGTTCTTTGTGTAACAGTCATGGTATGTGCGCCATTGGCGCGACTGTGTATCATGTTACAGGGGTGACAGATGCGCCAAAGGAGAAAAATAACAGTGTCTCCCTTCAAGCCATGATTCTTTCTTGAGGGGTTTGCATGTGGTTAAGCTCCTTTTTAAGGGTTCATTTGGGTTATGAAGAAGCTTATTCAGAGAGTTCCAAGCCATTTTTTAGGACAGAGTTTCCCCTACCAGCAGATCTGGAAAGAGGGGGGAAAAAGCATGGGTAGAGAAAAATAGCAAGGAGGATGGGGAGCTCATGTTTTGACAATCTCTTTTAACTCAATCCAAACCAGCAAGCAGCCAATAAACAAAACACCAAACACAGAAGCAATGAGGACCTCTTACCAGGATATATAACGAAGAAATGTGCAAACGGGTCCACAAAGCGATTTGAAAATGACAGGGTAGGTGCACTGGCAGGTACAGAGAAAAATCACGTGATTTGTGTCGGATGACAATGACAATAAGATGCACCTATATATAGGTGAGGTGGCAATAAATGCGCCACCAACTTTTTCAAGTGGCGCATGAAAAGTATTGTCGACACTAGAAAGCGTGCGCCCTTGGCGCACCGAAAGACTTGCCAACACGAAGTTATATGCGCCCTTGGCGCACCGAAAGTGATGTTGACATAAGAATATGTGTGCCCTAGGCACACCAAAAAGTGGCGCAACAAATGTATTGTTGACATGAAGGTGCATGCACCTTGGCGCATGCAAGGAAGACTCAACATAGTGAGGCGCACCAAAATACTGTTGACACGAGAAAGCATGCGCCAAAGGATTTAAAGGGGGTGCAAGAAAACTTGATGTTGCATAGTCATTATATGTGCTCGATGAAAAAAAGACCAAAAATGGCTAAGTTCAGAAAACTAGATTTCCCGGGAAGGGATTTTGCAACGTTCCGAACGCAAGGGGTCCCTGACGAGGGGCCGGAACAAAATTTTGGTAGGGTTATCTGTAAAATTTCCCCAACAATTTTACGGGATAACATACCCCTATCCACTTAGCTTAAATAAAATTTGGATCCACTTTGATTACAAATGTTGTACAGATCATCAACCCCAACACAACTTGTTCCTTCTATTTGGCATCTTATTCATACCCATACCCTTCAACCCGAAATGAGTTATGTTTTATCTTCCAAATGGACTATCCCAACCTCAAATCCTTTCTCTAAATCCTTGAAGCTAGAAACCCTTCTTCTCTCACGTGCCTACCCCCGCTCGGTTCCGACCCCGTCAAATTTTTCTAAAACAACTCTTTCAATCTTTGTTGGTGGTTGGTGGGTGGATCTGCCATATCTCAAGTATGATCTTGGTTCATTGCATCGATTTCTCAAACTTATTCATGGTTACCTCTGTGGATCCTAGGTTTGGCCTCCTCTTCTCAGTCACTCCTCCTTATGGGCTAGTGCCCTAAACTAATTTTCCAACTTTTTGAATTTCAAACCTGTTGGCTTGGAAATTTTTGTAGGGGACAAATTGGTGGTTTCCAAAACAACACTATGGGAATCTAAGTCCCTCTACTTATAACAGTGCAACTTCCATATTATGCATGAAAAACAAGTGGATTCAATGGTGGTTTTTCAACCAGAGATCCATAGGGGCACTCCACTGACCCTATGAAAAAGCCTGCAATTTCTTGCAAGGACAAAAAGTGGTCTGGGAGTGGGAATGAAGGCAAGGATTTCAATGATGGAGGTAGAACATCAGAGGCCTACAAACATTGATCAGAAAGTTTATGACATGCATTTAAATGGAAGAAGAATACAAATTCGCAAACTAGAGCTATAAGACTGAATAAAAATGCATTGGTCACAAAGTACCAATTGAATCCTCTATCAAAGGGGCATAAAATCCTTCTTTTCTTATTGCAGCTGAAGTAGAAACTTGTACAAGGAAAGGAAATGGAAGAAAAATACAGAAAGAAGAAGCTTAGAAGAATGATGACTATTGTTTTTGTCCTCTGTTTGTGAAAATCATTTACAGTCTTCAAAAATCAAATGCCAACCTCTACAATGACTTCCAAAATCCATGAAATAGCTCACACGAGGTAGTTACAACTTCCCAAATGACCAAGAAGCAGTTACAATCAAGATCCAATCGTTTGGCACCGTTTCAGATCCTTCTTTTGTAGAAAAATTACGTGGCAGGAAATGCCAAAGAATTTAATAATTAAAACGGTTACAAAATTTCCAGATTGAATGTGGGCCATTAGATTTATCTTTTGTGCCTTTAAATATGAGCCATCCACGTGGCAGGAGAACATTGGAGTGGAGTCGGGGAAACTTTTTACATTTTTTGCATGCTAGAGATGTTTTCTTGATTTTCTCCCACAAAACTCCATCAAAATTTAAAATTGAAGTTTCCATTGTGTGGAGAATTTCACCACTTTCCATTGATACCAAAAACATGAAAATATGAGCTCTAGATCGAAAGATATGGCCTCTTGAAGATTTAGGGCAAAACTGGCAAAATTAGGGCAAAATTTGGGTTTGTGGGCCAAAATGTGACCTTTTTCCCTCTTTTTTCAAATTGGGAAATTTTTCCCCAAAATCTCCATGCCCCGCCAACCTGACGACATGTGGCACTTTCTGGTTCATCCGGGCTTTAGAATAACATTTCACCCTTTTTGCCTACAAGGGAAAATTTTCCCAAAGTCCTCCGCCAACCCACCAATTTCCTTGGCAAAATTTCCTCCTTACCTCCATGGGCCCGCCTAGGGAAAATTTCCCCTCCAAACTCTACCAAGCCATAACTTGCAAAATACAAGGAGTTAGGAGGACTTCCTTACCTTTCTGGAAAGGGGAAAGAATTCTCTATCTGATGGAGGTGTTTCTAAGAATCCTTGATCCCTTGGGAGTGCCATATTTCAAAATACTCAGACTAGACCATTTTCAAAGGGTAACAACTCAAAAATTTCTAAGTCCAGACTTGGAAAAAGAAGGAAAATTTTGAGGGGACAACAATGGCTCTAGCTTGGGGACATGGCATGGATTGAACAGGAGAAAACATGGCATGAGGATCTAGAATCTCAAGTTTTAAAACATATAACGTTGACCAGTGCCTTATCCATTGGGCCTTGCAGAGTCATGTACAACTTCCGAGGAAAGAAAGAAGGAAGAAGAGGACACACAAACCAAAAACACACCAAAACAGAAAAGGGAAAACAAAACACACAATAGAAGAGGGGAAAAACAAAACTATGCTACAAGGTGAGGGACAACTCACTTTCACTGATGATATAGCTTCAAATATTGCCCACTTCTAGGAAATCCTAATGGAGTCCCATCCAAGTATGATAGGAGAAAAAAATTCTCACCACAAGTTCCAAGAATTTGAAAAGGTCCCAACCACAAAGAATCAAATTTTCCATGACTGCCCTTTGGTTCTCTTCTCTTGTCCCAAAGTAGGACAAAATATCCAACTCTGAACTCTCTTGCCTTGGTCCTTTTGTCAAAGAGATTTTTCACTTTCAGCTGATGTTCTTTGATTTTATCAACCACCTGAGATCTGCTTTCTTCCAACCTCTCAAGAAAAAGGATCCTTTTGTCAATGGAGTCTTTGTATTGGCCATCATCCACCGCTTGAAGCAATCTGAGAGCTAGCATTTCAATTGTGATGGGGATCTCTACTTCAACTCCATACAACAACTGAAAAGGAAAAGTACCAATGGCCTTCTTGGGAGTGATCCTGTCAGCCCACAATGCATCATACAATCTCTTGTGCCAATTCCTCTGATTCTCATCAACAAAATTTCGGAAAATGGTCACAATGTTCTTGTTACTTTGGACTCAGCTTGACCATTTCCTTATGGATAATAGTCAGAAGAATGTGCTAGAGATATGCCAAAACCGTAACACAACTCTGTCAATTCTCTTGAAGAGAAATAAGTGGCATTTTCCACAACAATATTTTGAGGCACCCCGAAATGGATAAAGTTGTATTCTTTGATGAAACTACAAACTACTTCAGAACTAGCTTGTTTGGTTGGAATGGCTTCCACCCATTTGGTGAAGTAGTCCATGGCAGTGAGCACATAAGTATGCCCAACACTTGAATGGGGATTCAACATGCCAATGAAGTCCAGCCCCCATTGTTGAAATGGTTCTTCAATAATCACAGGCCTGAGAGGAAATGTAGCTAATTGTGGTTTTCCAACAAATTGCTGGCATGCTTTGCATTTAGAAACCCAGCTCTGAGTATCAAGCAAAAAGAGAAGGCCAATAATATCTACCTCTGAGAATCTTGTGGGTAGTCACCATTGCTGAGAAGTGTCCACCACATGCTTGGTCATGATAGGCTTTAAGCAACTTTCCTTGTTTCTCTTTATCAACACATCAAAGGAAGCAACCATCCATTCCTTTCTTATAAAGTGCATGATTCTAGATCACATACTTAGTTGCTTTCAGTTTGAGATTCCTTCTTTGCTTGTAATCTAGATGAGAGGGACATTCTCCATAAGTAAGTAGAAAAGTGATGTCTACATACCACTCATCAGTAGTGGTTACAAAGAGAACTTGTGGGTAGTTTTCTGGGCAAGTTAAACAAGTGTCATCTTCCTCTCCATGCTGAACTTTGAGAGTTTCATCTTCAGCAATTAACTTGCACAGACCGTTTCCTCTTACCAGATGGGAAGGCTGAATCTCTAGGTTGTACTCTTGAGTTTTTGCAATCCAATTCCCTCTTTTGACTCTGGGATCTTGCTGTGTCAAAATGGATTTGATTGCACTTCCAGGGACCATTACCACAATATGAGAATTGAGAATGTAGAAGCAGAAATTTTTTACATCTTTGACCACTGCGAATGCATGCTTTTCCAATTGACTGTACTTGAGCTTGTGTTTCTTCAAAGGAAAGCTCATGAAAGCAATGGGTGCTTCCAAATCTTTGTCATTCTTCTGGACAAGGACAACAGATAGAGTGTGTTATGAGGCATAACAGTACATGATGAACTCTTTGTTAAAATCTGGAGATACAAGAGTAGGAGCTTTGGCAATAGCTCTTTTTATCTCTTCAAATGTAGTTTTCCCTTCATGGCTCCATTTGAAACTTGATTGAGGCCTCATCATAGAAGTGATGTGCTTTGTCAGTTTAGTGAACTCAGGGACAAAGCGGTGAAGAAAGTTTACCTTCCGAAGAATGAATGCACTCCTTTCTTGTTGGTGGGTAGAGATAGTGCTTGAATAGCTCTTACTCTTTTGGGGTCAATGTGTGCTCCATGTTTGTTCATGATGTGTCCCAACAACTTGCCTTCTGTGACTCCAAAGATGCATTTCTTGGGATTCAAAGATATACTGTGTTTTCTACACCTTGCAAGAACTTGTTCCAAATGACAGATGTGCTCTTCTCTTTTCTTCAAAAATACCATGAGATCATCCAGATATACAACAATGCAATGTTTCAGATCTCTGAAGGCCAAGTCCATTTCTCTTTGGAATGTTGCTCCCGTATTGATTAGGCTGAAAGGAATTCTTGCTTAAGCAAAAGTGCCCCAAGGAGTTGTGAATGTTGTTTTGCTGCAGTCTTCCTCTGCCACTTTGATTTGGTTGCACCGAAAACCCATCAAGCAGAGAGAGCATCTCAGATCCAGTGACTGCTTACAAAATGTGATCCATGATGGGCAGAGGATAGTTGTCTTTGAGTGAGGCTTGATTCAGATTTCTGAAATCAACACATATCCTTATTTCACCATTCTTCTTTTTCTTACTGGCACAATGTTAGCCACCCATGTTAAGTGGTGGATGGGAAAAATGATTATGGTATCCAACATCTTGGTCATTTCTTCCTTGATGATATCAGTAACCTTTAGATTATAGGGCCTTTGATTTTTCCCCGAAAGGCTTAGTACCTTGCTTCAAAGGAATGGAATAGTGCATTTCTTTTGGCTAGAACGACTTGAGTTCTTCATAAGAGTAAGCTAAAACATCATAATATTTCTTGAGAAGAGTACATACCTTCTCTTCTCTTCAGGTGAGCAACATTTACCAATGTTTACCAATCTTGGATTTTTCAAGTAGCAATATTTTCTTTGTCAAAGTCGATGGGCACCTAGAAGATAACTTCTCCTCCTCTTGAATGAATCATCACGTTTATCAAATAGGTCTTCTAAAGAGACTAAGCCTTTGGGAATTGTGTTTCCTTTCAGTCTGATCATTCCCTCATCATCAACTTCATCAATTTCATCAGCTTCTTCCTCAACAAAAAATTCTCTATGAGGATTGAAACTTCCTTCAAAGAAGAGATTATTGAAATTATCTCTTTGCTCTAAAAATCTCAAAATTTGATTGTCATCATTAAAGATTGCCAATGATTAGCATTATCAGGTACACTGGATCTGAAAACCATCTCAATGGTTATCTTATCTTTGCAAAGGAAGGATGAGGTGTCAATAAGGAGGTTGACACAACAAGAGAATCAACCCTTTCATTTTGTGCCCTTGGAATGGCTTCAATAGAGAAAGCATCAAATGATTCAATACAATCCCAAACCCGATTTCTATAGTGTCTGAGCCTTGGGTTCTTCACTTGATATTGCTGGTAGATTTGTTTCACTATTACCTCTACATCACCAAGGCATCTCAACTTCTTGATTCCCATATCCTCTACAACACTCATGCCCAGAAGAAGGGCTTCGTATTCTATTGTATTGTTTGTGTTGTCAAACTGCAATTTGTAAGAAAAAGGATGCATTTCCTTTGAAGGTGAATACAGAACAACACCAGCTCTAGAACCTACCCTTGAATGACTACCATCAAATTCCATCATCCAGATCTGATCTTCTTCTTCCTCCATGAGAAGTGGCAAGTTTTCATCTTTTTGTGATGCGAGGAAGTAATTTCCTAACTCAAAATCTTGAAGAAGGATGTTAGCTCTTGGATCATCAGACTTCTTTACTGTGAATTTCATCTTTCTAACAGGAAACAACCTCTTCATTTCACCTTTGATAGGGATAGTAGTGGATGACCAATCCATTTTAATTTATCCACCTAGATCTTTGCAAAAATTATGCTCAGAAGCATGCCAAAGGATGCTGGGATGTTCGCCACTAAAATAGTTAGGAGCACCTTCTTGTCAGGGAAATCAGCCAGAGCTACTTGTGCATCCTTTATTCTTCCAATCAGTGGCACTTGTTTAGATTCCATGGAATAACAAGATCCATTTACTCTAGTCAAAGTTAGGCCAAGGGAATTTGTAACTTTGAGCGGCATTACATTATCAGAGGCTCTGGAATCAATGATACAATTGTTCAACTCAAAGCCATTTATGAGGAGAGACAAATAGAAAGGCTCAACTCTGGTTGTTTTGGAAGCACTGAGAGCTAACATGTTTTGAGATGGAGGTGTGGATGGCATTGGAAGGAGTCCTTTAGAAGTGGAACTTGAAGATATAGAGCTACTACCTCAGACTACATTAATAAATCTATCAAATTGGGTTGGGTGTGTTTGCAAGTACTCTAACTCTGAGAGTTAGACTTTGGTTTTGCTTGCGTGCTCTACAAAATCAAATGGGGAAATACTAGACGAGGAGGAAGCTCCTGGGATGAAAGAGGATTTACCTGGCAAGGGCTTTGAAGGAACCTTGGATATTTTGGATGAAGGATTTTCTCCTAAAGGTGAAATAGTCGAGTTTAGCAGAAGGAAAAGGTACAACCTTTGGCTGAACTATGGGTACTTTGGTAGAGATTCCAATGGAAGGGGAAGTACTCTTAACAACTGCAGGACTAGAAGAAGGAGAAAAATACTTACTTGGTATGACAACATGATCCTTGATAGTGACCAAGTCTAGTTTTTCTTTAGCAGAATCCATGGTGGGTGCCAAAAGCTGTTGGCTTGGAAATTTTTCTTGGGGAAAAATTGGTGGTTTCCAAAACAACACTATGGGAATCTAATTCCCTCTACTTATAACGGTGCAGCTGTCGTATTATGCATGAAAAACAAGTGGATTCAATGGTGGTTTTTCAACCAGAGATCCATAGGGGCACTCCACTGACCCTATGGAAAAGCCTGTAATTTCTTGCAAGGACAGAAAGTGGTCTGGGGAGTGGGAATGAAGGCAAGGAGATCAATGATGGAGGTAGAACATCAGAGGCCTACAAACATTGATCAAAAATTTTATAACATGCATTTAAATGGAAGAATAATACAAATTCGCAAACCAGAGCTACAAGACTGAATAAAAATGCATTGGTCACAAAGTACCAATCAAATCCTCTATCAAAGGGGCATAAAATCCTTCTTTTCTTATTACAGCTAAAGTAGAAACTTGTACAAGGAAAGGAAATGGAAGAAAAATATAGAAAGAAGAAGCTTAGAAGAATGACGACTATTGTTTTTGTCCTTTGTTCATGAAAATCATTTATAGTCTTCAAAAATCAAATGCCAACCTCTACAATGACTTCCAAAATCCATGAAATAGCTCGCACGAGGTAGTTACAACTTCCCAAACGACCAAGAAGTAGTTACAGTCGAGATCCAATCGTTTGGCACCGTTTTAGATCCTTCTTTTGCAGAAAAAATGGTCGTGGCGGGAAATGCCAGAGAATTTAATAATTAAAACAGTTACAAACTTTCTAGATTGAATGTGGGTTGTTAGATTTATCTTTTGTGCCTTTAAATATGAGCCATCCACATGGCAGAGAACATTGGAGCAGAGTCGGGGAAACCTTTTGCATTTTTTGCATGCTAGAGACATTTTCTCAATTTTCTCCCACAAAACTCCATAAAAATTTAAAATTGAAGTGTCCATTGTGTGGAGAATTTCACCAGCTTTCCATTGATACCAAAAATGTGAAAATCCGAGCTCTAGATCGAAAGATATGGCCTCTTGAAGATTTAGGGCAAAACTAGCAAAATTAGGGCAAAATTCGGGTCTGCATGGGCCAAAATTTGACCTTTTTCCCTCTTTTTTCAAATTGGGAAAATTTTCCCCAAAATCTCTGTGCCCCCGCCAACCCGATGACATGTGGCGCTTTCTGGTTCATCCGTAGGCTTCAGAATAACATTTCACCCTTTTTTCCCGCAAGGGAAAATTTTCCCAAAGTCCTCCATCGACCCTTGATTTCCTTGGCAAAATTTCCTCCTTACCTCCGTGGGCCCGCCCAGGGAAAATTTCCCCTCCAAACTCCACTGAGCCATAACTTGCAAAATACAAGGAGTTAGGAGGACTTCCTTACCTTTCTGGAAAGGGGAAAGAATTCTCTATCTGATGGAGGTGTTTCTAAGAATCCTTGATCCCTTGGGAAGTGCCAGATTTCAAAATACTCAGACTGGACCATTTTCAAAGGGTAATAACTCAAAAATTTCTAAGTCCAGACTTGGAAAAAGAAGGAAAATTTTGAGGGGACAAAAAAACCTAGGGCTCCTTAATTAATTTTGGTTTATTTCTAAATGTTTAAAATGGTTATTCGCTAATAGGAAGTTTTGGTCATGAGCTCCTTTATTATAAAGGAGGGGAACTATATTTTTATTATTTTTGTATAAAAAAATATCATTGGAATTGTAAAGGAGAGGAAAATTATTGTTTTGCTTGTTTTTTAAACCTTGTATGTTCACTGATGAAGATGAAGAGTGAGGCCTAAGTTATGAGGAGGCCAATTCTCCTCACAAGGTAAACCATTTTTTTCTTCATTCTTTTCAAAGTGCAATGAGTATACACACTTTGTAGACACCTATAATTTGGTCTACACAACTTTATTATTAAAATTGCACTAATTATCCCAATACCCACTAATTGACTACACTATGCTAGTTAATTACCCTATCTAACATCTTCTAAACCCCTAAATAATGCTAACACCCTTCTAAATAGCTTCTAATAGTCATCATCCTATTAATTATCCTATTTTAGGATAATTAAACCTTTGTTGACTTTCTAAGAGGAGACTTAGCTATTCAAAATGTCAATTTCACCTTTCTAATTTGAGTTTCACTTGATTTTGGAATTTTTAGAACTTAGTCCCACTTGAGTCCAAAACATCTATTTCCTCTTCCTACAAATGAAAACCTATAAATACAAGCATAGCCCTCCACATTTTTATTAAGAACACCTCCATTTTTAGACTAGATTATGCCATCTTTAGGTCTAGTAGTTTTCATTGTTATTTGAGCTATCTTTGTTTTACCCATTTGTATTTCTAAAAAACAAGCTTAAATAAATGGGATAAACATTTGGAATTGAAACCATTAATGGTGAGATCTCACTCTCAAATCCTTGATTATTCAAACGAGCATAACTGGTTCTAAGAGCTTTAATAGGTTCATCTTTTATAGCTTTCATAAAGTAGAGAGATATATAGATATGCTAGGGTTTGAATGTTTATTTCAAGTTTATATATGCATGCAAAGAGATAGTTTCTTGTTTAGCTCTAAAATGATGGTTCATTGTTGAAGTTTGGCAAGATTTGAAGCTTTCTTGAGTGTTCTAGGCTTCATTCCATAGCTACACCAACTTACACATGAATACATATGGCACGCCCGGTGGGAAAAACCCCATAGTCCATTAGAAGTTGTTTAAATTTTCTCATTTATATACTATTCCTAACCATTTTTATGCTTTTTTGAGGGAAAACTGGTTTTATACATGCATTTGGTAAACTTATATGTGTTAAATCTCCCTTTAGCATAGGTATTTAATGGGTTTGTGTTAGAAAGGCAGTTAAAGGAATAATTTAGGACATGTTTGCATTTTTAGATTTCAGATTTCCATCCTTTTTGTTGGGTTTTCAGCCGCGTGTACATGTAAAAAGGACATGTACTTGTTGGAAGGCCCACATACACATAAAAAGGATGCATACACGCAAGTTGTGTTCTTGAATAAAAATCGAACCCGATTTGTGCACTTGTCCAAACCCACGTGCACACATTGAAAAACCTGCACACACATCATTCTAGATGCACATGCATAAATCCACCCCATGTGTTATTTTTCCATTTTCCTCGGGACGCACACACATCTCGATGTTGATCGCACATTTGAAAATCCTGTGCACACATCATTCTAGATGTGTAGGCATATATACTCTCTATCATTTCCATAGACCCATGTACATGTCCTAAAGGGTGCGTACATACCTAAATTCGGGTGCACATGCCAAGAAGGGCATGCAAGATTTCTTTGTCGAATTTAATTTTTTCCACAAGTTACATGATTTAATATTCTAGTTTTTTTGACATTCTTGCAGGTTTTTAATAGTGGTTTGTAGGTTCTTGTTGATTATTTTTTTTATACTAACTTGATTTGAGGTGTTTGCATTTGTTTTCTTTCTTATGCTTTCCAAAACACTTCAATTAAGTTTCTAAATGGGAAAGAACTTCAAAGTTGGATAATTTTTTTTTACTTGTTGCATTTAGATGAAGTATTTTCCATTTTCACAAGTTTAGTGAGGTTTCTTCTTGCGTATGCTCTTTCCTTACATCGTAGGATGATCTTGGAAATCAGAAACAACATGTTATCTCCTTTCTATGATTTTTGACAACTTGGAAAATTACTAATCATTGTGTGTAGGAACAAATCGATAGCAAAATAATTGGGATAGAAAACAATAATAACGTGTTTGATATAGGTTGTCAAACGGTGTGCGAAAAATACCACACTAAGTGTAAAAATACAAAAACACACCACATTCAACACCTTGTATATGCATGTTTGGAAAAGGGTACATCCCTATCCGATTAACTAGAATATAACCCCTTTGGCATAACGCTTTAAGCTACAACAATGGGGGTGGTTCTAGGAACCCTAAAGTAGTCCACCATTGAGTAACCTTATGGAAAAAACATGAAGCATCTCACTTTACCCACTTGAATAGTATTATCTTTGAGAGTTAACACCAAAATATTCTCCATTGTGACCCTAGTGAAAGATATGCGTGAACGGATTCATTTCTCACCATATTTGAAGGGGGTAAAGTAAAGCGAGATACTCCAAGATTAGTCATTGTGACTTTCTTAGTAAATCAAGCTCGTAGAGGATATTTATGATACCTATTTGAGCTAACTACCCAGGAAGCCATTTATTCAAGTGGCCAACTTATCTTAGTCCAAATCATCGAGTCAAATAGCCATCACTAAACAATAACTTCTTTGGATTCAAAACCTTGTTTTACGAATAAGGGAGAGTCCTTTGAAGTTAGGGTCTAGTGATATTCATCACGAAGCTCGCAACATATCACTTTTTTTTAGTTCTTCAATTATCTTAAGATAAGGTGAAGATTTTCCGAAGTTATACTAGCTTGTTTCACCATCACTTGGTCTATTCCTTTGCATTCTTGTTTCCCATTTGGGACAAGAGAAGGCATGTTTCATGAGTGTTATCAATAGATTGTGTTCACCAATTTTTTGTCCGTTTATGCTCATCCATGTTTACGGTTGAGTTGTTAAATGTCTAAAGTGTGTGGGTACATTTTTACATCTTAATAGCCACTTGATCTTGATTTCAAGATCATCATCATAGTTAGGATTTTGTCATCATTTGATCCCCTTAGAACGTGTTACCTTGTCCGCATTGTCTCAACACAATTAAGATACTTACGTCATGTTTCTCATAAACATGATCTAAGTATCCACATTGTGGTGATATGTTTCCTACATTTTAGCACTTCTTTAGTATACTTTGACTTAGTTTGACTTCAAAAATTTCCCAAAATCTTAAAGAGTGTCACTTACTTTGTTTGAGTCATTTCGATACCATTTTGGTACTAATATCTCACTTCTTCATGAAGCTTGATCAAAGTGTCGATTGGTGTGGTTACATGGATCACATTTGTAATCCTCACCCTTTGACATTTTGTGCCTTGTTGGTTGTTAAACTTGTTGCAGTATCCTTTGATTGGGAATCACACTTACACTTTGTTAATACTTACACCTTGTTCATTTTTGGGCTTGACCTAAGTATTGACATAGAGTTGGATATCTAGTGTAAAAATATCATTGAAAGTGAACGGTATAAATACTATGATCGATTGATTGGTTAACTATACTTGCATGATTTTTTCCTTGTATGATTGAGATTTCATATAATTGTACTTGGGACATGTCATTTGATCCTTGATTCTATTGAAATATCATTCTTTAGGGATAAAAGCTAAACCACCTTAAGACATCTAGATGATATAGATTAGGTTACACTTAGGTTGATTATAACTTAGCCAAGTCTAGATAAAAATCACATAAAAAAATTACCCATGCCACCTATCATAAGGATGATGACTAGAAGAATGGAATATGAAGCGGAGAAAACCCCTTCAAAGTGTCGATAATGCTCTATGAAACAATCCCTTTAGTGGTACTAACTTAAACCCTCACTTTTCTAAAGTAAAGGACATTGAACCTTGGGTTAATCCAAGTGGAAATGACACTGATTCATCAAAAGGTGATAATAACCTTGATATCATGTAATTTGATGATCTCTTATACCTAAATAAAGACAAAATACTTACGTGCATCCTAGAATTAGGAGCCAGGATACCATAAGACCATGACATGTCTGTTAAAATGATTAACATAAACAAGGAAGAGTCACAAAGGCCTCATCTTATTGACATACATGGTACTAATCACACTAATCCCTTTGATGTGGGATATGCTTCCACTTTTTTTCATGAAAATAATAACTTTAAGAATGCAACGCTAAAAAAAAATGATGATGCTTGAAGAGTACCTTTTAGAGCCTCACGTAGGGTCAAAATCGAACATGAAGATAAGAAGGTACTTCCTTAATATGACACAAAAGATTACCACCAAACCAAAGAAGAGGTCATCCAAATAAAAATACTTAAACTTAGCCAAAGGCTAACGAGCTTACATGCATCTAAGGACACAAAAAAAGGTTCATGAAAGGAGAAACATAAATCGAAGTCAAGAGAACTATACACTGACCCTCATAATGATGAAGCATTAAAGGTTAGTGTGAATATACCACCATCTCCAATGAAATACCATATCATAACACAAGAGCTATAATCAATGAAAAACATGCTTACAATGCTACAAGAAAGTAACGTGGGCCATAACAAGAAATATCAATATGAGGAGCTATGTCCCTACCCTTTTAATAGAGACATGTGATGAGTGTCGTTCCCAAAAAAATTGATACACCTAATTTTGATAAATATAAGTGTAATGGTAATCCTCACGACCATATAATATACTTCTACATGGTTTTCGGGAAGTTGCATTTAGCGATGACTACCTTATTTGTTTGTTTCTTCCTAGTTTGGCGGGAAAAGCATTGGAATGGTTCCTACACATACCCAAAGGAACAATTTCTACATGGCCCGTGTTATCTGAAAATTTTGTGTGATACTTCTCCTTCAACATGGAGAGTGATATGATAATGATATACTTATATACCAAAAAGCAAAGAACCAATGAATCCTTCACCGGTTTCCTATAATGATGATGTGGGTTGGCTAATTTTTTTCCTTGTAATATCCTTGAAAAACAAAGGTTAGCATCTTTGTACATAATTTAAACCTAGACATAGCCTTTCATTTACAAATGTACTTTATTTCTAACTTAGAGGAATTTATAGATAAGGCGTAATATTGAAAAGGATCTCATCACAAAAGGGACTATTAAACCCTTCTCTAAGGATAAGTAGATTGAATCAAAACCTATAGAGAAGCCTCAATTATTTAAACAAAAAAAATTTAGTAGGAGACAACATCACTGAATCCAAAATATTCTAGGCTATACAGAGTGTTCCTCTTTTGAAACTCATGCAAGGACCTCGTCAAGACAAAGATAGGGCCCCAAAATGGACATTCACACCTCTAACTAAACCATTGCACTGTAATTTTAAAATAGTTAGATACAATGAACATGGTCACCTATCCTCTAGCCATAGTACACTTCCTTGAAGATGCCCATAAACTAGGATGGTATTAATAACATGAGTACTATGACTTTCATCATGTCAAAGACACAAGACTGAAAGGTGTATGATATTACGACACTATATACAGGGTCTTATCAAAGAAGGAAAGATTGAGGTGGATTCACTGAATATAGGGAAGGTCCTAATGCAAAGATGGGGATATTTAAAAAACCCTTCCCTGATTATAATAAAAAGGGGAACAAGAAGCAGTATCAAGGAGAGTCATCTAATGATTATAAGGGTGTAAATTATGTGTATACCTCTACAGATAATGCTTTCAACTCCCTTATAGGTTGTATCCAATATTTTGATGAACAAGTGAACACCATTAGGATTGTAGGTGATAGTTGCACCATAAAACATTGAAACACATGCTTAGTAATCTCAAAACCTACTCAATCTATCCCTCAAGAAACTCAATATGACTTGTTAGACTAATTAGAGAAGACCACTGCTAAGATTTCAATCTTAGATCTTCTAAAAATATCAAATAGTCATAAAGACATATTTTATAAAACCCTTTAGGGATCTGGAATATCCACAGATGTAGATCTCGTAAATATCCAAGCAATGGTCACAAACCTTGCTTCTAGTTATTCCATTTCCTTTGACCAAAATGAAATTCTGCATAACAATCCTAGACATAATATACCCTTATATATAGAAGTAATTGTTACTCATTGCAAAGTCAAAAGAGTGCTTATAGATGGTGGATCTAGTTTGAATATCTACACTTTGAAGCTTTTCAGGAAACTGGGCCGCAAAAAGTAGACTTGGATCCTAATACCACCACCATCATGGCATATGATAATGAGGAGTGTGAGACGACCGATACCATAATGATACCCATAGAGATAGGGCCTTCTTATCATGATAAAAGTTTCAAGTTCTTGTTTTGGACCTCCCTCATAACACGCTCTTAGGACAACCATGGATTCACACCATGCAGATCATTCCTTCAAATTATCATTAGTGTATCAAGTTTCCTCATGAAGGATAGAAGATCACCATTTTAGGTGACCCTAAACCATTTACAAATTGTAGAGTGTTGTATAGTTTTTCATGAGTAGCATATGAGTGTCCTTTTATAGATATTGTGGTTCCATTACAAATAGAGGCTATACAAGATCATGTAGATCCTAGATACATTGACACCATGCAATCATAATTTTCCTATGTTGGTTAATCCCTTTTCTACATGGGAAGCAACGTTTGGGAAATACGGCCCAACTAGATCAATTCAATATTGAACAAGCCCTATTGATATCTAATCTTTCAGTATCACCTAAGACATGTGGCAAACCATATTTCTAATCCAAAAGCACTCAGGCTAGTTTCTCTGATCCCCTTGAAAGGTTTACTCCTAGTGGTCTCTTGTCAGATGAGAAGATTCTAGATACACCTACTAGTTGGGTACCCAAAGGAACTATGGCTTCATGTCACCAAGCTCCACATTTTATCAAAGCACATTGCATGATGCAAGTCATGGGATATCAAGGAGCAGGATGTGTCCCAGATGCACAAGGTAGATTAGAACATATTCCACTTCCCCCACAGAAGTATAATAAGAATTACCTCGGCATTCAACCTCATAGAGCTCAACTTGTAGAAATAAACAACACTTCCTATGAACACGAGGATGAATTATCTAATTAAGATAATGACACATATTCCTAGTATAGCATATACGAAGATATTTCCTCTACTAAACTATTTCCAGATTACGCCATCTTTACCATTTCAAACAAATCCCTAGCCAATTCCCATGTTTACCTAGTATATCATGAACTAATTGATTGGGATCAATAACTTCACGTATCGATCTGTTGGCTAGATTTTTTGCATATCTAAAAACCTAGGTAGCCATGAGATAAATCTCCCTCATTTAACAGTGAGGATCCCATGTAATATGTCTATCAATTCGGTAAGTATAAATCCTAATAAATATTTGTGGGGGTTTTAATTTAATTACAAAGATCATGAACCATAGATAAGCAATTCTACATCAAGTAAGAAAATTTTTATGTAGTTTCGAAGGGGGAAATAAGGGAATTTGGAAAAGAAGAAAGGAAGCTATGTAATTTAACCAATAGTTTACAAAGTTGGTTTCCTACACATAGATTAAATAAATAAATAGATCTCACAATATTCAGAAGTAAAGGAAAAGAAAAGTTTCTAATCTAAATCATAGATAACACAGTTCATGTAAAGATCCACCAGAAGAAAAAACAAATGCATCGTGGGAAAAAGTTCTCTGGAAATATGTCTTTACTCAATTCCCAAGATTTCACAAAAATGATATCAAGGGTTGCAACACAAAGTCTGGAACTCAAGAATGTTGATTAAAAAATTGTGATGCTTTAACCCATAGGTTCTTCCTCTATTTATAGTGTATAGAGGGAAATTACAAATAGGAATTTTTAATGAATTTCCACACGTGGAATCTTTTAAAAAAGGGAATTAGTTGACAATATTCCTCCCTGGAATTCCTCTTTGCATGACATGTATGATTTATAATTGAAAATAGAACCTTCTATTTTGCATGTGTGCCACTTATTTCAAGTAACTTGAAGTAATGGTTTTTATATCCAATTACCTAAGTTTTACAATTTTAATTTATTGCTCGATTTATTTGTAAGAGAAAATAAGATAAAGAAAAAGAAGTCATTCCATTCTGCAACACTCTTTGTTTTTACTTCCTCCATACTCGCATGCTAATCCAATATGCATTGTACTTTTGCTTCATATATTTTTTCAATGAATGATCTGAATGATATCTCTACCTTGAATCTGAGATGCTTTTTCCTACCATATGTTGTTGAATCATTTCCTTTGATTCTCACCAAATTGGATATGGAAGCAATTGATTGATATTTTCTTGGTGCTACCTCGACCTATCTTCCCTCTTATCCTTGAATATTTTGTAGATATTCTCCAAGATGTGCACCAAAGGTCAATGTTTTTCGTAAATAATTCAAACAAAACTCATCACCTTTTATTTTTAATTGTATATGAGCAATTTTAAATTCTGGAAAGCACTCGGGTGAAGGAAAATACAAGTGAATTCAATAAAAGCTTCAATTGGAAGATTGGGAGCACATGCACAAGCTCCTGAAAGGAATTTTCCTTGCAATGACTTCCACATGGGTTGCGTTAGAAACAAAAGGATGAAGTTTTGTTAGAAGCCTTTGCAATTATGACAATTAGATCTATTTCTTCCTCTCGATTGAAGATATATCCAATGTATTAGACATTGGCTTCTATTTTCTTCACCAATATGGGCATAAATGAAGTATTCTTGCTAATAATTAAGACAAGTATGCAATCCTTAGCATGAATGTCTAATTTGTTCACCGAGATCTGATTATAAATGTTGTTGCCCTCTATTTTTAGAATTTTCTTGCATTCCAAGCAAGATAAAAATATTATTTTATTCACCTATGCACTCACATCAACATGCGAGATAGCGGATGAATAAAAATGAAGCCTTTCCAATTCTAGGTGTTAAAACCAGATGCATCCTGAAAATTAAAATAAGTTAGCTTTTAGGCATTTAGCTATGTAAGAATGGGTCACACTTTTTGGCTAGGAATTGTGGAAAAAATATGAGGGCAAGGAAGTGGAAAAAATCACCCTTCCAGACAACCCCAAAATTCCCACTTTTCTCTTAATTGATTTGACTAACATTGTGGGAAAATTCAACCTTCTCAGGAAGCCTCCAAATTCCCACCTTCCAGGTGACTCCAAAATTCCCACTTTCCACTTAAATGACTTGACTTCCATTATGGGAATTTTTACCTTCCAGGAAACCTCCACATTCCCACCTTCCAGGTGACTCCAAAATTCCCACTTTACGCTTAAATGACTTGACTTCCATCATGGAAAATTTTCACCTTCCGAATGACCCCGAATTTCCATTTTCAACTTAAATGGATTGAATTCCATCATGGGAATTTTCACGTTCGAGTAACCCCAAAATTCCCATTTTCCACTTAAATGACTTGACTTCCATCATTGGAAATTTTCACCTTCTAGGAAGTTCCAAAATTCCCACTTTCCACTTAAGTGATTACTTTTATGTTTTGAGTGGAAATTGAAGAGGAAGGGCAACTTTGAAAAATGTGACTTGTATTATGAAATTGTTCTTCCCAAAAGTGTGACTTGCATGACTTCTACTTTTAAAGTTGCGTGAAAACTCATCAACAACATTTTATTTTCATTTTTGGATTTTCGGTGAAGAAAACACAAGTACATAATAAAATTTTCCATTTTTGGAAAGGGTTTGAGAAGATGTAGTAGCAAAAACTTGCAAGTGCCATAAATTTCACTCTGTGGCTCCATTTTAGGTGCTTTTTTTTTTCTAAAAGTGCATATTTTCTCAAGCTCTACACATTGGTGGTAGTATTTTTCTTATTTTCATAAAATCCATTATTGCACCTTTTTGGACCAAACAACCTCTTGCAATATCTGAAGGAATCTTGAGCTCTTGCAATTAAAAACACTAGATAGATTTTCAAAACCCTAGGCTCGGGAAAAGGTTTGGCATGAAGAATGAATAGGTTACATGGATTTCTAGACAAAAAATAGAGAAAGAAAAATGAAATAAAAACAAAAATGAAAGAAGTTACGGGTAATTTCTAAAAAAATTCTCAATTAGATGATTTGCAAAAATTCTTCCCCTCGGTTGACTATTTTTGGTAATAATGATGGGTGAAGTGCATTATATAACCTAAATCCTCCAATTTCAGCTCAATCTATTTTTAAAGAACTTTATTTATTTAATAAAAATAAATAAAACACTTAGATAAGGTCTACGAAGGAATTGAGTGAGCTTGACATGTGGGTACTTGGCGATTTTTGATTTTATGACTCGTGGGGATACCTTAGAGCAATGTAAACAACTGCAGGCAAAACAAACACAAAATGACCCGTTACTTGAAAAGAATGATTTAAAAAAAAGGGGTAGTCCCATATTTTAGGGTGAAATCTTGGGGACAACATAATCGATCTCTTTGAAAATGATGAGGCAATTGAAGAGTTCATGGGAATTAGGGATATCATTCCAATAGGTGATCAAAAAGGGATTCTCCATTGATCTAGATACAGGTGCAGATTTTGGAGAAGAGGCAGAAATGTGTGGTCAACTGAATATCAACAAGCTCAAGGGAAAAAATACTACTAAAAATCCTTGGAAAAAGAAACAAACCAAGACACATAGTGAAACCCTCTTTGAGGCACTTGTGGAAAAATAGTTGTAAAAATCAATGGACAAAGTAGTTGACCCACTCGAAGGTGATAATCTCTCTGAATCACCTATAGAAGTGGATCTGAATCTTCCTCTTAATCCTACACGAATGGAGGATGCATCAAAAATGTTGGTTGAAGAGACAATCAGTGTCAACATTAGGACAAAAGAAGAGCCTAAGATGATAAAGCTTGGAGCTTCACTCTTAGTACAAGAACAAAAATTCTCGTAGCACTATTACGAGAGTATGTAGATATATTTGCATGGTCATATGTGGATATGCTAGGTTTGGACCCAACATTGGTTGTACACAACCTTGTTGTACACCCAAATGCCAAACCTATTAACTATTTAGAATGGATATCTAACGTAGTCCTAGTTCAAAAGAAACCAATTGGTATTAGAATATGCACCGAATTTTAGAACATCAACAAAGCATGTCCTAAGGATGAATTCGCTCTACCTAACATCAACATGATTGTTGATTTGGTGCTGGTTATGAGATGTTAATTTTAATGGATGACTTCTCGGGCTATATCCAAATCAAGATTACGGAGGAATATTAACGTAAGATCGATCTCATTACCCCTTGGGGACATTTTTCTACAAGGTCATGCCTTTCTACCTCAAGCATGCCGAGGCAATATATCAGTGAGATATGACTATTATTTTACATGATATGATGAATGATATCATGGAAAACTACGTAGATGATATATTAGAAAAATAAAAAAACTAGAGAAGAGTACCCTGAAGTGTTGAGACATATTTTCAACGTCTCTGAGATTATAAGGTTTAATTGAATCCCAAGAAGTGCATCTTTGGTGTATAATCAAGAAAATTGTTGGGTTTCATTGTCTCACAAAGAGGGATAGAGGTGGATCCCGCTAAGGTTGCGGTATATAGCAGATATGCCTCCACCCACAAATCTTAAGAAACTAAGAAAACTATAAGGAAAACTAAGGCAATCCTCGATTTATATAAAATCTTTCGAGATAAGTTCCATCCTTGTATGCATCTATTAAAGAAAGATGTTACCTTTATATGGGGAAAAATTACATGAAATCCTTTGCATTACCAAGTAATATCTAGAAATTCCACCTTTTCTAATGCTACCTACCCTAAGCAAACCACTACCGCTATACATTTTAGCTACTCAATTTTCCATTGGTGCACTAGTTTCCCAATATGACCTAAGTCATAAAGAACAAGTGGTTTATTACTTAAGCTATACCCTCATTACCTATGAGTTAAATTACCCTCATTGAGAAAGATTTCCTAGCTAAGTGGTGTTCACCTTTCAGAAATTACACCACTATCTCCTAAAAAATAAAACCAAGATGATATCCAAGGTTGACCCTTTAAAGTACCTCTTATCTAAACCTACCCTAATAGGATAGATGGCTAATTGGATCATCCTCCTTAGTGAGTTCAACATTGAGTTTGTAAATTAGAAATCCTTTAAAGGATAGGTACTCACATATTAACTAGCTGGAGCTCCATTACCAAGAATGACACCATTTTGTTTAGATCTCCTAGACACATCCATGATGTACATAGAATAATATATTGTGTGGAAAGTCCACTTTGATGGATCATTCACCTATCATGGTTCAGGAGTAGGAGTGATACTTATCATCCCTACTGAAGAGATAATCCCACAGGACTTCATTTGGGATTCTCATGCAGAAATAAAATTGTGGAATATGAGGCACTCATCACTAGGTTGAAGTTGGCCATCCAATGGAATATCAAACAATTACTATTCATTAGTGATTCACAGTTGATCATAAACAAGTCAATGATGAATACAAGGTCAAAGATGAGAAGCTCATCCCCTATAAGAAGTTGGTTGAAACTCTGAAAGAATATTTTGTCCAAATCACTTTTGAACAAAGACCAAGATCTCACAATAAATCCATAGATACGATGGCTATTATTAGATCCCTACTGTGCATTCCACCACAAGAAAACAAGAGAACATTCTTTGTTGAACATCTTTAAATACATGCATATGACATGTCGGAATTATTTTTGGCATGTGAAGTTGTTGGTCCTTTCTCCCTGGTACGAAACCATTTATAACTATTTATAGGATGACACCTTTCCCCCTGATATCACCAAAACCAAGAAAAATACCATTATTCGCCATATAGCCCAATACACCCTCCTAGGAGGAAACCTCTATTGTTGTGGTCATGACAAGAATCTTCTTTGTTACTGGATTTTACTAAGTGAATACAAACACTTAAGGAAGTGTTATCACCGGATCACAAAGACACCCCTGGATGTTGATCGATTTCTAGTTTGATCACTCTAAGCATCCAAAGTGTGATTGGATAACATGGGTACTATCTCCAAGTTGTGGGACTTGCTACTTGAGATAGACCTCCAGAGAAAGCGGTTCTTGCTCCTAAACTACCCGCCACAATCTACTCCAGCCAGCAGTGCGCAGCAGCTAACTGTTCTAATCTAAAATTTCCAAGGGACCGGGGAGAGAAAATACATAAAAAGAAAGCCTACACTAAAGCGGTGATACACCAGAAAAGAAGGATGGGAGAGTAATCTCCAAATGTGTGAAATACTGAGAGGCAAAATGCACACTAGGAGAGGTGATGACAGTTCACCATAATCCAGCAAAATGCATTCACAGCAATATTCCAAGCACACACAATGATAATGAATTCCTGCAAGAACATAATAAATAGACACAATATACTTGTAGAAAGATTAAAGGGGCAAAAAGAATGCAAGGAAACACAGCAAGGGAAGATGCATCCACAAACTTGTATTTTATTGCTTCCTGGTATGCACAATTCAGTCTATTACAAGATAAGGGCCTGGATCACCATGCAAGGAGTCCACTACAAGGGCCTGCAACACACTGGCTTCACAAAGCAATTTTGACAGAGCTTTGTTACCCAAAACTCCCCCTTTACAATGAGCCCAACACTTCAATTTATAGAAAAATGAGAAGGAAAAGAGAAAGGAAAATGGAAATCCCGAAATCTGTCCTTCAACCACCTGTAAGAGGCATTAAATTGAGTGGAATGGGCATACATTACTTGAAAAAGGGTCCCCATGCATCCCATGTCTTTGCGCAGCAGAGAAGGAATGATGACCATGCCTCTTAATTGCACTCCCAGCTACCAAATAAAACACTGTTCTGAATCCGGCCACGTTTTCTTAAAAAACTAGATCAATTTCTGATCAAATCTGGAATTTCTTGATTGCTGTGCATCGGGCTCGGAACCACGGTTCCAACGGTACCAATTTTGTGCGATTTCGTTGAGAAATGCAAAAGTTATGGCCTTCTGAGTGCGGGCAGCTATTTTGGGCCTGGCAGGCGTTTTCTGTCATCTGACGGGAAAGAGCATTGACTGGCTGGAGCCGAATATGTTTCTTCTATTTAGATATATCTACCCTCATTAAAATTAAGAAATCCAGTTTTTGTGGCGTAGAGGACGTCGTGCTCGTTCCAGAAAGTCCAATTTTGTGAAAATCGGAGCTCGGAGTCAAAAGTTATGGCCGATTGAAGTTCCACGGGTCAAATGTTGACTTTTCTCCTCTGCCTTCGGCCATTTCGGCTTTTCGCGTCCCACGCGTCCCTTTGTCCCATTTGGCACGGTGCTCCTTGTGCTGATTTCGGGCGAACCGGCTGGTTCGCGCCCATTTGGCCCGCGCGTCCCATTTGTTTTCGGATAAATGCTGGGACAATTTCGCCTTGGTCGGCCGGTTCGCGCCCTTTTGTCCCAACTGTTCCGGGACAAAAGTTCTCATTTCGGCCGATCCGGCCGGTTCGCGTACTTTTGGCCCGCGCGTCCCAAACTGCCCCTCTCAGCAGTTAGTCGATTTTTTCTCTGTCGATCCGGCATTTCGCGCCCGCCGCGTACTTTTGGCCCGATTGTCCCTGCTGCGTTTTGGACTGTCTGTGCTGATTTCGGGCGAACCGGCCGGTTCGCACCTTTTTGTCCCAAACGTCCCGGAGGCGACCTTGAGCAGGACTTAGCCAATTTTCACGATTTTTCCTGGATCGACCTATTTGCCTTCTTGAACCTTTTTTTTACATTTTCTCAGAACTTACTCTCTTCCTCTTGGACAGGGGAGTTAGACAAATATGAGGGGACCTTAGAAACATGACTTTTCGCCCTGAATCAATATAATTGCTTGCATGTTATCAAAATTACCTTGGGGGTGAATTTTGGATAACGGAGAAGTACATGGAGGCATGTGTGGAGAACATACCGGTGGAATGACTCTTGTAAATAAGTTTATTGAGAGTGGGTTACTATTTTCCCACCACGGAAATAGACTTTGCTGCAATCATTTTAAGAAATGTCAACTTTTCCAACAATATGGTAACTTGATACATGTATTAGTGCAAGCTTTGCAGCCCATCACAACACCTTGGTCATTTTCCAAATGGGGACTTGATCCCATAGTGAAGATCACTCCAACTTACTTAGATGGCCACACCAATATCATTACTACCATAAAATACTTCACCAAATGGGTAGAGACTATACCTATAACATATGTAACAAATGTCCATATTTCAAATTTTATCATGAATCATTTAATTTTCCATTACGGTATCCCCCTCCATTATCACATAAAATGGAAAACACTTCAAGAAAAATATGGTTAAAGCATTATGCCAATGCTTCAAAATCTAGATCAAATGGTCTACTCCATATTATCCTCAAGGTAATGGACAAGAAGAGGCCATAAATAAAACCCTTGTTCGAATCATAAAGAAAATGGTTAGCAAAACATGTCATAATTGACACCTCAAAATTCACCCCACCCTTTAGGCATATTGAATTTCCATTCACACTCCTATTGGTGTTACTCCATAATCACTAGTCTATGGTACGAGGCCATTATACCCCTAGAAATTGAGCTTCCCTCCCTGAGACTATCTCTTTGGGATTATGTAGATAAGGACGAAGAATACAAAGTTTCTCACCTAGCATAATTGGAGCTACTAGAAGAGAAAAGAATGAGAGCCTTCAATCACTTAAAATTATATCATAACTAAGTTTCACGAGGGTACAAAAATGGATCATACCTCGTTAATTTTAGGTAGGTGATTTAGTTTTGATAGAGAACCGGATAAATACTATTAAAGATATAGAAAAGAACAAAAATTCTAGGAAAATTGGTTGGGACCTTATGTGGTCACTGAGAAATATGGATCGGGGGCTTACAAACTAGCTCATTCAGATGGTGAGGAACTAAAGGAACCATTGAACATAATTCTTATCAAGCAATTCTATGCTTAAATGAGAAGTTCCTTGAAAAGAAAGATAAAAAGCAAAATAAAAAAACAAGAAAACAGGTTGTCCAAGTGTGAAAACCACGCAATGGTGGCACATTTGGGCAAGTCCTTGGGTGAAAACTAGTTTCCAGTACCTTAGGAGGATTAATTGTTTACAAGGACTTACATAGTGGGATGAGTTATACTTGATTTAATCTAGGCATAAGTTTACTTAAGTTTAGGGAATATTCTTAGACCTATCCATTGTGGCCTTGATCTAGCTTGTTCTATTCCTATCTATTGCTGTGAATATTTACCTTTGTACATTCCCATCTAACACTAGGGGAAGCTTCACATATTATTTCTTAAACATAACATGTGGCATTATACCTTTTTGTATGCCCATCTCATGTTGGGGCATCCATTCTTCTTTATCACACTTTGGAAAAATTTCTTCGTGAAAAACACAAAAACATTAAAAAATGTTAGAAAATCCTAAACATTTGAAAAACCCTTTTAAGGGATAAAATCACAAAAAACAATGTGAATAGTAGCCTTAAAAATTGTCTTTAGAAAGACACCAAAAACATTAGAAAATAAATCAAAACTATCGCACAAAAAAGGTAGTGGTTTGATTACTTTTAGTTGTCGGTTTGTAGAGTTTTGATTGCGTTATCTTTTTGGGTCGTATAATTTACAATGGGATCATTTACTTGACTTAGATTAAATATTATTAGATCTATTACATGTTACAGTGAGTTCATTTTAAAATTTCATACTTGTTAATAATCTTGTGATTTTATTAGGATTCATCCCATTAGATTAAGTACCAATTTAATCTGTTGTTAGGTGTGCATGAGTTCATTCTTATTTGCATATAGTTGTGTTGTTTTGTATATTTGTTTAGTTTTGTTAAATTTTGCTTGTGTTTGCTTATTTCATGCACATTGTTTGTTACCATCTATCATCCATATCATCACATCTAACACTATCTATACATCATATATTCAAAAATTCTAAGTTTTACATCAAGTATGTATACTAAGCTAATCATCATATACCGTATCATCAATGGGGCAAGAGAGGTTGCACATGATCAAAAATCTATCCACCCACACCAATATCCACAATAAAATGGTTTAAACCACATAATATCTCATAAAAAATAATATTATCATCTATTTCTACCTCTTACACAATAAAATGATGAAGTAAATCAGTAAAACATCTTATCAAAGCCATATAATGTCATCTAGACAATGTTATCTCAAATACCATAAAACATCCATCATAATACATACATAAGAAGAAAATTATACATCATCCTTAATCATAATAATCATCATAAGTCATATAAATACATGGAAAATATAAAATCAAATGTCCATCACATGTATATAGTGTCTGTCTCCAAAAGATACACATTATAGATACAAAATCTGCCATCAAGGGCATGAATCCAAAAATCCTTCTTCACGAGGCATAATCAAAATGATACGTCATATATTCCATAAAAAATGTTCCTTCCTAAGAGGCGTACATCAAGAGTACATAATTTTTTTAGCATACAAAAATAAAGAGAGTCATCCATGTCTCTTGCTTTCTCTAGGAATGCTTGGTATAAGACCCAGAGGAGGAGGATGCTACTGATGAGATGGCCCAGACGAGGCTGCCACACTCTTTTATAAAATGATCTATAATGATATAGTTGACCAGGAGGTCCTTTGGGACCTAGATCTAGACCTGCTCACATCTAGCTGATCAAATGGTGTAATTTTCTGCCCATTTGGAACTACACGGGTGATATGCGGCCTTGTAATAAGAGGCCTCACCGCTAGATATCATAATATATAATAACATATCTCCCATCCTAGCTATCAAGGATGCCTACAATAAAGTATCACGCTCTCCTCGTAACTCTAGCTCTATCGGCCGAGCATGAGTGCACTCGGTAATATGCCGATCTATATCATGTAATCATCTACACCTAAGCCTATGCTTGGTCTCTCTATATAATATTAGACTACACCTATGCCATTGACTACGCCATATGCTAGTAACTTGGGCCATCCGGGTAGCCATCTGCTGAACTTTCGGAATCACCTAGCACCATATCATCCACTTCCCGACTAGCATGTGCTCTAGCATGATATCTCTTTGAGGTGATAACCTATAGTTGAGCCTTGGCTTGATCTCTCTCGGGTGTCACCTAGAGCTGAATGGCCATAACCTTCTATAACTATTGTTGTAACATAACCACCTACCCTCCATCTCAACCTTATCCATCATCTCTACCCCTCTACCTCTCAAAGAACTATGTGGTGGACTAAGAGCTGGTCTGCTTGGGTACTCCTCCTGGAGAAGGACCCTTTGGTGTGTCTCTCTGCTGGAATCTATTATAACAGAACATCTACAAAAAAATGGAATGCCCTCTCGGGCATCGTCGTATCAGTGGAAAATAGAAATTTTTCTCTGTCCCCTGACAGTGTGCTGCGCATCTTTGTAAAGGTGGAGGACCCTATCCACCACCACCATCATGGCCCTATCCACCGTCACCATCATCCTCATCATCATCATCACCCTCATCATCATTTTAATCCTCGGCGGTGGCCTAGCTTTGATATCCCATAAAGCTTGTGGAATGGTAAGATGGTGTGGTAGAATTGTAATGAACCATGGGGCATACTCAGTTATAACCTCGGGATCTCTAATCTGCCTCAAAACCATACCTATGGTACCATTCCATCAAAACTAGCTCGAGCCCTATTTGGATGAATCGACAACCCCATGTCAAATCTCTCAGTAGCCCTACATGCATACCACATATCAGGACGTGGTACATTCTATACTGCGCCAAACTATCTCTAACATCGGTCTACCCTATAGAACTTTGTAATATATCCCCACTACTAATAAAAAAAGCTCAACCATGGCTATATTGAACTCATCTCCATCCTCAACTCACTGATAATGTCGGTAGGGCCTCCACACTATCATATGTTGCACAATGTCATCTAACTTCCTGTGATAATGATATTTATCACCCATGTGCCCATGGATATCGTCTCCAATGGAGACTCATCCCATAACCGAAGGCTCCTACAGATCCCAAACTCGAAGAACACCTATAGGGTGACCAATGGCTATGTGGCCCCTTGTCTATATCTACAAGAATGTTATAGGACCCATGGTCTTATGAATGTGCCAGTATGCACTATCCCCAATAGTATCGCTCACCTTGGTATAAACCCCGTATCACACTAATCAAGCCAAGTGGGAATGAATAAATTGTCTTGTTAGTGAGCAAAAAGCCACTTACAAGAGCCATTAAATATCTTTGCCATGTGATAAAAGCTCGGATCTATGATGCATTGGTGAAGGTACATCACTTATTATACATTGGCGATGTATATCATCATGTCTAAATACCTTGATAAGGCAATCTAATATCTTGACCTCAACACTAATATAATTAATGAGCTGTCCTCTTATAGGAATGCGTAGAATGTGCCAAAAATTCTCCAAGGTAATTGTCATCTCTCCTGTGGGAAGCCGAAAGCATTGGCTCTCACTATGCCATCTCTCTACAAAACCTATAAGTAGCCCATGATCGGGAGTAATCGGTGGTATCCTAGCTACGTAGGAAAACCCGATCACCTCCAGTAGTATATCCATCATCCATCTATGACGTCCATGAAAGCTCATCTCTATGGCAGCTAGACAACCATGCCGCTCCCTTGTTTGTAGAGATGACAATCATCTTTGAAAATAACACAACACGTGTTAGTGTTAGAATTAATTTTTCTTCTAGCTTCTTATACTCTTCTAAAAACGAAGGAAAAAGTCATCTACACTATCCTAGTCATCTAATTAAAATTTGTTTAAGTGTAAAATTTCCTCTCTTCAAAGACTTGACGCCCTTTCTAGCATGTGCCCACTAGACCACATACGTGCCATTTTGGATACCTATGCACGCATATTAATATGTGCGCAGACCCCCTAACTACCCTAACTAACTTATGCATGCATGCTCTTTATGTTGCATACATGTGAGGTTGTGTGTGTGCTAGTGCGCACCTAGTTTTTGGCCTAGGGCACATACTCACTAGATTTCATGCCCGTGCATGCATGTTTTGACATGTGTGTGTACTCGTACATGTTTTTGATGTGTGTGTACCTAGGATGCGCGTACATGAGTTTTTACCCTAATAATGCTAATAAATGCTATTAAAAGCTATTAAATGCAAAATTGACAAGAAAGGTGCAAGAACTCACAAATGGAGGGTCATTCTCCTTTGGTGCATACTCCCAAATGGTGTCTACCTATCTCATATTTCTTTGGACTCGAGCCATCTCTATCATATCTCGGATATCACTCGTGATAAAAATCGAGAGAGCTCTGTTAACAAATGAACTCATTGCAATGATTTATCCCCTCGGAAGGGTATATTTAGTTGTTTTAATCCGTCGTGATCGAACTAACTTCCTCTATTACTGTCATGATGATTATTTTTATTAAATAATCATGTTAACCGAAGTTTCTTCTTGTTGGGGCATGTTTTTACTACACCGACGCTTTTTCTCTGTCCTAGGGCATTTTTCTCACTTTTTGGACAATCTTTCATTTTCTAAATTCTTCTAACTGATCAAAAAATTCTAAAAAATTGCAAAAACATTTTTTTTATAAAAAAATATAAAATTAATAAAAAAATCCTAAAAATTGTAAAAATTCAAAAAAATCGCAAAATTTGGTAACACGCCAATATGCAGCTGAAATTTATGTCTCATCCATGGTATTCTTATCATATCTAGCTAACATTTTCATTTTATCTGTCATAATGACTCGCGGATCGTCTGGATCTACCTCCCATCAACAAAGCTAGCTTGCTTGCTTCATCAGTACTATTTTTTCACATACAAATTCCCGGGTACATTTTTGTTGTGCACAATACTTTATCATTGGACACTTTGTGTATTTCATCAAAATCCACGACATATATCCTTGCTCGGGGCTTCAATTTTTTACCCTTTTTGTTTTTCACAAACATTTGGGAATCGAAGATCGATAACCAAACATTAGTATAACTTTCTTAAATGTTGTTGGTTTGAGTATGTGTGTGTGTACTTGTTTCCCTGTTAGGTCAGCTTGTTTACTTCTCGTATTGCATTGCATTTTGTATGTTGCATGGAGTTGTTAGTTTAACAATGGACATCATTCATGTTATGGATTTTTATGTCATTTTACACCCTTGTCGTATGCTTACATTTTTAATAAGGACCAATGATGAAGATTTCTAGCAATATGATGACATGTTATTGTTTATTATACACATTGGTTCACAATAATAGCTTAGTACCTTATTTTTTTCATCATTCTCCTCTATCTAATCTCTTTCCTATCACCCTTTTCTCTTCACAAGTATTCTTTCTTCCGCCGTCCTTTCAATTGTCCATCGAGTTCTTCTATCACCCCATTTACACTCAAGGGAGCATCCATTGAGCCTAATATTTTTCTTCTACCCCTTCAAATTTTTTAGCTATTTATGATTGTCTACTTTCTTTGAAGTGATGTTACTCCGCCACCTCAAAGAGGGGCATATGTAGACGCCCATAATTTGGTCTACGCAAATTTATTATTAAAATTACACTAATTATTCCAATACCCGCTAATTGACTACACTATGCTAGTTAATTACCCTATCTAACATCTTCTAAACCCCTAAATAATGCTAACACCCTTCTAAATGGCTTATAATAGTCATTATCCTATTAATTAGCCTATCTTAGGGTAATTAAACCTTTTTTGACTTTCTAAGAGGAGACTTAGCTTTCAAAATGTTAATTTCACCTTCCTAATTTGAGTTTCACTTGAGTTTAGCCTTTTTGGAACTTAGTCCCACATGAGTCCAAAACATATCTTTCATCTTCCTACAAATGAAAACCTATAAATAAAAACACACCCCACCCCTTTTTCTAAGAACACTCCTCAATTTTTAGACTAGCTTATGCCATATTTAGGTTTAGTAGTTTTCATTGTTATTAGAGCTATCTTTACTTTAGCCATTTACACTTCTAAACATTAAGCTTGAGTAAAGGGGATGAACCATTGGCCTCGAATCTATTAATGGTGAGATCTCACTCTCAAACCCTTGATTATTCAAACAAGCATAAGTGATTGCAAGGAGCTTTAATAGGTTAATATTTTATAGCTTTCATGGAGTAGAGAGATATCTAGATATGCTAGGGTTTGAATGTTATTTCAAATTTTATATATGCATGCAAAGAGGTTTCCTGTTCAGCTTTAAAGTGATGGCTCATTGTTGAAGTTTGGAAAGCTTTGAAGTTTTCTTGAGTGTTCTAGGATTCATTCATAGCTACACCAACTTACACATGAATACACACATGACCCCCTTTTCTCTCATTTATGACATTTTTAATCAGTTTGTAAAATTTTAATTAAATAAGCCATTAGTTATGGGAAACAATTTTTCTGTAACTTTTTACTAGTATTTGAGATTTGAGTGATTTTTAGTCGAATTACATGTTTTCTCACTCTTCATGATTGTTACATTTATTTTTATAAACACACTACTTTATAACGTGCCACATTCTCAGGGGTTCTTCCAAAACTCTATGGGGACTTCGCTTTTTGCACTAAGTTATAAAATGCCATCCGAGATAATTTTAGGGGTTTATCTACATTATGGAGTTTCATAATTCTATTGTTATGCTTAACTCGGGAAATTTCTATCCTGGAAGAGAGTTATTATCAACCATTGAACTATACATGTTTTTCTAGCCTACCTCCATAGTCTTGTTCCTAATCTAGATGAGCCTCTGAAGGATGATTGGTTTAACCACAATGATGGGGTATATGGACTTCTCGACCTTATTGTTGTAGACACACTAAAATTACACATTAGTTCCCAATTCACATCCTATCTCATATCCCTCTCGTGATTGATTAATCATGTACGTTCGCCCCTTAGATTAATTAAATTAGTCCATAACACACTTTAGATAAGTTAATTATCATTTATTAAATGTTGCACATTGTAGCTAAATAAATTAATTACTTACTTAGTAAAAAAACAACTATTTTCCTAGTCAAAACCACTTCCTCATCATAGTTAACACCCATTTGAGCTCCACTTCCTCATTCCATTCAACTCAACTTGAACTCAACTTCCTCATTCCAATTAACTCAAATTGAACTCAACTTCCTCATTCTAGTAAACTATAATTAGAACTCAACTTCCCTACTCCACTTGGACTCCACTTCTAGATTCCTAGAAGTGTGGGGGCAATTGGATTGTATGTACAATTCAATTTCCGGATGTAACTTCTTCCATTCCAAATGTCTATTTTCCCTTAAAAGATGCAACTCCTATATTTAGTCTACTTGTTAAATCAGGTGATTACAATCATTAACCTAGAGTTTAGTCAAAATTTCATCCACCTTTCATGGCTCTACCCTCAGCTATAAAAGCAAGCCATTTCCTTTGTAAATCCATCCCTAGAGCTTTGAGAAAATTGCATCCAACTTCTACCAATTTGACATCCGCATCCTTGTGAAATATGCTTTGGTAGCATTTGTAAATCCATTTGGAGATTGAATCAAGAGCATCCACAAATCAAACTTTACAAGATCAAACAAGTATAATTGTTTCCCTCCTTGTGTCAAGGTTGTCATTTATGTCCTAGTACATCTTTTCATGTCATCTTGGGTCATCTTTGTCATGAAAATGGTGTGTTCATAGTGTCACAGTGTGTTGATTCTAATTGATGATGCTCTCAAGGTGCCTATGATTCATGTGAGTCATCCAGTTGGTATTTTGTGATTTGTATCATATCTTTGTGGAATATATTATGTCATGTTTTTATGATCCCATGTTTGTCAAATACTTCTAAGGGTCTTGCAGGCCTATGATAAGGTCTAGAGCATTGTGTGTCTGTAATTCAGTATTCCATATCTTCAAGGTTGAATGCTCATATCGCTTACTAAAGAAAAAATTAAAGGCATTGGTCATCCTTCTTGGTCACAAGGAGTCTCAGGAGGTGGAATAAGGCTCTACCCAAGCAACTCAGGTCACCCAATTGATCAAGCAAGGAAACAAACAAATATGACTTCATTGCACAAGCCTAATTCTCAGCGAGTCTAGAAAAATGGAGTAGTAAAGGAGATAAAATGAAGCTAAACATTTGGAACATGTTTATTTCAGGTGGGAAAAACCAATTCAAGGTTTAGAAGATCAAAAACATGCTTTGGAGGCAAAATGCAAATCCTAACCTAAACTACCCTTGAGAACTTGAGTTGTTCTTGTAGCCAAATGAGATGGGATAGAAAAATTCAGGGATATTTTTGACAAACCAATCATGGGAGATGGTGGAGGCATGTTTCCTTAAGATCCATGAAAATTTCAAGTCTCAATGAGGTAATTTGAGCAAGATATCCAAGTTTTGTAAGATCAGGTTTTGAGAAGGCTTCATTGGACCACCTAGACTTCTTAGGTGTCAAAAAAAGTATACATAAGTGTTTAGATAAATCATAAGATAATTTTTAGAGTAAATTAACCTAGAAAAAGGGTGCAAAAATTATTTTAGAAATTCATTGTTTTTTAGAGAATCTATCACCATTTTTCTCAAAGCATGTTTTTATGGTTTTCAAGCATGTCTTTGGAATCAATAGAAGAAAAAAATTGTTGTTAATCCTCAAACTTCTTGAATGAGAATTATTACATCCTCCAGAGTTCATTCATGATGTTCACAAGCCTCACAAGGTTTTGAAACAAGTTAAGAGCTCAAGATGCATGTCAATGTTATTCCTTGAATTTGAAATGGATGATTATTCCTCATACAAGTAAAATGTGGCATTCAAACAAGGTTTCGAGTTGTAGATGTTCTATATAAATTGAAAAAGGGTTATTATATGATTTATTGGTCTTCTCAAGAGTATCTCGTAGAGATCTAAAAAGGGTTTTATAGTTAAAAACCCAGTTCACAATTATGAAGTTTGTCTTGAAACATAGTCAAATTGGATGGTGAGTGTGTGTGGTGCTACTACAGGTTGAAATGAGCCTTTAAACATCTAGAAAATCATTTTTATGTTCTATGGAATTAGAATATTCAAATCCTATCTCATATTGAGTTGAAAATTCCTAATTAGACCCTCTCGATCGACATAGTTTGTAAAACCCTAGGTCTAGGGTTTTGACAAAATAAAGGCCTAAACCAAAAAATCCATGAAACAAAGACTTTTGAAAATTACGCATATCTCTAAATTGGTCTCCTCTTCTCCGTATTGGAATATCAGTTTTTGACATCACTTATTTAATGAAAGATCCTATAATCTGTCATCTTATGATAATGAACCAACCTCATCTATAGGTTATGAAAGGTTCTCAATATCCTTTTTATTTTGTTGAAGGATCTATGGATATGTGCATAGGTGAAAACACTCAAGGAATGTCCTAATCCAATAATGAAGCATTTGAGAGTGATTGAGGCTTTTATCTTTCCTTTGAAAACATTAAATGAAAAAGAATTCTTTTTATTATTGTTTGGCAAAATATCATCATATTGTCAAATGTGAAGTCTCATGATTTGGCAAAATATAGTTCTTATCTTGATCAAGGTAACCCATCAAGCATAATAAGCCTTCAAAATCTCATCCAACACTCATCTCTATCAAAACATGAAAAATACTATTTAAGCTTGATGCTAGAGACTTTTTGATATTCAAAGAGAAAGTAAAGGTTCATCCTTGAATGCATAGTATTTTAGAGCTCTTATAAACTATATAGTCTCTCTTGAAACTTGTCCCAAGATGTCTAAACATGGCTAAAGTTATTCTACTTGCCAAGGGTAGGTAAATGGAAAAAATGTAAGCGTCATCGTGCAAAATGAAATATTTATGAGCATAGTTATTTTGTAAAGGTGTCTTGTTTTTAGAATGTAATTGATTCAAGAAGTTGTAATGGACCCCGAGAATTCCATATGTCTTTTAATGATCTCCTAAGCCTTGTGAGAATCCATAATATCTACTGAGAGTTGTCATTGGTTTAAAATGACAATCTTGCTAGGAAAATTATAACTATAGTGTGAACTAGAGGTTTATTCTAGTGTGTGTATAATGAGTTGTATCACACAACTCATCTAAGAGGGATAATAGGGATACTCTTCAAGATAAGCCTTGAATCATTTTTAATAGGATCAAGCTTTGTGTATTAATATCCTCCTACTATTGGAATAATACATCTTGTGCATTTGATATTATATTCTTGGCAATGTTGAGTTCATTTACATTTTTGGTATCATAGTGATTAATTTCTAGGGCCATGTATTATTGTTAGTGCATTTTTAAAATGTTTCAATGGCATTGGTGACCATGGAGGTTTGGCAGTGAGCAATCACGGATCCCATAGGGCATAAAAATTGGTGACTTCTTTGACCAGCATACTACAGTCTACAACAACAAGCATCCTCATACCCCTATTACCAGCGTACATCCATGTCTCGGCCAATTAATGTATGAAAAAGTGAAAGGGTAAACTACAGCCTACACACGTGATCAGATCCATTTCCATGACCATGAGTTTGGGTTCTGACACATCTGTGACCCCCTCGTGCACTTTTTCGACCTACGGTGTCCTTCATGAATCTCATTCATTGAGATTTGAATAAAACAAGGTTAATATACTTTATGATATAGATCTAAAGTCTATTTATTTTTTATTGTTATTTGTTCTTCACATATTACTCATGTTAGATTAATGATTTGATTTATAATATAGATGTATCTATGTAAATTTAAAAAGTAATTTGTTGTGATTACTTTTTTAATCTATATTGTAAAGGGTGCATTCTCGATTGTATTCGACACCCTATAAAAATAAAAAATAAAAAAATTGAAGAGTGCATTATCGGTTGAAACCGACACTCTGAAGAATCATGGACATCGATGTAACCTAGAATTGTTAGTTAACACCTAGTCGCGTTGGCACATCACTCAGCCTAGGCTGAGCGCTCACCCGAAGCACGCAAAGGTATCGGGTTCCTCTTAAGAGTTGCAGTAGCAGAATGGTGGTATGATAAAGTAGTAAACATATATTTTAGGAACTAATCCATCTATTCATCATTATATTTAACCAGATCTATAAGCGCTTAAAGGTAAATCATCATGAAAATAATAACATGCATTGATAAAACACATCAAACACTTTGTTCAGCCAATTTCCTTTATCTATTCATCATACCAACAATACAGTAGCTTCATACAATACCAAGCATGCATGCATGGATCTGTTACAATTATCTAGTCACATGTACTCGTGTTTTTCCATTCCTCCAAACATATGGTTCCATCCGTATCTCTATGTATGTCTCTCTATTCTCTAAGTAATTCATTACATATATATATATATATATATATATATATATATATATATATAGGGTGGGGAACTAACCCTTCACCACTTAACTCTACCAAAAATAGGTCGCATGCTAATAACAACCACGTGCCTTTTTACAATTATAGCCATACATGCAAGTATGCTATCTATAGATTGTTGATAGTTAACTGAAGTGATGGATCTATTCTTAACTTATGCCCATGCAAGAGTGAGTTGACATGTCCTTCCAAAATCTCCACGAAGAGTGGCATGCAAATCTCGGCATCGCTTTGTGTACTCCACACACCAATCTCTAAGAATAGACCTGATCTCCAAAATCGGCTAAGTCCTTGAGAGTCTTACTCTACACCTCCACGCATGATGCCTTCCTATACCTTCGCGCTTTTTCTCCTGTGTCATTCTTCCATGTGGACTCTATGTGTAAGTTCAACTAAGTGTTTTCTCTGATCAACATTACCCCACACTAATCTCATTGTCGCCCGACAATGGCGATGCTCAAAACTTATACATAGAATGGATAAATAAAGAATAGTTGAATAAAGAATTTTGAATAAGAATCTTGAACAAGAATTTTGAAGAAGATATACACAGCTAACAAAACTGTTTAGGCCTCAGGCCCCTCCGTCTCATCCTGAAGCAACAACTCTGGATATTCTTCTTTGATATCTGCTTCTAGGTTCTCCCACACTGTTAGCACTGCTCCTACTATTTCAGGCACATCTGCAATGATGGACTGCAGCTCTTCCATGGAGAGTTTCCCTTGCTCATTTTGTATTACAAGCATTACGCTTGACATAGAGGTTTGCACCCCTTCCAGTACATCCATCTTCTAAGCAATGAGCTTTCCTAGCTCCTCCAACCTCTCCTTATGTGGTGCTTGCGCGCAGCTAGTGCCTCACACTTTTGCTTTACCAGGACTAAGCGTTCAAAGCACGGCCTAGGGAAGCATCCTTCATCACCTTGTGGACCTCATTTTCTTCCTCCAAGGTTTTCACCATGATCAGCGCATCTAGGGCTATGCATATGGTTAGCGCATGATTGACCTTCTTCAGTTCATCGTGGGTGGCTTGCAGTAGACCTTCATAAGTAGCAATCTTCCTAGCTACTGCAGCTTGCGCCTTTTCTGTCTTTTTCCCGAGTCCTTGGGCTGTGAGGATACGCGCACCTTTTCATCCTCCAACACTAATGTTATCATTGTTTTCACATAGTGCATCACAGAAGGAAATTCTTTTGGTACCTGGGATTCCAGATTTGGGCGTACCTTTAGAACATCATCCCCAATTTCCTCTACCATACTAAAAAAAGTGTCATATTTTCTTTTGATTAAGTCCTTTTCCTAGACTAGGTGCGCTATCTCCACATCCTTGGCTTTTAATCTCTCTATCAGCACCTTGATGGTAGTAGATTTATCTATGTTTCTTCTTGCTACTTGAAGGATACTTTCACTAGAGCATTTCTCACCTGCTCATCTGACATCATTGTTGGTTTGATTGTCATGTGGCACATTTCAGGTGCCTTCTTCAACCACCTTGACGTGCACGATTCTTCACCAACATCAAAGTCAGGCTCATCCATGTGTGTGTGCATAGACCATGAAAGCTGCTTCCTTATGCGCAGAGTCGCCTTGTCCTCGTCCATGAGCGCCCATCTAAATAAATCCTTCTGCTCAATGGTACTCTGGAACCGAGCGTGAATGATCAACTTTGGGTCTTCTGCATACCCCATGGCATGTGCCTTGGCATCCTCCCCTGTTCGACGAGATTAGGGTCCTCTTGGAATGGTTGCATCAAGGTTGGGAATACCAGATGTATCCCCACCCTTGTCTTGTGTAGCCTCTGATTGACCCCCTTCTTCTCCTTCCATCTTCTCCTCCTCATGTTGAGGCTCTTCTCCAGTTGGAGATGAAGGCACCTTCTCCTCAGATTCCTCTGTTTCCTCGCTCAGCCTGAGTTTTCTCCATTTCTTCTCCTCTGGCTCCTTCACCTGCGGGGTTCCTCCTTGCGCCCTTGTGCACTTAAACACCTTCTTAAATATTTGTGCGCCCTGCTCCTCCCCCATAGCTCCTTCTCCCTGGGGAGTTGTCGTGTGCTCCCCTCCTAGCTAGATGGTTGCTTCCTCCTTCACACCAGGCTGCCACTATCTTTGGGTTCTTCATCCTCTTCCTCATCATCTTACTTGGGCACAGAGGGCCTAGGTGCCAGAATGTTCTCCATAGTATGCTTTCCCTTTAGCGGCCCTGGAAGCGCGAATTCGTTCTCCACGTACTTGTTATTCTCCATTTTAGGCTTCAGTTGGAGGTATATTAGCACGGCCCGATATCCGCAATGGCCACTGTCTCTAGCTTAATGCTTAAGATTTTCGAGATGTTATTCTCGTTGTATGCATTCCTCCCTGGATATCCATAAGTCTTTCTTAGGGTGTGATACTCACATTCCACCTTGTCTGCATTAAATACCAACCTCGTGTGTTGGTGAACCGATGAACTGCAGCTTGGAAGTATTGTGCGGGAAATGCATATGGTAGTTTGCACCAGGGGCTCCACGACCCATCTACCATTAGGAAGCGTGCAATACGAAATGCTAGTAGACTACAAATTATACCTGTTTTCCAAGGACCGAGGGAAAATCCTTGGGTATGCACCATTCTTCCCCAAACGCCACATGGAGCCTATCATACCACATCTCAGCGCACTCCTTAACCTCCTCCATCATCAACCCTTTGCAAAGATATTTCTTTGAATCACTCAGTTGGAGACTTATGATTCATGGGGTATTCCCATATGTTCTCTTTTGGGCCATCTGGTACCCCGATCTCCATGAAGACTAAACTTAGTAAGATACAGCCAAAACTTATCTTACTCCCTTCGCACGCTTCCTCGACTATCCGCTCTGCAATGAATCTGGTGATGTTATAAGTGGTTCCCTCTAACATGTGCTTGGCCACATGCAACCACATAGAATTAACTTGTGACCAACGTTCTTGGTCATTCAACTTTGTGGTTAGATGTGCTGCTCCTTGTGCCTTACTACTGGACAATTTTTCAACTTGTCAATGTCCATCCCCACGGTCCTTTCTGATAGCCCAACACCTTATGTGTCTCCAAAATGGTGCTTTTGTCAGCTAAGTCGGTCTTAATGTCTTCACCCATTGCCCATAATCCAGTAACTATGGCAATGAGGATGGGTGTCAGTCTTACCCTCTCGTCTTGCGAAGTAGAAGAAGTCCTCATGGACTCGGCTCATCAGCCATCTATACAAGGGTGCATACTTTCCAAAGTATGGAAGCTCATAAAGCTGGTAGACACCATTTCCCTTGAGTAGCTTTTCCCCAGCATCATCATATATTGGCATGCCATCCTCAGTGCACCTGTTCGTTCGAGAGGTGAGCAGGTCGTCTAACTTCTTTTGGTTTTCACTGGTTCGGTGATTGTATTCACTTATCTTGCTCTATCTTATGTGGGTATTCCATTCCTACCCCACAATAACTTCTTTAGGGTACTGCATTTCGAGAGAAATTTCTCTCTGGGGCCATCTCCTCCTCTTCTTCCACCACCACCTTCTTCTTTTCTTTTATCGGTGCTGCTTTCTTCTTTGGTGCCATTCTCTTTCAGGGTTTTGTTTTGTAGGTCGATTCTTTGTGTGTTTTGAGTAATTTGCTTCAAACCCTAACCTGGTTCTTCCGTGCCCTAATTTGTAATCATGAACTTGTGCACCCTAACTCTATTTTATTACTCTACTTCATCAAACCCTTTTTCTAGGGGATCCAAGCCCTTCTAATAAACAAATCTCTTCTCTACCTGGTTTGCTTGCTTTATACCTTGAATTAGTTAGCTTTATGCTCTTCATGTATCGGCTCTCTATCGAATTCTCATAGTCGTAAGGGTAAAAATGAAATTGCATCCCATCCTTATATAGATTTCTACTTTTTGTTACATTAATTACTCCTCCACCTACCAAGTTCTCCTCATTTATGACCCATTTTTATCATTTCTGCGCGGTATATTTTTGCGCCAAAGCTATAACCTTCTAGCGCACCTCTTTACCCTTTGTCATTGACTTCTCTTTAGTGCACACCTTTGCACCGAGTACCTCATTACTACATGATCTCCTGGTAATTACCATGGCTGCCACTTACCTCGCGTTATACTTTCCCTTATCCATATTCATCCTTTCTTATCTTGAGAAGCAATCTTTTGTCAGTTACCCTTAGCAACCTTCTTTCAACACCCACAACATGACATCTTCACAAAGCATATCCCTGAGAGTCACCAACAATCCACCCCACATGAAAAGGATGTGCAATCCTCTCGTACATCAACATGCTTCATATTGTAGTTAGTTTCATGCGCACAAGTGTGCTTATTACACAAACAAGAGATAAAAAGCATAGCGATGATGAAAAAATACATTAAGGAAATGCATAAAGGGAAACCTAATGTATCTGGCAATACTACCTTATTACAAACACCAAGAAGACTTATTTATAGTAGGGCTTCAACCTACTCCCGTTAAAGTAACCAGGAAACCGTGTGCCATCAATTGTTTCCAACTGGCAAGCACCTGACTCAAGTATATGAGTGATAACATATGGCCCCAACCAATGCACCTTGAGCTTTCCTAGATGGTGCAAAAACTTGGAGTCATATAGAAGTACCATTTGTCCCACCGCAAGTTTCTTATCCCTGATGTGCCAATCATGCCATGCCTTTTGTCGCGCTTTCTCCTATTTCTAACTCTAGCGTGTGATGGCACGACACTCATCTAGCTGAACCATCTTTGCAATCCATTCTTCCAAGGCTTGCTCATCAGCTAGACCTCTAGTGTGCACAATGCGCAAGGAAGGTAACATAAATTCTAGAGGCAGAATAGCTTCGTGCCAAACACCAATTGAAAAGGTGTGGCTTTGTTCAATATTTTGTATGTTGTTCTATAAGCCCAAAGAACAACAGATACTTTATCATCCCAATCTTTCCTCCCAACATCACAAATCTTGGTCAATGTGTGGCTCAAGATCTTGTTAAAAGCCTCAGCAGTCCCATTTGCCTGAGGGTGATAGGGTGTAGTTTTATGGTGGGCAACCATAAACTCGTCTAAAAGAATTTGTATTGTCTCATTTAAAAAATGTGTGCCCCTATCACTTGTTAAACTTAAAGGACAACCATACCTTGTAAGGACATTCTCCCATAAGAACCGTGCTACTATAGCCATTGTATAGTCCTTTGTAGGTGCTGCTTCTACCCATCGGGTAAGATAATCTATACAAGTGATGATATAGCGCGATCCAGTCTTGCGTGCGGCTGGGGAGATAGGCCCGAAAAAGTCAATTGCCCATTTCTCAAAGGGTTTTGCACTCATTATTGGTTGTAGGGGCATCTCATCCCATTGTCTTGGTCAACCGAGACGTTGACAATGGTCACATGTCTTACAATACTCTTTACAATCCTTGTACAATGTTTCCCACCACAACCCAACAAGTAGGATCTTGCACATTGTTGCATCACCTGCATAATGGCCACCTGCAATACCACCATGTGCTTCTTCCATTATGTCCTTTCGTTCATGCTCCAAGACACAATGGCGTAACACCTCATCTCTACCTAGCTTGTACAAATCACCACTAATTAACATGAATGGTGCCACGCGAATAGCAAGTTGCTTCTTCTCTAAAGCTTTCATGCCTTTGGGTGCCATACCAGTTCTCAAAAAGACAACAATGTCCTCTAATTCTAATGGCGCGTGTTGTAACCTATATAGTGCATCAGGCATGGTCTCTTCTATTGTTTGTGCCTCTTCCCCTGATTGAATTCTAGACAAGTGATCCGGTCTAGAATTGCTTTTTCCTAGTTTTACCACAACCGTAAAGTCAAACTCTTGAAATAAGAGTACCCATCGGCATATGCGCCCCTATAAAATGGGCTTGTTCACCAAATATTTTAATGCCATGTGATCTGTATAAAACACAAATGGTGTAGCCAACAAATACTGATGAAATTTGTGCAAGGCATAGATCATGGACAAGGCCTCGTGCTCTGTAGTGGTATAATTTTGTTCTACAGGGGTCAACTTCCTACTAGCAAAGCAAATGGGATGATCAATGATACCTTCACTGGTTGAGCTAAGACAACACCAATGGTTGCACTGTGAAGCATCCACATGAACATGAAAAGGTTTATCCCATGAAGGAAAATGTAAGATAGGCGCGGTAGTAAGTTTTTACTTCAATATCTCAAATGCATGCTACTGTGACTCCCCCAGTAGAATGTACCTTTTCCCTGGAGCAACTCTTCCAAGGGCATGAAAAATTTTGCATACCCTTTTATAAACTTCTGGTAATACCTTGTATGACCCAAAAATCGCACCTCGCGCTGACTGGCCGGTGCTTTCAAGCCAATGATGACTGCAACTTTAGCTGGATCAACCAACAACCCTTCCTTGCAGATGATATGTCCTAAAAGTGTGCCAAAGGGAGTAGCAAAGATGCACTTCTTGATATTTAATGAGATACTCAACTGTTGACATCTTTCAAACATTAAGCGTAGATTGTCACAATGATCCTTAATCAACCCATAAATGGTCCAATCATCAAGATAGACCTGTAAAAAGTTATGAATAAAATCCTTGAAGGCTTGTACCACTATCCTTGAAAATACAAGCAGTGCATTCTTCAATCCAAAGGGCATCACAGTATAAGCAAAGCTTCCCCATTCAGTAGTGAAGGTGGTCTTCTCTTGATCTTCTGGGGAAATCCTAACTTGATGATACCCTGAAAACCCATCTATAAATGAATATATTTCATGCCCAGCCACCCCTTCTAATATTTCCTCCGTGAATGGCGTAGGAAAGGGATCTGTAACACATGTTGCATTCAACTCCCTATAATCAACACAAATTCAAATCCTACCATCCTTTTTGATGCTTATCACCATAGGACTGACCCATTCTGATTCATCCAATGGTTGAATGATCCCATATTTCAGCATCTTGTCAATCTCCTCCTTTACTTTCTCACGTAAATTGGGATTCATCTGATATGGTCACTTCCTAACAGGGCACACACCTTCCTTGAGCTTTATCTTCATGTCTCCAAGTGATATATGCATGCCTTTAAGTTCATGGTATCCTCTTGGGAATAAGTCCTCATAATCGTGAAGTAACTCTATGATCTTTGCTACCTCTGATTCTAACCAGTAATCCCCAATTATCACCTCCTTAGGTTCAGCTTTTGTGCCTATATTGACCTTTGTTATCTGTTTCACTCGGAATGTTTCATTCCTTTTAGAAACAGAATAGGGTTAGGGGCTAGGAGGAAATACCGTAGAATGTCGAGATGGTGTGCGCGGCAGTAGAGAAAGATCGGGTTGATTGCGAAGAACTCCTTTTTGTCTTGGAAGGACTACCTGCAAATAAGAACACAAGACCACAAGATTTTGATTAGACAATAAATGAGGAAACTGCCTTGGGCCTAGGAAATATAAAACTTCCTTTCGAAGGTGGTCAGTTTCCCTGCTAATATGAATTAACACAAAAGACTGTAAAATATCAATTAAGTTGCTTCGTTGAACTGGGTAGGGGAAAGGCTGGTTTTCTGGTTTTGATCGGAGGAACCGATGCCTGCATCGATAACCAATGCGGTTACCGATAATTGATACCGGTGGGTTCTAGGATCTGTAGGTTGGTCGCTTTATGGGGTAGTTGTGTTGTTTGTAAGGCTGTATATAGGTGGTATTAGGAAATGAGATGATGAGAGGTAAAAGAATGACAGTTAGATGCAATGGCACGTTGGGTAGTGGATTCAGAAACGGATTTAGGAGGATTGTGATTCAAAGAGCATAAGAAATGTTATAACAGAGGACATGCAAGATGTGACTTACTGGTTTTGACAAAGATGCAAGTTGATCTCCTTTCCGCAAACGCTTGGTTTCTTTACTCGTCTCTCGCTCGGTCAAGTGAAGATCGACGGACTCTTTTCTTCTCCCAATGATCTCTATTGATTCAAAAATCATTCGACCTTGATCCAAAATGAAAATTCGATCCTTTGTTTTTGGTTTGGGGAGGCCATTTATAGGGAACCGATGGCGGTTATGTAACCGACGGCGGTCGAGTAGGAACCGGCATCGGTAAGGAAAAAGTAGGCTATTTTTAGTAAAATAGCCCACCTTCCCCGCTTTTCTCCCAGAGATCAGTTGCGGGCTTGGTCAAGTGGCTAGAAGGTCAGTTTTAAAAGTGCGAGTAAGGAGGCATTAGTTATGGATGTGAGTCTAGACCAAGTCATAGGTCTTAATTAGGTTAGTTTAGGGTTAGGGCTAGGTCATGATGAGGTGGCAAAATAAGGTGGCGGTGGGTAAGGTGATGTGGATTTATCAATTACAAGGTAATTAATAAATAATTGTGTCGGAGTTTAGGTGATGAGGTTAAGTTGCGAGATGAGATGCGGGTCACGAGGGTCGTAAGACACAAATTTGGTGTCTACATTGTCTTCATAGGTTCGTGATATGCATGCACATCTACATCCGCACTGGATAACACTTCACGTGTTCCATGTGAATGATCCACGTCCAAGTGCTCAACTTCCTCCTCATCAATTACGTATACCATCTTCCCCTCATCTTTTTCCAAAGAAGCGCACTCAAGTAATATGATATCATCTTCTTCATCCACAAAGCACACCCCTGTCTCTATCTCACCAAATAATTCCTGAACAAGTTCTTCCACTTTCCCTCTGTCTCCCATAGTTAAGCACTGGATAAAGCTTAAAGCTATGTTCACTGGTGGTGTAGATGAAAAGAAGTCAAACATTTGGATCATCCCTACAGTCAAAGTTTTCTAGTTGCCAGTGTCGCGATGTAATTCAGCATAGACATACCAAGCATGCGCATGCAACCTTTTAGAGTAGAATAAAACCGATGCACCCAAAGTGAAGGTGGTAATGCTTCCTGGCCTACTGTCTAGAGTCTCTCACACTGTTGGATATGATGTTGAGCAGGTTGATCACCATGATAAGGGCTTATGGTTGTAGGTGCATTACTTCTTGAAAACTTGGTTGATAAGGCGGTCCCAATCATTTCCCATTCTAAGAGATTATCCTTGTGGATGACCCACCAGCGCGCAGCTGTCCCGCCCAAAGTATATGACAACATAGTGCATCGTTTAAGTTCATCAGCCCAATTTGTTTCTATGGCCTGTAAGAACCCAGCCAAATCTTCAGATCTAGTATAGCGGGGTATTACACGACCTATACATCGAACAGAGTGAAAACCCATCTTACCAGTAACCACGCACTTAACTTCGTGCCCCACCAGTTCATAAGTGCCATGAGCCCAATTATCGCAAGCAATACTAGTAGTATCGCTGATTGACTGAGAGTCTTCCCAATGAAGGATTCCTTCCTTAGATGGATCATTGACCTCTGGGTCCCGAATAACGCGTACATAGATTTTGTTCAAGTCCTCTTCACTTAAAGGTTCCACATATGGCATGGATTTCCCATCTTTCAATGGTATTATGACCCTTTCCTCCTTATTCTCGAAGCTGATTTACCCTTTTTAAACCTCAAATAAGCATTGTTTGCACAACACCAAGGGCACCCAAGAAAAGCTGGGAAACTATCTGCTTCCGCAAGCGCTAGCACTTCAAAGTCTCTTGTGAACTTGGCCCCTTGTATAGTGATAGATGCATCCTTCAAAACTCCTATGGGAGTAGCTTTTGTTGTATTTTCCATGAATAATACATTAGATGATGGCTACAATGGGGGTCTCCCCATTTGTTCCCACACATCCAATGTAAGTACATTTACTTCTCGCACATGTGTCAATCAAAATATTGCTCAGTAGCCACCCATCCACAATAGCATTCAAAGTGATCTCCTTGTCATAGTCAATGCTATCAGGAGGAAGATTCACATGAAGTATTTGTCTCTAGTCTTAGTTCTTACGCGTGGAGTATTCCCTTTCAACCAATCTCCTAATAAAGGAATAATATTCTCCTAGTGCAACATTCTACATACCTCTCTGATGTCGTCAATATCCAACGGGGCTTGTTTTGTATCCTTGTGCTCCAATTTTTGAGACTACTCTTTTAAACCTTGTATCTCACCTTGAAGGCTCCTAAGGACCTCCATTGTGTCTTGATAGACTTCTTTTTGATGAGCTAGATCTAGATATCTAGCATGCAAAACTTCCTCCCTAGTGATTGTCGGCTTTTGTTGCAACACCTCTCTTGCACATGCTGCCTCATCTCATGTGGTTATCTTGACTATTACCACCTTAGGTTTTGGTGTTAACTTTGGCATCCACTAATTCTCTATCATGCATTGGATTCTAACCATCCCCGCGCCCTTGTTTTCTTGCTTGTGCTACTTACTGAGATGCTCATACAAGTCCTGGGCACTCTTCATAACTATGCCCCTTTCCACAAAATGAACAGAAATATTCTGTAGGCATTCACGCCTATAATGGTCAGGTGAGCCACATGTATAGAAAGTTCCTCGAGGGAATTCACTCCTTCCTCCACCTCGGCCTCATCCTCCATATCCACCTCTATATCCTTGTCCCCTTTCATGAGCCCCTTCAAACCTTCCATCATTCCTGTCATAGCGGGTTTTATTATAATCCCTATCCTGATGCTCATTCTTCCCTTTAGAATTATCAACCACACTCACTGTCTGACCCCAATATCAATGGCATCATGGATCTAGCCAATCAATCTATAGTCCTCAGTATCATGGGTCGTGGACCTACAAATTTTACAAAAGGAGGATACATTCTTCCTGATCACGCATTGTAGGAGGGGGTAGTGACTAGCATCATGGTTCAAATGGAAAATCTCACAGTCTAATAACAACGAATGTACAGTTCTGTGAGGGAAACTATCCTTAGTGTGCCCTTCCACTTCACAATCTATACACCAGATCCCTGAGTGCATTTCATGAGCTGAGTTTACCGATAATTTCTCTAACTGTTTTGCCATAGCCACTATCTGAGCTTCCAAAAATGGACTAACTCCAGTGTCAATACTCCCAACTGCTTCAGCGCATAAAGTGGCTTCCAATGCTTCACGTGGATCAGTATAAGTCTTATGCAATAGTGCTCTTTGAAATGGGGTAATCAGTCCCCCGAAAAACCATTGTGCATGTTGACTTGCATGAATGTCATAAGAGAGTTTGGATAGAAGTGTTTTAAATTGTGCATCATACTCACATACACTTTCAGTAGTGCCTTGCTTTATATCCTTGAGTGCGCTTATACTCTTCTACTCAAACTCTGGGATGTGGAACTCTTTTAAGAAAGCATCTTTCAATCTTTGCATAGCATAGTCGCACACGTTTGATTGGGGTCAAACTTCCTATACCAGCTATGCGCGTGCGCCTGCAATGTAGTAGAAAATTGACTTTCCTTGCATTCAGGGGCTGTAATACCTTTTGCATGCCATAATATTTCACACATATGAACATGTTCAGTAGCATCCTCGATACCTCTATATTCTGGGAGATGAAGGGACATCTCCATATAAATGTTCTGGGGTTGCTGCGGGCCTTGACCACCCGACCCAGAACCTCCTTGGTTTCCTCTTCCTCCAATACCACCTGAACCACCGGAACTAGAACTGCCCATACCACCCGATCCTCCTCCGAATTTGGAATAGGGCCCATGGATGCACTCCCTATGCCCCAATAGTGGTACTATACTGGACCCCTACAGTCTGGGAAGTGGTCCCAGCTCTAGAGGTGATGCCCACACTTGGCACGCTCATATTCTATGTAGATGATGAGCCTGATAACGTACCCCCAAAGAATAATGAAGCTATCTGTGCTGCCATTGGTGTACTTGTTATCTGACCTATTTCTGTGCTTTCACTTCCTAAATTAAAACTACTTTTACCTATTGTACTAGATACTGGAAAACCAAGCGCAAGGGCTAGGTCAACAGGTTGGCTTAGATGCACACCCATGGCCCAGGTCATATCTACTAGTGCACTTCCATGTGAGGCTGAAGAGGGTTCTCTGTCATGCTTCCCTAGATGGGGGAGTTCCTGATGCTCTTTCTCTTCTTCCTCCCCATGAGCCTCAAATCCTTCACGAGCCATCTCTCTCCACAACACCATCCGTTCTGTAATTTCTTGCCTCTTGCATAATTCCCTCTCGCGCCTCATCATACTTCAGCCACCTTTCTTCCCTCTTCCATGTTGCCGCTAGTACTACCATCTTTCACCAATCTTATTCCTGCCCCCACGCATGGGGATTCTTTATCCTTCCATGGGTTTAGTTTCCAAGTTCAATGTTACCATTAGTATTTTGATTGCCAATGGAATACCTTGCAAATATGTCCCTCTAGGATACCATAGAAACTGGAACTCTGCTACCTCCAGGCACGAATAATTCAAAATTGAATACTCCAAGATATAGCTATTTAGGACACCGTGAAACCAGGTATCTACCACGTGAGTCCAGCTTAGGTCAGCATCATATAGTGTTTGAAATTCCTCCTGTGTCCAAACAAGCATGCGATACCTCCAATTCTGCTTAGATGCATACGCAGTCAACCATTCATACAATTCTACTAGAAAGATAGCAAAGAATATTTTGTATAAACTATCATATAGATTCTACTCTACCCAAGTACGTGTACTAAATCTGGATCCAGTGTCAAACCTCCGTGTGTATTCTTCCTCCAGATCATGAATCCATTCTTCAACGCTTGCCAAGGTTAGCCGGTATGTCTTCATCGCGAACCATTCTGAAACAACTGAAAAAGAGGTCCCGGCAACGAAACCAATGATGTAGCCTAGAATTGTTAGTTAACACCTAGTCACACTGGCACATCACTCAACCTAGGCTGAGCACTCACCCGAAGTGCGCAAAGGTACCGGGTCCCTCTTAATAGTTGTAGTAGTAGAATGGTGGTATGATAAAATAGTAAACATATATTTTAGGAACTAATCCATCCATTCACCATTTATATCCAACCAGATCTATAAGTGCTAAAGGTAAATCATCATGAAAGTAATAACATGCATTGATAAAACACATCACACACTTTGTTCGGCCAATTTCCTTTATCTATTCATTGAACCAACAATACAGTAGCTTCATACAATACCAGGCATGCATGCATGGATCTATTACAATTATCCAATCACATGTACTCGTGTTTTTCCATTCCTCCAAACATGTGGTTCCATCCATATCTCTATGTATGTCTCTCTATTCTCTAAGTAATTCATTACATATATATATATATATATATATATATATATATATATATATATATATATATATATAGGGTGGGGAACTAACCCTTCACCACTTAACTCTACTGAAATAGGTCGCATGCTAATAATAGCCACGCACCTTTTTACAATTATAGCCATACATGCAAGTATGCTATCTATAGATTGTTGATAGTTAACTGAAGTGATGGATCTATTCTTAACTTATGCCCATGTAAGAGTGAGTTGACATGTCCTTCCAAAATTTCCATGAAGAGTGGCATGCAAATCGTGGCATCGCTTTGTGTACTCCGCATGCCAATTTCTAAGAATAGACCTGATCTTTAAAATCGGCTAAGTCCTTGAGATTCTTACTCTACACCTCCGTGCGTGACACCTTCCTATACCTTCACACTTTTTCTCCCGTGCCATTCTTCCGCACGGACTTTGTGTGTAATTTCAACTAAGTGTTTTCTCTTATCAACAACATCCCACTAGATAAGTTCAACGGATTAAACTTTCACACTTGGAAAGTTAAAATCCAAATGCAATTAATGCATAAAAATTTATGGAGGATTGTATCAGGAGATGAATCAAAACCCACAGACGCTGCAAAACTAATAGAGTGGGAAACAAGGGATGATAAGGAAAAATCAATAATAGGACTTTCCCTATCTGACACTGAGCTACACTATGTGGATCTGGAAAAATCTGCTAAAGAAATATGGGAACTACTCAGCAAAACTTTCGGTTCAAATGCAATCAATGCAAAATTTTCATTAAAACTTCAATTATTCAAACTCAAAATGAATGATAATGTGACAATGTCAAGTCACATCAATGAACTGAGATCACTCATAAGGCAACTTGCAGAAGTAAAAGCTGTAGTAGATGACGAAGATGCTAAAGCCATACTTCTAAACAATCTTCTTCCTAAATACAGTAATGTCATTTTCACTCTCGGACAGATGCCCTCACAATCACTAGAAGACATGATTTCGTGCTCCTAGCTGAGGAGAAAAGAACAAAAGAAGACATTCAGGAAGAAAATGCCCTCTATACAAACAAAAGACATACAATTTTTCAAAGAACAAAGAAGAAACAAAATGTTATTATTGCAAGAGAAAAGACAAAGCTTCTTTTCGTATTACTCGTGCAAAAACATCATAAAAGAAAGTTAAAATGCAAGAGGCAAATGTAGCTATCAAGAAGAATAAAAATATAAGAACCAACACGAGAAGAACTCCGACTACAATTTCGATGACTTTCTATTCTAGAAACACTCGGAGAAATTTGGGAGGCAAGGAGGAGGAGGAAAACAACATCTCTTGTTAGTCACCAACAAAGAGATTGCTCAGCATATTGGTGACCTTCTTTCAGTTGTGTTGTGTGTTTATTTTCTGTTGTAATAATGAACAGAAGTCCCATTCCTGTTCAAAACATGTTTCTTTCTACAATCTCCTCTTCTGTATTGAAAATGGTAAGAGCAAAAATAATGTACTGTGCTATGAAATGGTTGTTGGTTCCATTCTAAAACCTTCTTGAGAGTTTGTGGATCTCTTGAAAAACACATATAGATATGGTTGCTGGTTGTCCTAGAAAACCTTCTTGTGGTTAGTGGTTAACCAATTGTAAAACCATATGTAAAACATGAGCAAGTACAGGAGATAGCTTTCCCCATGTTCACACTAAGGGGGTGATTGTTAGGAAAATTATAACTATAGTGTGAACTACATTTTTATTCTAGTGTGTGTATAATGAGTTGTATCACACAACTCATCTAAGAGGGATAATAGGGATACTCTTCAAGATAAGCCTTGAATCCTTTTTAATAGGATCAAGCTTTGTGTATTAATATCCTCCTACTATTGGAATAATACATCCCGTGCATTTCATATTATATTCGACAATGTTGAGTTCATTTACAAATCGACATAAGAAAAGGAGTTACAAGTTATCAAATATAGTTACTTGTTCGAGAAATAAGGTTCAAATGTTGAAGAGTTTGTGTATATAAAGGAATGTGAAAAGAAACACAATTGTCACTTGATGCTCCTAAATAAATAAAATTCTTAGTAATCCATTACGCATATATGACATAAGAAATGCGATTACAAAAAAAAGAGGAGTTCTTTAGCTCAAAAATATAAATAAAATGATGAAGAGTTTGGACAAGTAATGGAAGGAAAATAATCAGATGGTGTCATAGAGAACAAGATTGATAAAATGCCTTGAAAGTGTGTGAAATAAGGGTTGATGCTTTGAATGAACAATAGAGTGAAGGAGATAGAAATAATATGATTGTTTGAGAATTATTTATAAGAGGAGATTGACAAACTAAGAAGGGTGATATGAGGTATGTTGTAGATTAGAAAATAGTGAGAAAAGAAAGAGAGACACCAATGAATGCTTAACAAGAATCGGTAAAAGATATGGTGAATTTGCAAAATCTAGTACAATAGAAAAGTGCTCATGATCTATTGGTGAGGAAACATAGGTATTAGAAGATCAATTATGTTTTTAATTCTCTAAGTATGGGCTTAGATTGAAGAAGTAGGTGCTTCTTGTAAGTTGTAGATTTCACAACCATTTGAGTAGGTGCTTCTTGTGAGACTAATCATGATCACACATATGCTCTTTCCTCGTACTTTATAAGCAATCTTGGAAATTGGAAACGTGATCACTTCTATTTGTTTTCAGGAATTGAACTTTTCACTTAATCAAAGCTTGTTCTCGCATATGCTCTTTCCTCGTTCTTTATAAGTGACCTTGGAAATAAAAATGTGAGCTCTCTTCTTTCAAATTTTCCTCTACCTACCTCAGGAAAACGTGGAAACCCTTATTTGTAGGACCCGCTCTACAGGAGGTTACTCTTGAAATACTAACTATATGTTACCTCAATCATATGCTAAGAAAAGTACTACTACTTTGTGTGTAAGGAACCTATTTAATCAAGATAAAATGAACAATTCACATTGTATTTGCAGGTGCAGTTGATAAGGCTATTGCCCAATTACCATAAATATGGGAAGTGCTTTGGAATAAGCCATAAAAATCATTTGAGGAGTACCACAAGAACCCCAAAGTAGTCAACACATTGAGGGACTTGATGAAGAAATGGGTACACCCATCCCAATTGACTAGTATTCCTTTATGAGATTAGAGTCATAGATATCCTTAGTGGTGACCCCAATGCGATTCATTTTGAGCAAGATCTTTTCTAAAGGTTTAAAGGGGGTAAAGTAAAGTTGAAAGTTAGCAATAACATTGCATTCGCTTGGGTATATTGTTGACACCTAGTTGAGAGAGCCACCCAGAAGCCACACACTGTCCAAGCCAAGCTAAGGTAGAGGCAAAAACAAACCAATAACAAAAACTCTATTTTTGTTTCTTTCTTTTCATAGTAGTGTTCCACACTCGCATCAACATTCTCACGTTTATACCTTTTCATTTTTTCCAAACACTCCTTGTTTGGATTCATCTTTTGTACCTCATTAATCTTTCCAAATATTCTTTTTCATAGCCTTTTCACTATCCCAAATACTCCTTATTTGGGCTCATTTTTTATTATTTTCCCAATCTCCAAATTTTTCCTTATCTGGACTTGTTATTTTTCTTCATTTTTAGTCATTCACTACCTCTCTTTTTACTCTTAAAAATCCTCTTTTTGGATCTTTTATCTCTTTTCCATCCTTTCAATATTTTCCTTCATTTGGAATCACTTCCTCACTTTCCTCACATTGCCTAAATATTATTTATGTGGGTCTATCATTGTTTTCCTTATAGTCTCTAAATACTTATCATTTGGACCTTTTTGTTCACATTTTCATTTGATCTTGTTTAAATTCACTTTGAATTTTTTTCTTCCCATTCAAGCATTCCTTTTTCAAAATATTCAAATCTTTCTCTTTTCGGATTTTATCTCATCTTGAGTTTATCCCCATTTCATTCTAGTCTTAAACTTTGGATCAATTTTCCAAAGTTTAAGTTCTCATTCTCCCTTTCACATCAAGTCTTGAGTTCAGGTATCCACATCCTCACTTGAGCATCTTCATTTTTGACTTAACATCTTGACATTGTTGCATCTACCTTGTCTTGATAAATTCCTTCCCATCTCATCTTTCATCAAGATTCAATCTTGTCATCCTCCTCTTACATCCTTTAGTTCAACACCATCCTTGTTGAACTATACATGATCATTTGTCTCGTGTCTTTAATTTGACAACCCATTTTTAAAATTATAGATGTCTTCATTATTTCTTTTCATAAAAATCACATTATCTACACTTGAATCTTATCATTTCATTCTAAAGCCTTTTCCTTATTAAAATTTTCTTGTTAAGGGTTAAAAACATCGTATATGATTCGAATAATTTCGATACCCTCTTCTATTATAGCATTCACATTACTAGATTTTGAAAACAATCAAATATTAATAACCAAATCCTCTCCCCATCTAGCATTCACTTTGCTAGAGGTAGAGTACATTCAAAATTTTTATCCTCGCTCCTCCATTCTAGCATTCACTTTGTTAGAGGTTGAGCATGCTTGAATCTTAAATTGAAAAATCCCCCTCCCATATAGCATAAAATTTTCTAGAGGAAAAGTTACGTTCAATCACATCAGACCCCTCTCCCATATTGGCATTCACTTGGCCAAGGGCTGTGTTTATCATCACTTTTACATGATTATACCTTGGCATTCACTTTGTTAAGAGTTGTATCCTCCAAATATTCCAAACACCTTTTCCATCTTATCATTCACTTTGTTAAGGTAAAAATTAACGTAAACCTAATTGTAATTCTCTTTTACATCATGACATTCATATTGTTGTGGGTTGACTTATCTTTTACATATATCTTTCAATCTTTGCATAGTCGTACAAGTTTGATTGGGGTCAAACTTCCTATACCAAACTATACGTGGCGCTGAAATGTAGTAGAAAATTGACTTTCCTTGCATTCAGGGGCAGTAATACCTTTGCATGACATAATATTTCACACATATGAACATGTTCAAGTAGCATCCTCGATACCTCTATATTCTTGGAGATGAAGGGACATCTCCATATAAATGTTCGGGGTTCTTTGCAGCCTTGACCACCGACCCGAGAACCTCCTTGGTTTCCTCTTCCTCCAATACCACTTGAACCATCGGAACTAGAATTTCCCATACCACTCGATCCTCCTCCGAGAATTTGGAATAGGGCCCATGGATGCACTCCCCGTGCCCCAATAGTGGTAATATCTTGGACCCCTACACTTTGGGAAGTGGTCCTAACTCTAGAGGTGATGCCCACACTTGCACGCTCATATTCTATGTAGATGATGAGCCCGATAACGTATCCTCAAAGAATAATGAAGCTATCTCGTGCTGCCATTGGTGTACTTGTTATCTAACCTATTTCTGTGCTTTTACTTCCTAAATTAAAACTACCTTTACCTATTGTACTAGATACTGGAAAACCAAGCGGAAGGGCTAGGTCAACAGGTTGGCTTAGATGCACACCCATGGCCCAGGTCATATCTACTAGTGCGCTTTCATGTGAGGCTGAAGAGGGTTCTCTATCATGCTTCCCTAGATGGGGAGTTCCTGATGCTCTTTCTCTTCTTCCTCCCCATGAGCCTCAAATCCTTCACGAGCCATCTCTCTCCACAACACCATCCATTCTGTAATTTCTTGCCTCTTGCATAATTCCCTCTCGCGTGCCTCATCATACTTCAGCCACCTTTCTTCCCTCTGCCATGTTGCCGCTAGGTCTGCCATCTTTCACCAATCTTGTTCCTACCCCCATGCATGGAGATTCTTTATCTTTCCATGGGTTTAGCTTCCAAGTTCAATGTTACCATTAGTATTTTGATTGCCCAATGGAATACTTGCAAATATATCCATCTAGGATACCGTAGAAAGCGGAACTCGCTACCTCCAGGGCACGAATAAGTCAAAATTGAATACTCCAAAATATAGTTGTTTAGGACACCGTGAAACCAGGTATCTACCGCGTGAGTCCATCTTAGGTCAAGCATCATATAGTGTTTGAAATTCCTCCTGTGTCCAAACAAGCTTGCGATACCTCCATTCTGCTTAGATGCATACGCGATCAACCATTCATACAATTCTACAAGAAAGATAGCAAAGAATCTTTCGTATAAACTATCATATAGATTCTGCTCTACCCAAGTACGTGTGCTAAATCGGATCCAGTGTCAAACCTCCGTGTGTATTCTTCCTCCAGATCATGAATCCATTCTTCAACACTTGCCAAGGTTAGCCGGTATGTCTTCTTCATTGCAAACCATTCTGAAACAACTGAAAAAGAGGTCCCGGCAACGGAACCAATGATGTAGCCTAGAATTGTTAGTTAACACCTAGTCACGTTGGCACATCACTCAGCCTAGGCTGAGCACTCACCCGAAGTGCGCAAAGGTATCGGGTCCCTCTTAATAGTTGCAGTAGCAGAATGGTGGTATGATAAAATAGTAAACATATATTTTAGGAACTAATCCATCCATTCACCATTTATATCCAACCAGATCTATAAGCGCTAAAGGTAAATCATCATGAAAGTAATAACATGCATTGATAAAACACATCACACACTTTTTTCGGCCAATTTCCTTTATCTATTTATTGAATAAACAATACAGTAGCTTCATACAATACAGGCATGCATGCATGGATCTGTTACAATTATCCAGTCACATGTACTCGTGTTTTTCCATTCCTCCAAACATATGGTTCCATCCATATCTCTATGTATGTCTCTCTATTCTCTAAGTAATTCATTACACACACACACACATATATATAGGGTGGGGAACTAACCCTTCACCACTTAACTCTACCAGAAATAGGTCGCATGCTAATAATAGCCACGCACCTTTTTACAATTATAGCCATACATGCAAGTATGCTATCTATAGATTGTTGATAGTTAACTGAAGTGATGGATCTATTCTTAACTTATGCCCATGCAAGAGTGAGTTGACATGTCCTTCAAAAATCTCCATGAAGAGTGGCATGCAAATCTTGGCATCGCTTTGTGTACTCCGCATGCCAATCTCTAAGAATAGACCTGATCTCCAAAATCGGCTAAGTCCTTGAGAGTCTTACTCTACACCTCCGTGCGTGACACCTTCCTATACCTTCACACTTTTTCTCCTGTGCCATTCTTCCGCACGGACTTTTGTGTGTAATTTCAACTAAGTGTTTTCTCTTATCAACAACATCCCACTAGATAAGTTCAACGGATTAAACTTTCACACCTTGGAAAGTTAAAATCCAAATGCAATTAATGCATAAAAATTTATGGAGGATTGTATCAAGAGATGAATCAAAACCCACAGATGCTGCAAAACTAATAGAGTGGGAAACAAGGAATGATAAGGCAAAAGCAATAATAGGACTTTCCCTATCTGACACTGAGCTACACTATGTGGATCTGGAAAAATCTGCTAAAGAAATATGGGAACTACTCAGCAAAAATTTCGGTTCAAATGCAATCAATGCAAAATTTTCATTAAAACTTCAATTATTCAAACTCAAAATGAATGATAATGTGACAATGTCAAGTCACATCAATGAACCTGAGATCACTCATAAGGCAACTTGCGAAGTAAAAGTTGTAGTAGATGACGAAGATGCTAAAGCCATACTTCTAAACAGTCTTCTTCCTAAATACAGTAATGTCATTTTCACTCTCGGACAGATGCCCTCACAATCACTAGAAGACATGATTTCTGTGCTCCTAGTTGAGGAGAAAAGAACAAAAGAAGACATTCAGGAAGAAAATGCCCTCTATACAAACAAAAGACATACAATTTTTTCAAAGAACAAAGAAGAAACAAAATGTTATTATTGCAAGAGAAAAGGACAAAGCTTCTTTCTGTATTACTCGTGCCAAAGACATCATAAAAGGAAAGCTTAAAATGCAAGAGGCAAATGTAGCTACTGAAGAAGAATCAAAAATAGAAGAACCAACACCAGAAGAACCTGACTACAATTTCGATGACTTTCTATTCTAGAAACACTCGGAGGCTGGAGGCAAGGAGGAGGAGGAAAACAACATCTCTTGTTAGTCACCAACAAAGAGATTGCTCAGCATATTGGTGACCTTCTTTCAGTTGTGTTGTGTGTTTATTTTCTATTGTAATAATGAACAAAAGTCCCATTCCTGTTCAAAACATGTTTCTTTCCTTCTACAATCTCCTCTTCTGTATTGAAAATGGTAAGAGCAAAAATAATGTACTGTGCTATGAAATGGTTGTTGGTTCCATTCTAAAACCTTCTTGAGAGTTTGTGGATCTCTTGAAAAACACATATAGATATAGTTCGTTGGTTGTCCTAGAAAACCTTCTTGTGGTTAGTGGTTAACAAATTGTAAAACCATATGTAAAACATGAGCAAGTACATGAGATATCGTTCCCCATGTTCACACTAAGGGGGTGATTGTTAGGAAAATTATAACTATAGTGTGAACTAGAGTTTTATTCTAGTGTGTGTATAATGAGTTGTATCACACAACTCATCTAAGAGGGATAATAGGGATACTCTTCAAGATAATCCTTGAATCCTTTTTTAATAGGATCAAGCTTTGTGTATTAATATCCTCCTACTATTGGAATAATACATCCTGTGCATTTCATATTATATTCGACAATGTTGAGTTCATTTACAAATCTGACATAAGAAAAGGAGTTACAAGTTATCAAATATAGTTACTTGTTCGAGAAATAAGGTTCAAATGTTGAAGAGTTTGTGTATATAAAGGAATGTGAAAAGAAACACAATTGTCACTTGATGCTCCTAAATAAATAAAATTCTTAGTAATCCATTACGCATATATGACATAAGAAATGCGTTAAAAAAAAAAGAGGAGTTGCTAGCTCAAAAATATAAATAAAATGATGAAGAGTTTGGACAAGTAATGGAAGGAAAATAATCAGATGGTGTCATAGAGAACAAGATTGATAAAATGCCTTGAAAGTGTGTGAAATAAGGGTTGATGCTGAATGAACAATAGAGTGAAGGAGATAGAAATAATATGATTGTTTGAGAATTATTTATAAGAGGAGATTGACAAACTAAGAAGGGTGATATGAGGTATGTTGTAGATTAGAAAATAGTGAGAAAAGAAAGAGAGACACCAATGAATGCTTAACAAGAATCTGGTAAAAGATATGGTGAATTTGCAAAATCTAGTACAATAGAAAAGTGCTCATGATCTATTGGTGAGGAAACATAGGTATTAGAAGATCAATTATGTTTTTTAATTCTCTAAGTATGGGCTTAGATTGAAGAAGTAGGTGCTTCTTGTAAGTTGTAGATTTCACAACCAGGTGAGTAGGTGCTTCTTGTGAGACTAATCATGATCACACATATGCTCTTTCCTCGTACTTTATAAGCAATCTTGGAAATTGGAAACGTGATCACTTCTATTTGTTTTCAGGAATTGAACTTTTTCACTTAATCAAAGCTTGTTCTCGCATATGCTCTTTCCTCGTTCTTTATAAGTGACCTTGGAAATAAAAATGTGAGCTCTCTTCTTTCAAATTTTCCTCTACCTACCCTCGGAAAACGTGGAAACCCTTATTTGTAGGACCCGCTCTACGGAGGTTACTCTTGAAATACTAACTATATGTTACCTCAATCATATGCTAAGAAAAGTACTACTACTTTGTGTGTAAGGAACCTATTTAATCAAGATAAAATGAACAATTCACATTGTATTTGCAGGTGCAGTTGATAAGGCTATTGCCCAATTACCATAAATATGGTAAGTGCTTTGGAATAAGCCATAAAAATCATTTGAAGAGTACCAAAATATCCCCAAAGTAGTCAACACATTGAGGGACTTGACTGAAGAAATGGGTACACCCATCCCAATTGACTAGTATTCCTTTATGAGATTAGAGTCATAGATATCCTTAGTGGTGACCCCAATGCGATTCATTTTGAGCAAGATCTTTTCTAAAGGTTTAAAAGGGGGTAAAGTAAAGTTGAAAGTTAGCAATAACATTGCATTCGCTTGGGTATATTGTTGACACCTAGTTGAGAGAACCACCCAGGAAGCCACACACCTTCCAAGTCAAGCTAAGGTAGAGGCAAAAACATATCATTAACAAAAACTCTATTTTTTGTTTCTTTCTTTTCATAGTAGTGTTCCACACTCGCATCAACATTCTCACGTTTATACCTTTTCATTTTTTCCAAACACTCATTTTTGGATTCATCTTTTGTACCTCATTAATCTTTCCAAATATTCTTTTTCATAGCCTTTTCACTATCCCAACTACTCCTTATTTGGGATCATTTTTCCATTATTTTCCGATCTCCAAATTTTTCCTTATCTGGACTTGTTATTTTTCTTCATTTTTAGTCATTCACTACCTCTCTTTTTATTCTTATAAATCCTCTTTTGGATCTTCTATGTCTTTTCCATCCTTTCAATACTTTTCCTTTATATGGAATCACTTCCTCACTTTCCTCACATTGCCTAAATATTATTTATGTGGGTCTATCATTGTTTTCCTTATAGTCTCTAAATACTTATCATTTGGACCTTTTTGTTCACATTTTCATTTGATCTTGTTTAAATTCACTTTGAATTTTTTTCTTCCCATTCAAGCATTCCTTTTTCAAAATATTCAAATCTTTCTCTTTTCGGATTTTATCTCATCTTGATTTTATCCCCATTTCATTCTAGTCTTAAACCTTTTGGATCAATTTTCCAAAGTTTAAGTTCTCATTCTCCCTTTCACATCAAGTCTTGAGTTGTGGGTATCCACATCCTCACTTGAGCATCTTCATTTTTTGACTTAACATCTTGACATTATTGTACCTACCTTGTCTTGATAAATCCCTTCCAATCTCATCTTTCATCAAGATTCAATCTTGTCATCCTCCTCTTACGTATTTTAGTTAAACACCATCCTTGTTGAACTATACATGATCATTTGTCTCGTGTCTTTAATTTGACAACCCATTTTTAAAATTATAGATGTCTTCATTATTTCTTTTCATAAAAATCACATTATCTACACTTGAATCTTATCATTTCATTGCTAAAGCCTTTTCCTTATTAAAATTTTCTTGTTAAGGGTTAAAAACATCGTATATGATTCGAATAATTTCTGATACCCTCTTCTATTATAGCATTCACATTACTAGATTTTGAAAACAATCAAATATTAATAACCAAATCATCTCCCCATCTAGCATTTACTTTGCTAGAGGTAGAGTAAATTCAAACTTTTTTATCCTCTCTCCTCCATTCTAGCATTCACTTTGTTAGAGGTTGAGCATGCTTGAATCTTAAATTGAAAAATCCCCCTCCCATATAGCATAAAATTTTCTAGAGGAAAAGTTACGTTCAATCACATCGGACCCCTCTCCCATATTGGCATTCACTTGGCCAAGGGCTGTGTTTATCATCACTTTTACATGATTATACCTTGGCATTCACTTTGTTAAGAGTTGTATCCTCCAAATATTCCAAACACCTTTTCCATCTTAGCATTCACTTTGTTAAGGTAAAAATTAACGTAAACCTAATTGTAATTCTCTTTTACATCATGACATTCATATTGTTGTGGGTTGACTTATCTTTTACATATATCTTTCAATGCTGCATAGTCAGTACAAGTTTGATTGGGGTCAAACTTCCTATACCAGCTATACGCGCGTGCCTGAAATGTAGTAGAAAATTGACTTTCCTTGCATTCAGGGGCAGTAATACCTTTTGCATGACATAATATTTCACACATATGAACATGTTCAGTAGCATCCTCGATACCTCTATATTCTGGGAGATGAAGGGACATCTCCATATAAATGTTCTGGGGTTGCGTTGCAGGCCTTGACCACCGACCCAGAACCTCCTTGGTTTCCTCTTCCTCCAATACCACCTGAACCACCGGAACTAGAACTTCCCATACCACCCGATCCTCCTCCAGAATTTGGAATAGGGCCCATGGATGCACTCCCCTGTGCCCCAATAGTGGTAATATACTGGACCCCTACAGTTTGGGAAGTGGTCCTAACTCTAGAGGTGATGCCCACACTTGGCACGCTCATATTCTATGTAGATGATGAGCCTGATAACGTACCCCCAAAGAATAATGAAGCTATCTGTGCTGCCATTGGTGTACTTGTTATCTAACCTATTTCTGTGCTTTTACTTCCTAAATTAAAACTACCTTTACCTATTGTACTAGATACTGGAAAACCAAGCGGAAGGGCTAGGTCAACAGGTTGGCTTAGATGCACACCCATGGCCCAGGTCATATCTACTAGTGCGCTTTCATGTGAGGTCAAGAGGGTTCTCTATCATGCTTCCCTAGATGGGGGAGTTCCTGATGCTCTTTCTCTTCTTCCTCCCCATGAGCCTCAAATCCTTCACGAGCCATCTCTCTCCACAACACCATCCATTCTGTAATTTCTTGCCTCTTGCATAATTCCTCTCGCGTGCCTCATCATACTTCAGCCACCTTTCTTCCCTCTGCCATGTTGCCGCTAGGTCTGCCATCTTTCACCAATCTTATTCCTACCCCCATGCATGGGGATTCTTTATCCTTCCATGGGTTTAGTTACCAAGTTCAATGTTACCACTAGTATTTTGATTGCCAATGGAATACTTGCAAATATATCCATCTAGGATACCGTAGAAACTGGAACTCTGCTACCTCCGGGCACGAATAATTCAAAATTGAATACTCCAAGATATAGCTATTTAGGACACCGTGAAACCAGGTATCTACCACGTGAGTCCATCTTAGGTCAGCATCATATAGTGTTTGAAATTCCTCCTGTGTCCAAACAAGCATGCGATACCTCCAATTCTGCTTAGATGCATACGCAGTCAACCATTCATACAATTCTACTAGAAAGATAGCAAAGAAGCTTTTGTATAAACTATCATATAGATTCTACTCTACCCAAGTACGTGTACTAAATCTGGATCCAGTGTCAAACCTCCGTGTGTATTCTTCCTCCAGATCATGAATCCATTCTTCAACACTTGCCAAGGTTAGTCGGTATGTCTTCATTGCACTGAAACCATTTTAAAACAACTGAAAAAGAGGTCCCGGCAACCAAACCAATGATGTAGCCTAGAATTGTTAGTTAACACCTAGTCACACTGGCATATCACTCAGCCTAGGCTGAGCACTCACCCGAAGTGCGCAAAGGTATCGGGTCCCTCTTAATAGTTGCAGTAGCAGAATGGTGGTATGATAAAATAGTAAACATATATTTTAGGAACTAATCCATCCATTCACCATTTATATCCAACCAGATCTATAAGCGCTAAAGGTAAATCATCATGAAAGTAATAACATGCATTGATAAAACACATCACACACTATTTTTCGGCCAATTTCCTTTATCTATTCATTGAACCAACAATACAGTAGCTTCATACAATACCAGGCATGCATGCATGGATCTATTACAATTACCCAGTCACATGTACTCGTGTTTTTCCATTCCTCCAAACATGTGGTTCCATCCATATCTCTATGTATGTCTCTATATTCTCTAAGTAATTCATTACACACACACACACGAGATATATATATATATATATATATATATATATATATATATATATAGGGTGGGGAACTAACCCTTCACCACTTAACTCTACCAGAAATAGGTCGCATGCTAATAACAGCCACGCACCTTTTACAATTATAGCCATACATGCAAGTATGCTATCTATAGATTGTTGATAGTTAACTGAAGTGATGGATCTATTCTTAACTTTTCCCATGTAAGAGTGAGTTGACATGTCCTTCTAAAATTTCCATGAAGAGTGGCATGCAAATCTTGGCATCGCTTTGTGTACTCCGCATGCCAATCTCTAAGAATAGACCTGATCTCCAAAATCGGCTAAGTCCTTGAGAGTCTGACTCTACACCTCCGCGCGTGACGCCTTCCTATACCTTCACGCTTTTTCTCCTGTGCTATTCTTCCGTGCGGACTCTGTGTGTAAGTTCAACTAAGTGTTTTCTCTAATCAACAACATCCCACTAGATAAGTTCAACGGATTAAACTTTCACACTTGGAAAGTTAAAATCCAAATGCAATTAATGCATAAAAATCTATGGAGGATTGTATCAGGAGATGAATCAAAACCCACAGATGCTGCAAAACTAATAGAGTGGGAAACAAGGGATGATAGGGAAAAATAAATAATAGGACTTTCCTATCGACACTGAGCTACACTATGTGGATATGGAAAAATCTGCTAAAGAAATATGGGAACTACTCAGCAAAAATTTCGGTTCAAATGCAATCAATGCAAAATTTTCATTAAAACTTCAATTATTCAAACTCAAAATGAATGATAATGTGACAATGTCAAGTCACATCAATGAACTGAGATCACTCATAAGGCAACTTGCAGAAGTAAAAGCTGTAGTAGATGACGAAGATGCTAAAGCCATACTTCTAAACAATCTTCTTCCTAAATACAGTAATGTCATTTTCACTCTCAGACAGATGCCCTCACAATCACTAGAAGACATGATTTCTGTGCTCCTAGCTGAGGAGAAAAGAACAAAAGAAGACATTCAGGAAGAAAATGCCCTCTATACAAACAAAAGACATACAAATTTTTCAAAGAACAAAGAAGAAACAAAATGTTATTATTGCAAGAGAAAAGGACATAGAGCTTCTTTCTGTATTACTCGTGCCAAAGACATCATAAAAGGAAAGCTTAAAATGCAAGAGGCAAATGTAGCTACTCTTGAAGAAGAATAAAAATATAAGAACCAACACCGAGAAGAACACGACTACAATTTCGATGACTTTCTATTCTAGAAACACTCGGAGTGGGAGGCAAGGAGGAGGAGGAAAACAACATCTCTTGTTAGTCACCAACAAAGAGATTGCTCAGCATATTGGTGACCTTCTTTCAGTTGTGTTGTGTGTTTATTTTCTATTGTAATAATGAACAAAAGTCCCATTCCTGTTCAAAACATGTTTCTTTCCTTCTACAATCTCCTCTTCTGTATTGAAAATGGTAAGAGCAAAAATAATGTACTGTGCTATGAAATGGTTGTTGGTTCCATTCTAAAACCTTCTTGAGAGTTTGTGGATCTCTTGAAAAACACATACAGATATGGTTGTTGGTTGTCCTAGAAAACCTTCTTGTGGTTAGTGGTTAACCAATTGTAAAACCATATGTAAAACATGAGCAAGTACAGGAGATAGCTTTCCCCATGTTCACACTAAGGGGGTGATTGTTAGGAAAATTATAACTATAGTGTGAACTAGAGGTTTATTCTAGTGTGTGTATAATGAGTTGTATCACACAACTCATCTAAGAGGGATAATAGGGATACTCTTCAAGATAAGCCTTGAATCCTTTTTAATAGGATCAAGCTTTGTGTATTAATATCCTCCTACTATTGGAATAATACATCCCGTGCATTTCATATTATATTCCTTGCAATGTTGAGTTCATTTACAAATCGACATAAGAAAAGGAGTTACAAGTTATCAAATATAGTTACTTGTTCGAGAAATAAGGTTCAAATGTTGAAGAGTTTGTGTATATAAAGGAATGTGAAAAGAAACACAATTGTCACTTGATGCTCCTAAATAAATAAAATTCTTAGTAATCCATTACGCATATATGACATAAGAAATGCGATTACAAAAAAAAGAGGAGTTCTTAGCTCAAAAATATAAATAAAATGATGAAGAGTTTGGACAAGTAATGGAAGGAAAATAATCAGATGGTGTCATAGAGAACAAGATTGATAAAATGCCTTGAAAGTGTGTGAAATAAGGGTTGATGCTTTGAATGAACAATAGAGTGAAGGAGATAGAAATAATATGATTGTTTGAGAATTATTTATAAGAGGAGATTGACAAACTAAGAAGGGTGATATGAGGTATGTTGTAGATTAGAAAATAGTGAGAAAAGAAAGAGAGACACCAATGAATGCTTAACAAGAATCGGTAAAGATATGGTGAATTTGCAAAATCTAGTACAATAGAAAAGTGCTCATGATCTATTGGTGAGGAAACATAGGTATTAGAAGATCAATTATGTTTTTAATTCTCTAAGTATGGGCTTAGATTGAAGAAGTAGGTGCTTCTTGTAAGTTGTAGATTTCACAACCAGGCTGAGTAGGTGCTTCTTGTGAGACTAATCATGATCACACATATGCTCTTTCCTCGTACTTTATAAGCAATCTTGGAAATTGGAAACGTGATCACTTCTATTTGTTTTCAGGAATTGAACTTTTCACTTAATCAAAGCTTGTTCTCGCATATGCTCTTTCCTCGTTCTTTATAAGTGACCTTGGAAATAAAAATGTGAGCTCTCTTCTTTCAAATTTTCCTCTACCTACCTCGGAAAACGTGGAAACCCTTATTTGTAGGACCCGCTCTACGGGAGGTTACTCTTGAAATACTAACTATATGTTACCTCAATCATATGCTAAGAAAAGTACTACTACTTTGTGTGTAAGGAACCTATTTAATCAAGATAAAATGAACAATTCACATTGTATTTCAGCAGGTGCGATTGATAAGGCTATTGCCCAATTACCATAAATATGGTAAGTGCTTTGGAATAAGCCATAAAAATCATTTGAAGAGTACCAAAATATCCCCAAAGTAGTCAACACATTGAGGGAACTGGCTGAAGAAATGGGTACCCCCATCCCAATTGACTAGTATTCCTTTATGAGATTAGAGTCATAGATATCCTTAGTGGTGACCCTAGTGCGATTCATTTTGAGCAAGATCTTTGCTCAAGGTTTTAAAGGGGGTAAAGTAAAGTTGAAAGCTAGCAATAACATTGCACTCGCTTGGGTATATTGTTGACACCTAGTTGAGAGAACCACCTAGGAAGCCACACACTTTCCAAGCCAAGCTAAGGTAGAGGCCAAAACAAATCATAAACAAAAACTCTCTTTTTGTTTCTTTCTTTTCATAGTAGTGTTCCACACTCGCATCAACATTCTCACGTTTATACCTTTTCATTTTTTCCAAACACTCATTTTTGGATTCATCTTTTGTACCTCATTAATCTTTCCAAATATTCTTTTTCATAGCCTTTTCACTATCCCAAATACTCCTTATTTGGGATCATTTTTCTATTATTTTCCCAATCTCCAAATTTTTCCTTATTTGGACTTGTTATTTTTCTTCATTTTTAGTCATTCACTACCTCTCTTTTTACTCTTAAAAATCCTCTTTTGGATCTTCTATGTCTTTTCCATCCTTTCAATACTTTTCCTTTATATGGAATCACTTCCTCACTTTCCTCACATTGCCTAAATATTATTTATGTGGGTCTATCATTGTTTTCCTTATAGTCTCTAAATACTTATCATTTGGACCTTTTTGTTCACATTTTTCATTTGATCTTGTTTAAATTCACTTTGAATTTTTTTCTTCCCATTCAAGCATTCCTTTTTCAAAATATTCAAATCTTTCTCTTTTTCGGATTTTATCTCATCTTGATTTTATCCCCATTTCATTCTAGTCTTAAACCTTTTGGATCAATTTTCCAAAGTTTAAGTTCTCATTCTCCCTTTCACATCAAGTCTTGAGTTGTGGGTATCCACATCCTCACTTGAGCATCTTCATTTTTTGACTTAACATCTTGACATTATTGTACCTACGTTGTCTTGATAAATCCCTTCCAATCTCATCTTTCATCAAGATTCAATCTTGTCATCCTCCTCTTACGTATTTTAGTTAAACACCATCCTTGTTGAACTATACATGATCATTTGTCTCGTGTCTTTAATTTGACAACCCATTTTTAAAATTATAGATGTCTTCATTATTTCTTTTCATAAAAATCACATTATTGACACTTGATTCTTATCCTTTCATTGTTAAAGCCTCTTCCTTATTAAAATTTTCTTGTTAAGGGTTAAAAACATCGTATATGATTCGAATAATTTCGATACCCTCTTCTATTATAGCATTCACATTACTAGATTTTGAAAACAATCAAATATTAATAACCAAATCATCTCCCATCTAGCATTTACTTTGCTAGAGGTAGAGTACATTCAAACTTTTTATCCTCGCTCCTCCATTCTAGCATTCACTTTGTTAGAGGTTGAGCATGTTTGAATCTTAAATTGAAAAATCCCCCTCCCATATAGCATAAAATTTTCTAGAGGAAAAGTTACGTTCAATCACATCGGACCCCTCTCCCATATTGGCATTCACTTGGCCAAGGGCTGTGTTTATCATCACTTTTACATGATTATACCTTGGCATTCACTTTGTTAAGAGTTGTATCCTCCAAATATTCCAAACACCTTTTCCATCTTAGCATTCACTTTGTTAAGGTAAAAATTAACGTAAACCTAATTGTAATTCTCTTTTACATCATGACATTCATATTGTTGTGGGTTGACTTATCTTTTACATATATCTTTCAATGCTTTGCATAGTCGATACAAGTTTGATTGGGGTCAAACTTCCTATACCACTATCTATACGCGCTTTGAAATGTAGTAGAAAATTGACTTTCCTTGCATTCGGGGGCAGTAATACCTTTGCATGACATAATATTTCACACATATGAACATGTTCAGTAGCATCCTCGATACCTCTATATTCTTGGAGATGAAGGGACATCTCCATATAAATGTTCTGGGGTTGCTGCAGGCCTTGACCACCTGACCCAGAACCTCCTTGGTTTCCTCTTCCTCCAATACCACTTGAACCATCGGAACTAGAATTTCCCATACCACCCGATCCTCCTCCAGAATTTGGAATAGGGCCCATGGATGCACTCCCCTGTGCCCCAATAGTGGTACTATCTTTGGACCCTACACTTTGGGAAGTGGTCCCAACTCTAGAGGTGATGCCCACACTTGGCACGCTCATATTCTATGTAGATGATGAGCCTGATAACGTATCCTCAAAGAATAATGAAGCTATCTGTGCTGCCATTGGTGTACTTGTTATCTAACCTATTTCTGTGCTTTCACTTCCTAAATTAAAACTACCTTTACCTATTGTACTAGATCTTTGGAAAACCAAGCGGAAGGGCTAGGTCAACGGGTTGGCTTAGATGCACACCCATGGCCCAGTCATATCTACTAGTGCGCTTTCATGTGAGGTGAAGAGGGTTCTCTATCATGCTTCCCTAGATGGGGAGTTCCGATGCTCTTTCTCTTCTTCCTCCCCATGAGCCTCAAATCCTTCACGAGCCATCTCTTTCCACAACACCATCCATTCGTAATTTCTTGCCTCTTGCATAATTCCCTCTCGCGTGCCTCATCATACTTTTCACCCACCTTTCTTCCCTCTTCCATGTTGCCGCTAGGTCTGCCATCTTTCACCAATCTTATTCCTACCCCATGCATGGGGATTCTTTATCCTTCCATGGGTTTAGTTACCAAGTTCAATGTTACCACTAGTATTTTGATTGCCAATGGAATACTTGCAAATATATCCATCTAGGATACCGTAGAAACCGGAACTCTGCTACCTCCAGCACGAATAATTCAAAATTGAATACTCCAAGATATAGCTATTTAGGACACCGTGAAACCAGGTATCTACCACGTGAGTCCATCTTAGGTCAAAGACATCATATAGTGTTTGAAATTCCTCCCTGTGTCCAAACAAGCATGCGATGCCTCCACCCGCTTTAGATGCATACGCAGATCAACCATTCGTATAATTCTACAAGAAAGATAGCAAAGAATATTTTGTATAAACTATCATATAGATTCTACTCTACCCAAGTGCGTGTACTAAATCGGATCCAGTGTCAAACCTCCGTGTGTATTCTTCCTCCGAGATCATGAATCTATTCTTCAACACTTGCCAAGGTTAGCCGGTATGTCTTCATCGCAAACCATTCTGAAACAACTGAAAAAGAGGTCCCGGCAACGGAACCAATGATGCAGCCTAGAATTGTTAGTTAACACCTAGTCACTGTTTGGCATATCACTCGGCCTAGGCCGAGCACTCACCCTAAGTGCGCAAAGGTATCGGGTCCCTCTTAATAGTTGCGGTATGAGAATGGTGGTATGATAAAATAGTAAACATATATTTTAGGAACTAATCCATCCATTCACCATTTATATCCAACCGGATCTATAAGCGCTAAAGGTAAATCATCATGAAAATAATAACATGCATTGATAAAACACATCACACACTTTTTTTCGGCCAATTTCCTTTATCTATTCATTGAATAAACAATAAAAAGTAGCTTCATACAATACCAGGCATGCATGCATGGATCTCTTACAATTACCCAGTCACATGTACTCGTGTTTGTCCATTCCTCCAAACATGTGGTTCCATCCATATCTCTATGTATGTATCTCTCTTCTCTAAGTAATTCATTACACACACACACACAGATATATATATATATATATATATATATATATATATATATAGGGGGGAACTAACCCTTCACCACTTAACTCTACCAGAAATAGGCCGCATGCTAATAATAGCCACGCACCTTTTTACAATTATAGCCATACATGCAAGTATGCTATCTATAGATTGTTGATAGTTAAATGAAGTGATGGATCTATTCTTAACTTTTTCCCATGTAAGAGTGAGTTGACATGTCCTTCAAAAATCTCCATGAAGAGTGGCGCGCAAATCTTGGCATCGCTTTGTGTACTCCGCATGCCAATTTCTAAGAATAGACATGATCTCTAAAATCGGCTAAGTCCTTGAGATTCTTACTCTACACCTCCGTGCGTGACGCCTTCCTATTACTTCACACTTTTTCTCCGTGCCATTCTTCCGCACGGACTTTGTGTGTAATTTCAACTAAGTGTTTTCTCTTATCAACAACATCCCACTAGATAAGTTCAACGGATTAAACTTTCACACTTGGAAAGTTAAAATCCAAATGCAATTAATGCATAAAAATTTATGGAGGATTGTATCAAGAGATGAATCAAAACCCACAGACATAATTGCAAAACTAATAGAGTGGGAAACAAGGGATGATAGGGAAAAATAAATAATAGGACTTTCCTATCCGACACTAAGCTACACTATGTGGATATGGAAAAATCTGCTAAAGAAATATGGGAACTACTCAAAGAAAATTTCGGTTCAAATGCAATCAATGCAAAATTTTCAGTAAAACTTCAATTATTCAAACTCAAAAGGAATGATAATGTGACAATGTCAAGTCACATCAATGAACCGAGATCACTCATAAGGCAACTTGCGAAGTAAAAGCTATAATAGATGACGAAGATGCTAAAGCCATACTTCTAAACAATATTCTTCCTAAATACAGTAATGTCATTTTCACTCTCGAGACAGATGCCCTCACAATCACTAGAAGACATGATTTGTGCTCCTAGTTGAGGAGAAAAGAACAAAAGAAGACATTCAGGAAGAAAATGCCCTCTATACAAACAAAAGACATACAAATTTTTCAAAGAACAAAGAAGAAACAAAATGTTATTATTGCAAGAGAAAAGGACATAGAGCTTCTTTCTGTATTACTCGTGCCAAAGACATCATAAAAGGAAAGCTTAAAATGCAAGAGGCAAATGTAGCTGCTGAAGAAGAATCAGAAATAGAAGAACCAACACCAGAAGAACTTGACTACAATTCCGATGACTTTCTATTCTAGAAACACTCGGAGGCTGGAGGCAAGGAGGAGGAGGAAAACAACATCTCTTGTTAGTCACCAACAAAGAGATTGCTCAGCATATTGGTGACCTTCTTTCAGTTGTGTTGTGTGTTTATTTTCTGTTGTAATAATGAACAAAAGTCCCATTCCTGTTCAAAACATGTTTCTTTCCTTCTACAATCTCCTCTTCTGTATTGAAAATGGTAAGAGCAAAAATAATGTATTGTGCTATGAAATGGTTGTTGGTTCCATTCTAAAACCTTCTTGAGAGTTTGTGGATCTCTTGAAAAACACATACAGATATGGTTGTTGGTTGTCCTAGAAAACCTTCTTGTGGTTAGTGGTTAACCAATTGTAAAACCATATGTAAAACATGAGCAAGTACATGAGATATCTTTCCCCATGTTCACACTAAGGGGGTGATTGTTAGGAAAATTATAATGTAGATCAAGAATTTCGCGTTTGTTACCTGTCCAAGTTAATGCACCAAACTAAACACAAGAACCCTGAAAAACCTCAATGAAATTGATACCTGATGAAGATGTAGACGGATGAGGAAGCCGATGTAGACAAGACGGGCGCACACGAGCAATTTGCACAATAGATCCGAGTAACCTGCAAAACACCGATGCTTGACAGAAAAAGATGGCGTTAGAAGATATATGGGTGGACTGCCCGAGAAGCGGGTCCGGGAAGCGATGAGCTTCCTTGGCGGATGTCAGTCCACGTTTTCAATAAAGAAAAGGAGCATACATGATAAAGGATGTAAATAAAGACTAGATTTTCTGATTGCAGTAATAAATCATGTAAAGCAATGAGCAGACAGAAAGTACAGAAAACAGGGAACAGGGAAATAATACTGGATTTGTGTTACCTGTGACCTTTTACCTGTCTGCAGAGAAATCGGCGTCGACTGGGTCTAATCGGCGGCGACTGATGTGATCGGCGTCGACTGAGACTGATCGGCGTCGACTGGACAAGATCAGTGTCAACTGAAGGCAGACTGAACAATCAGGGACTGTGCGATAGGATTGGAGGATTGGAAGGTGAATGTGGTCTGCTGGATGTGTCGAAGTTGGCGAGACACTGGAACAGGGTCACCAGATGATAGATGGTGATGCGACGCTGATATGAGCGAGGGACGAGTACGGTGCTCCTCTCGGGATTGATTTGGGACGAGGATCTGCCTAATTTGATACAATTGATGCTAAGAAGATCTCTCTTTCTCTCAATCTGTATCTTTCGCTCTTCTGTTCGCTTTTTTCGCTCGTTCGTAATCTCTTCCGTTCTCTTCCGTAGTCTCTTCGGTTGTTAGAACTGAGCTCTGGGCTTGCTTTTATAATCGGCGCCGCTCCTAGAAAATCGGCGCCGACCATATGGGTCGGCGCCGATCGCGGAGAAGACTCCCTAGGTGGCCAAATTGATCGATTCGAGAAAGATAAGACTTATCCCGACTACGGGAAATATCCCGCTTAGGGAAGATTAAAAATGGATGCGATGCATGGGTAGAATAAATTTGGGGTGGATAAGTGATTAAGATGCATGGGAAGAAGCGTAATCAAATATTTAATATTTAATCACTCATGGATAAGATGTGATGGGATGAATTAAATTTAGAGTAAGTGATTAAATCACAAATTGGATAATATCCCAAGGGGATAGTTGGTGACGTAAACGTGCCCCAGGTTACCTAGGCAAGTAAACGGATGGGAGGGACACTAAATTGAGTAACCAATTTTAGGTGTCTACATTTTGCCCCTTTTTGTCAAGTAACTTGCGATAAGCAAGGTTATGAGACAAAAACAAAGGGATGGAAAAAGAGAAGAAATTGTGGTGATGTGATCCCCCTCAAACTAGGGATGGGATGAATGATAGAACAGACGGTCCCGAGTTTGAAAGAGGTAGATGAAAAATGCAGGATGCCCCAGTCGGATGCCTGGAGTAGATCTGATCATTGAGGATGCATTAAAATAAACACCAGAGGCAGCAACCTAAGGAACTCACATTGGTAGGGAAAACTAGCCGGTCTCCTCATGAGACGACGTTAGTGCCTACTGAGACCGCGAGTGGAAGGAGAAGCTGCAAAAAAGCCGGCATCGAAGAGAGACACATTGGTAGGGAAAACTAGCCGGTCTCCTCATGAGGCAGCGTTAGTGCCTCTGAGACCCGTTTAACTCTAAGCTGCCGAAAGATACGAGTGTCCTACGCAAAGGGAACAAACCCGAAATAGACAATGACATCTAAAAGATGTGCCAAAAGGCAAGATTCAGCACACAACAATGATCAGATAGACCAAAAAAGCCAAGTATCAACACTATGGCAAAAAGAGATGGAAAATCGGCGGCGACTAAAATAATCGGCGCCGACCAAAAAGCGGCGTCGACCCAAAAAATCGGCGCCGACCAATCCAGACGCATATAAAAATGCGAACGGAAAACGTAAACGATTTATTTTCAACGTGACGATTGATTCAGAGAGAGATAGATTTGAGATTTGAGCGCATGATGGAAGCCTCACGGGAGGCGGACGAAGCGCGAGGAGGACACGACACAGGGTAAGTGATTATAATCGAACCCCTTAAATCGTTATGATTTTGTTTTTTGTTTGATTTTTTTTTTTTTTTTTGTTTGATGGATACGATAGGAGGCGAGTCGATTTACGTCCGGCGAGCGATCGGCGCCGATTGGTATAATCGGCGTCGACTAGTTTTGGATCGGCGTCGATTGGTAATAATCGGCGCCGACTAAAATGAGCAACGCGCCGATTTTATCAAATCGCGCCCGATTGATAGAAGTTCATTGATTTTTATGTTTTGGGAAGATGTGATTTATGAAAACAAGAGACTAATTATGCTTTTGATGTCGTGGATGCGAGCACGAGAGACTCTTCACATGAGGATGCCATCCGGAGCTATTTGAAGCGATCCTGCTGATGTGTGAGATCTGTATGGCGGCATTTAGAGCTGGCCGGGCTCGGGGATTTAGATATTATAGGCGAGTGCCACGGGATGTGGAGCTCATGCGAGCATTAGTGCGGCGGTGGGACAGCCACACGTGCACATTTTGGTTTAGGGGCGGGTGAGATGACTATCACCCATGAGGATGTATCGAGATCCTCCGATTACGAGGTCACGGGGACCCGGTGAGATCACACACCCGAGAAGCGGCGGCAGGCCCAGGCCACAGTGCGTTTGTACGAGAGACGAGAGCGAGATGACTCGGAGATAGTATCTGGGGCAGTGAGGATATCCTCACAGTACAGACAGGATAGCCCTCGGAGCAGGCGGATAGCCCTGATTCAGATGGCTATATCTTATTTTGCCTTGCCAGACTCAGGAGGTGGGAGATTCCCATTGCTACTGCTAGACTGCGTGTGCGACATCTTGCAGTACAGACAGATTTTTGCTTTCGCTGATGCCCTGATAGCTCAGATTTACTATGAGCTATGGATGTACACCACTGGTCGGAGGACAGGGATTGACGTTAGCTTTGTGCTCCATTGCTGGGCGTATGAGCACATAGCAGTGATTAGGCCATCCGGGCTTCCGTGGATGCCGGCAGCAGTGGGGGGTGTGGACTATGGATTTCGGAGATGGCGGGCTGACATGGCCGCAGGAGACACAGGTAGATCAGCTGAGTGGTACTCGGAGCGTTTTAGGACGCTTACACCAGATCAGGTTATCTGGAGACCATATCGGGCATTTCCGATATGGGTTGGTCAGGATGCTCACTTGGTAGCATTGAGACGGAGCCGAGTGGTCAGAGGTCGCAGACCAGACATGTGGGAGCGAGTCCCATTCATGCGGATACTGAGGCAGTTTGGTCTTGTACAGACAGTACCGGCCACATATACGCCATATAGGCGGGATGGCGAGAGGCATTTGCGATTTTGATCTACAGCCGACCGAGAGAGGCTCCACCTTCCGCAGACAGTGATGATGACGCGGGGGTGGATGAGGGCTACGCAGCGTGGTATGACACAGAGCTTCCACGACATCTCCCGCCCTCGATAGATGCTGGTGAGGAGGACATAGCTGCGACACTAGACAGACTAGAGGGAGAGCATGCCACACTGATACAGACACATCAGGTAGCTCTAGAGGAGATCAGGGCCTTGGCGAGAGGAGAGGATTCCACGATTGCGGAGAGACACTTGCTCGCGAGAGCGAGATACGGCGATCAGCGGCGGGACCGCTGGCCCCGGCTGAGGGAGGCCCTCAGGGCCAAATACGGAGAGACCGGTGCCATATCAGAGTCTGGCACACAGGGCACGGCTCTAGGAGGGATACCACCAGCAGCGCCAGCAGCCCCAGCAGCACCAGCAGCCTCGTTACGAGCACCGGGTACTGTGAGCCTTAGTACGTACCAGTCTCTCCTTGCTGAGGTGAGATATTATGAGGATGCCCTAGCGCAGCATGCCCCAGATGTGCCTCGGTATGGGGCGAGGAGGAGAGCAGGGACGGCTACAGCGAGCGGAGCCTCAGGCGGAGGGAGCACTGGGAGAGATCGAGGTGGGCCGAGACCTCCAGCAGCAGGTGCATCGAGCTCGGTAGGCGGCGGCCAGGAGAGACAGCCGGGTGGAGAGGAGGGTGGAGGAGATAGTGTCCTCCACGCTTCGGATTTTACTATATAGAGATTTGATAGACTTTTGTATTTGTATAGTGATGTAGCCTCGATTGGAAGGCATTGTATAGATGGCTCGATTAGAAGCCACCCATTTTTGTAAAAAACACACATGTATATATATAGATTGATCACGTTACTTGGCATATAATTGTACTCATGTTTTTTTTTTGGTTTTGATATACATGGATAGATGGATATAGATAGATGTTATTGGATAGATATAGACTGATAGATGATAGAAATAGATGTGATTGGATAGATATAGACTGATAAATGATATATGTGATGTGGATAGAACTTTGATAGATGGACATGATGTAACTTGGAGGTACATGTGTCTGATGTTTGGATTAGATATGGATAGATATAATGTATCTTGGATGTGCATTTTGATGGATAGATTTAGATATAGATAGATGTAACGTACCTTAGATGTACGTACTTTTCGATATTTTGATGGATAGATAGATAAATGTGTTTGATACATGGATGTAATTATAATGAGAAATGAATAAAGATAGATGTTTTGATAGATGATAGAAGATAAATTGTGATTGAATTAACATGTGAAATGTCAATTTAACAGGATGCAAGACAGAGAGATGGAGAATACTCCTTGCAAGAGCCTAAGATGAAAGCGGGAACAACCGTGACCTAGAAGAGAAGACACTCGGAAAAGAAGGGAAATGATAAGTCGGACTTCCAACCGACCATAGATAAAATCCCGATAAGAAACCGAAAGACCAAGCATACAAGGTCCTATATAAGATTAAAATAAACCTGACACTAACTAGTCGCAAACCAGATCTAGGATAGAAACGGAAAGAAAAGTAAGTAAGTACCTTGTTGGAATTTACAAGGGACAGAATACATGTCCATAATAGGGAAAGAGGATTCTCCATATGATCGACCAAAAGGTCCCAAAACTCAGCTTCATAGTTTTGATAGAAAAGCAAACTGATCGATACGGGAAGTTTGCTTGATATGGAAAGACTGATCGATGCGGGAAGTCTTTCAGTGATGCTAAAAAGTGTATAAACTGACTGGAAGGCTGATTGATTACAAGAAGCCTTGAGTATTTCTTTGAGAAACAGCCGTCCTTCAAGGGAGCGGTCTGTATTGTGAATTTTAATGATAGCCATCCTTCGAGGGTATGGTCTTTTTTTTTTTTTTAGAATTTTTGATTCACTTGATAATATATGGATAGCTGTCCTTCGAGGGATCAGTCTATCTTTTGGATAGCATCTTTCTTTCTTTTTTTTTTTTTTTTTTTTGAAACTTTTTTGGAAGAAGCTGAGTTTAGACCTAGATAGATCAGATGGAGGGGAAGAGAACATGGAAGAACATGTACTCTTGCCTCGAGCAGATCCGATTAAGATAAGTACTTGGGACAGATGAAGTGGTGATTAAGGTATTCCTACCATGAGGAGGAACATATCCAAAAAAAGCGTCTGATGAGTAGAGCCGCGATACTCATATTTAAGGTAAACGAGGCAATAGGCGGAGAACCACACAATTTCAAATCACCACGAAAGTAGATGACTGGTTACTAGGACGGATGAAAGATCTGAGTTGCGACTAGATTTGTGTAAGATAGATTTTAACAATAGAAGGGCCGTAAATGCAAGGCATTAAGAGGTTCCGCTTCAGGGATACCATCCATGGAGGATAAACGATAAGCCCCAGACCCATATTTATGAGTGATAATGTAGGGGCCCATCCAGTTGGGAGCAAACTTACCACGTTGACTCCTTTCGAGTGTAGTGACATTTTGATTTTCCTTAAGAACAAGGTCACCAATTTTGAAGTCACGGTGTTGCACATGCTTGTTATAAGCACGCTTGACACGCTCGAGATAGACTTGATGATGCTCAAGAGCGTTAAGACGCCGCTCATCTAATAATTCAAGTTGTGCTAGACGATTTTGACGATAATCCTCATCGGAGACAAATTCTCTGAGAGAAACACGGAGAGATGGGATTTGGACCTCTAAAGGAAGAACGGCCTCAGACCCATAGACGAGAGAGAAGGGAGTAGCACCAGTAGGAGTACGAATGCTAGTCCGATAAGCCCAGAGAGCGAAAGGGATATGTAGATGCCAATCCCTACCAGCTCGACTAGTTACCTTTGCGAGGATATTACGCAAAGTTTTATTGGAAGCTTCGGCTTGACCATTAGCTTGAGGATAGTATGGAGAAGAAAAACTGAGCTTGATATTGAAAGCGTTGCAGAGATTCTGCAAATCAGCGTTTTTGAAGGACTTACCATTATCTGTGATTAGCTTGTGTGGAACGGCAAAGCGACAAATGATGTGTTGATAGACGAAATCAACTATGGGCTTAGCCTTTGTTGAAGAAAGAGGGATGGCTTCTACCCACTTAGTAAAGTACTCAGTGGCAGTAATGATAGAATGATGACGTTGTGAAGAACGGGGATTGATGAGACCAATAAGATCAAGACCCCACTGCGAAAAAGGCCACAAATCCGCGCGAGTTGCAAAGCGACTAGGGATGTGCGTGAGATTGGAATGTTGCTGACACTTGACGCACTTCTTAGTGTATTCACAACAATCTTGATTAAGAGAAGGCCAATAATATCCCAAACGTAAGATGCGCTTGGCTACAGCTAAGCCACTAAAATGTCCACCACAAATACCGTCATGGACCTCCTGGATGGCTTTAGATGATTCATGGGTTTTGAGGCATCGAAGCAAAATACCATCAAAGCCGCGTTTGTAAAGAATCCCACCTAGGATAGTATAGCGATTGGCGCGTTGGACAAAAGATCTTCTACCATTGGAAGTCAGATCTGGAGGAAGGACCGAATGAGATAGATAATCAACTATCTGTTGATACCACTCATCCTGAGTATGGGTTGTGACAGCATTGATTGACGTTAATTGCCCAAGATAAGATGGTTGATCTAATCGTTGCACAGCCACATAAAGACGCGAGTCTTCGGTAAAAGGCGGGATAAGGGAGGCTAAAGAGGCCATGGTATCCGCAAATCGATTTGCAGTACGAGGAATGGATTGGATAGTGAAGCTATCGAAAGATTGGAGTTGGGCAAGAACGATGTCACGATATTTTTGAAGGATATCATTCTTGCATTGATAGACACCCGTGACCTGATTAACGATGAGTTCAGAATCACCGAAGATGTCAATATGACGAGCGCCGAGATTAACGGCATTTTGAAGACCTAAGACAAGAGCTTCGTACTCAGCCATATTATTGGTGCACTCAAAGTTTAATTTGTGTGCGACTGGGATAGGCGTACCCCAAGGAGGAATCATCACGAAACCCGCACCTCCCCCTTGCTGGCATTTGGATCCATCAAAGAAGAGTTTTACTTTAAATGGAGATAGACCAAAATCAATTTGTTGGATAAATTCATCGGGGAACTGAGCAAGGGGGTCACGAGTGTCCGGAAGAGGAGCACTAGCTAGTTGATCTGCAATAACCTGACCCTTGATAGCCTTTTGCGGGATAAACTCGAGGTCAAATTCTGTCATGAGCATAAGCCAACGAGTGATGCGATCATTGTGATAAGGCTTTGCATGGATTGTCTTAAGTGGATTGACACTTGTGACGATGTAAGTTTTGTGATTAAGAAGATAATGACGAAGCTTAGAAGTTGCAAAGAAGAGAGCGCCACATAGTTTTTCAGCCTCGGAGTAACGTGTCTCATACTCATGGAGGGTGCGACTGATGTAATAGACAGCTTGTTCTTTACCACAAGTGTCCCGATGCGAGATCATGGCTCCCAGAGCATGGTCAGTCACAGAGATATAAAGATAGAAAGGCTCCCCCTCGCGTGGAGGTGTAAGCACGGGTGGAGAAAGAAGATAAGCTTTGAGATCATCAAAGGCCTTTTGGCAATGCTCATCCCATTCGAAATGAACATTCTTACGGAGAAGATGGTGAAAAGGTTGACAACGGTCCGACAATTGGGAAATAAAACGACGCACTGATTGAAGACGTCCTTGGAGACTGCGGAGTTGCTTTAAGTTAGACGGGGGAGGCATCTCAAGGATGGCTTTTATTTTTGCGGGGTCAACTTCAATACCCCTGATGGAAATGATAAACCCTAAAAGTTTACCAGTGAGGACGCCAAACACGCATTTAGATGGATTTAGACGAAGACAGAAGCGGATAAGCCTCTCAAAGAGAGGCGCAAGGATGAAAAGATGCTCCTGACGGCGCTTGGACTTGCCGAGGAGGTCGTCAACATAATCCTCTACAGTTTTGTGTAAGAGATCATGGAAGATGTAGGTCATTGCTCGTTGATAAGTTGCTCCGGCGTTCTTAAGACCGAAAGGCATGACACGATAGCAAAAGGTCCCCCAAGGAGTTATGAAGGAAGTCTTATGTTGGTCTTCTGGTGCGATGAGGATTTGATTATATCCAGAGAAACCATCCATAAGAGAAAGCATCTCATGACCCGCAGTTAAATCTACGAGTTGATCGATATTAGGAAGAGGAAAATCATCCTTGGGACAGGCAAGATTAAGATCCCGGAAGTCGGTACAAATTCGAATCTTCCCAGTAGCTTTAGTTACTGGTACTACATTGGACACCCATTGCGGATAATCGATGGGTTGGATGAAGTTAGCCGAGAGCAAGCGTTGTAATTCTTCTTTAACAAGAAGGGCTACTCTAGGGTGCATTTTACGCAATTTTTGCTTGACTGGTTTGATGTTGGGAAGGGTAACGATATTGTGGACCACAATATCGGGATCGAGCCCTGGCATATCTTCATATGACCAAGCAAAGGCTTGACGATGTTTGGAAAGGAAAGTGGTAAAGTCCCCTAATTCTTGTGGATTAAGGGATTGGCCGACCTTAATGATGCGAGGGTCTTCAGAAGTCCCTATATTAAGGTCGATAGTGGCCTCGTTGAGAAGGGTAGACGTGTCAGAAGGAATGGTTTTGGGAAGATATGAATCCTCTGCCCCTAGATAGGTGAGGACAGAATCGTCATCCGCACAGTGGATAGTGTTGATAGTGGGAGAGTCGTCTCCAACTATTTCAGGGAAGATTAATGGTATAGAAGTGGACCGATTGTTAGTCTCATAGACTAACGGCCCTAAGGAAATGGTATTGATCAAAAAAAAAAGTTAGGTGGGATGGAAATGTCATCGTCCACATCAAGTGATGCTTCTGATTTAGTGGGGGAAGGTGGTTCTTCAGTAGGAAGAGGTTCATCAAGAATAGTGACGGTGGCTTTTGAAATGGGTTTAAATCCCAAACCAAATTTTTGATGTGGCATGAGAGTGGGAATGGATTTGAGGTCATGTATACCTTGTTCATATTTTCAAGGCCAAAACCTTTCCACGCGCATCGATATAGATAAGTTTTTGCAAGCGTGGGATTACGTAGATAATCAAACCCTGTTAGGTAAGGTTTGGCTCTAGGAGGAGAATCCGGGCGATAATGAGGTGTATCAAGACCACCAGTAGATGAAATTGAGTGCATTGATTGGGCGAGACCAATGGTGACGATGCGGCAGAGACTGTTTGATATTCGGAGTTGTTTATGCGGTCTACCATACTCATTAGGTTTGAGATGGGCATCGAAAGAAAAGAGAGGAAGCTCTCCTAGTGAGAAACGCTGCAATGTCTCTTCCAGATTTTGTAAATCCGGTAGTTTGGTTGCAGGTATAGAAGAAGATGAGGCCCTGTCCGGAGAACATGGATTTTCTTTTAAAGGGGCAGATCGTGTGGTCATGTCGCATTGTGCGGAAGGAAAAGGATCTCCTGGATGAGTATATATTTTGCCTTCATATTGATATTTTAGGCATCGATGGAGGGTGGATGGGACACAATGCATTGCGCGAATCCAGGAGCGTCCGAGGATCATGTTATAGTGGAACTTTCCTTCGACAATATAGAAGAGTTCATGAAGCAGCTTCTTACCTACTCGAATGGGTAAGACCACAGTTCCTAAAGTGACTGCTAGCTGATCGTTAAATGATCGAAGGGCGAAAGGTGGGGGTGACACCACATTCTTCGGTAACTTAAGTTGTTCGAATGTGTGGGAGGAGATGACATTGAGAGCAGCTCCACTATCGATCATAACACGTTTTAGGGTAGTGTTATTGATTTGGGTGTGATGAAGAGGAGCTTCAAATCCTGCGAAGAAAGAGGAGGAATTTCGAATCCTCGAAAGAAATGGCGGTTGATGGTCCATTCAGTCCAACAACTAACTCGAAGGGTTGGGGCTCATCGGAATTTACTGCGATGCGACGCAGATTATCGATTAGAGCCTGGCGATGTTGTGGGGAGGATTGGATGAGGTCAAAAAGAGACATTTTGACCGGAGCCTGGGTGAGTTGTTTCATAACACTCTCCTCGCGGATACGGGAACTTGAGCCGAGGTGCAGCACGAATGGAGACCTTGGGTCGTGGGGCTGATGAGGAAGGAGACACGCCTTCAGGGGCTGCAGAAATGACAACCCGTGGTCTAGATGTTGAAGATGAAGATGGGTTATCATAATGTTGGGTTCTAGTGGCGATATGGATTGTGTCAATTTGGGAAGGAGGGAGATCAAGTGGAGTGGAACCACTAGAGGTCTGAATGGATGGTTGAGGTTCGGATGAGGCTAGGGTGACAGGAGGTACTTGTTCCTCCTCCAGCAAGAGGTCACTTTCTTCCAGAAGGTTCTTGACAATGGCTTGAAGAGCTTTACATCCCTCAGTGTCATGACCTGGAGTACGGTGGTAAGCACAAATCAGATCAGAGTTAAACCAGGTAGGTTTCACTCCTTTGGGGTTATAAGGTTTAATCGGAGGAAGGGTTATAGATGCAGATTGGATAAGTTGATGAAGGATTTCGGTATAGAATCCGGTAGACGAAGAGGAGGATAGAGATGATGAAGATGGTTCTTTTACCTTAATCGACTGCCGAGGTAAGAGAACTTGCATGTTAGGTTTAACAGTCTGTTTAGGAATCCTCTTATTTGTTTGGACATTTGGAGGAGCAGTCTTGGGTGCTTGGGATGGGAGTAAATGAGACATGATTGACTTTGGTGGAGGAGGAGCCCCTAAAATAGACTTTGAAGGTGATGGAGATGTGATAAATTTTGTGGTCTTTGGAGACAAAGGGGGTTGTTTGGTTGAATTTACTGATGACTTAGATGATGTCGGTTTAGAAGAGGAAGAAGCCCCCAAAGTAGGTGAAATTGGAGGAAGATAGGGTGACTTGGTTTTTGGTAATGGTCCTGATAGAAGAGGTGATGTCTTTTTAGTAGGTAGGTCTATTTGTCGGGGTATTGATGAAGAATGTGTTGTGGATGAAGATGATGGCTTTGACGGGTGTGTAGAAGAACACGCCTTCTCAGCGGGCAAATCCAATCGTTTATGAGGCGTGGAGAGAGATTTTTGTGGAAGAGCACCAAGAGTCTTGATGGTCCGAAATATGGGCTTCCCTTTTTCAGGGATGGTGACAACTTCAACGGCATAAGGTGATTGCAACCTTTCCGGAGGAAGCAAATGGGGAGACACTGATGGTATGATGTTAGATTTTGGTTGTCTCGGTTTAGGTTCGGGAACCGAGCGTATAGATGTTGATGCTACTTCTTTTGATTTTTCCTGAATAGGTGAAGTAACATTAGTAATGGAAGAAGTAAGTGATGAAGAAGTTCCTTGCGAAGGGACCACTTTTGGTGTAGTGATCAGGGGTGGAACTACCGTAGGAAAAGAGATAGGAAGAGTCAAAGTCGAAGACACTTCCGTCGAAGTTGGCACGATTATAGGTATGTTCACTAAGGACATAGTTGTAGCGGGAATGGGAGCAACAGAAGTAGATGTGTCCGAAGTGGAAACTCGAAGGGATGTGATTGCCTCGAGCATTGAAAGAACGTCTGATGATGAGACAGATGCGGAAGACACTGTCTCGGGTATGGATGGGAGATCGGACGAAGGAGCGGAGAGAGATGAATCCGTGCTTAGCAATGTAGGAATATTCAAAGGTGGGCTATCGGAAGATGGGGGATTTTCAGTGATTGGTGAAGTGGGAGAGGGTTACGATTCGATTCGATTGCCGTGTTTGTAGATGGCGTGGTTTCGAAGCGGATTCTTGATAGAAATAGCGTTGATAATGTGGGTGTTTGGTTTTTGAGATTCTGAAGAATTATGATTTGGGGCATGATTGGGGAAGGGTTGTTTAAAAACGTCCAGTGCTTGATTTGGGGGAGCATTTGGGTTATCCAGGATAAGCTCGCCTTTATCAATGAATTTTTGGACAAGGTTTTTGAAAGTCTGACATCGTTCAATGTCATGACCTTTGGTTCTGTGATAATGACAGAAATCGTTTTCCCTAAACCAGAATGGACGTTCTCGGCTTTCATCAATGTCCCTAATGGGGGGAAGTTCGATCATGCGAACTTCCAACATTTTTTCTAAGATAGAGGCATATGATTCCCCCAAGGGAGCAAAGGATCGAGATGATGAAGCCCCTTTTCGAGCAGACGAAGGGTCTCTTCGTGGTGGTTGATTAGGAGTACTATCAGTTCTTGATGTTTTTAATACGATAGTATTTGTGGACCCTTGATTCTTATCTTTAGGAGGGAAAGAATTTGGTTTGGTGAACCGAGAAAAATCGGGTTTAGACTTGGAACGAAGTTTTAGTTTTCCTTGTTCAATGGCACGAGATTCGAGTTTGCGTGCCATCGTGAAGGCTTCTTCGAAAGTATGAAAAGTTTGGATTCTTAACGTGGAAGAAATGTGACTAGCACAAGATCGGGTGAACAACTCGATCTGTTGAGATTGAGGGAGGGAGAAGGACAATTGGTTGATTATCCCTCTCCAACGAGCGACAAAGTCTGCAATAGACTCATCGTCGAATTGGCGAATGTTGTAAAGATCTGTGATTGAGATCTTATGGGCAATATTTATTGAAAAGTTTTCAACAAACATTTGGGCCAATTGAGAGAAAGAAAATAATGAATGTTGAGGAATATTATTGTACCAGTCCAAAGCGGGACCCGCTAGAGACATAGGAAAGGTACGGAGCATGAGCTCCTGATCTTGGACAATGAGATAGCAAGCATGTTTGAATGCTCGCAGATGTTGTTGGGGGTCTTCCCGACTATGAAATTTTGAAAATTTGGGAAGTTCCCATTGGGGAGGATAAGGCTTAAAAGCCACCGAAGGATGAATGGGTTCATTGCATACTTCTTCAAAGGAGTATGAAGGGCGGGCTCCTTTTGTGGAGGCTTCCAAGTCTGCAATTTTCTTGAAGAGAAATTGAACCACATCCGATTGGGGAGGAGGTACATTGGTTTGTCCTATATGAGAAGCAAGTAGTGGGTGTTGTTGAGGTGTCGATGGGGGATTCATCTGTTGTTGGATAGGATGATAAGAGGAATAACCAGGTGTTCTGGGTGACACCGGGTGGGGTATTTGCTGTGAGGCAGCTTGCGTATAGGCAGGCTGCGAGATAATAAGTGGTTGAGCAAATAAAGGTTGGGTGACGGATGGAGCCTGTGATTGGTGGACTCCTATGTTTGTTGATTGAATCGGGATAGATTGAGGAATATGAGTGTTGGTTGGATTGGTCATGTTGGGGAACAAGACCTGAAAGGGGCCTTCTACTGCCGAATTAGGTATCAAGGGTGCCGATACTAGAGGATGGGCGAATGTCACGATCGCTGGAATATTGGAAGAAAGACCCCCTAGAGGACGAGAAGTAGGAGCCAACTGCCTATTCGGAGGGGGTTGACTCATGAAGAGGTATTGACCTTGAGAAGCGATAGAGGGCATAGACGAATTGACGGCAATGTGCGGATGTGCAGACGCATTTACTATAGCAAGGGCAGAAGACCTCTCAGAAATGGGTTGTGGAATATTCGAGGTAACTGCAGTGTTAGGGATAGGTAAGACTAATTGAGAATTAGTCGACATGGTAGGTGGAAGAGAAAAGGGAGGCATAGGGACCTCGCCCTTCTCCGTGGCTCGAGGCAAGAGAGAGGATGAAAACTGTTCTACATAGGCCTGGGATGAACCACGAGGATAATCGTACACTTGTTGGATTGGTGGTCCTTGATCAGATATTCGAATGGACTTGTGTACTAGGTAGTCCATGAGGGTTGCGGATTGCGATCAAGGAGAGCCTGAAATTCAGGATCTCCGCGAGGAATAGACTCCGAATCAGAAGATATTTCTGATGGACTAGGAGAAGCTGGACGTGATGGGATTGTTTTGGCTTGATGGAAGGGATTATACGACCATGAGGGGGAACCAACTAACAGTGGTCCCGAGGAAGATGGGAGGGGTGCCGAAACATCCACGCTGGTGGTGATTTCGGAGGAAGAAGGAACCTGTTGGGCCATTTTCCTAGATTGCGACCGGGTGATAACCGTCATAAACAAGCAAGAAAGAAGATTATCCTAACTAATGCACAAACAATTCAAGCAACGCAAGTGATTATCTCCTTTAAATTTTGATGCTTTTAAGAAAAGAAAATGTTAGGGAAGGCTTTTTAGAACAGGAACTACTCAGATAGCCAAACTAAGGATGGTTTGGGTAATGTTTGGTGAGGAGTCGAAGGCACTTGATAAAAGACAGTGCGTGGCTTGATATAGGGGCCTACCCCGCACTTCACACCGCTGCGATAAGGGAGTCGGGTGCTTTGCCAATATATACCAAAATCTTCCGTGAATTTATAGCGCGGCCCGAGTACCGCGTAGGCTCTTCCTCTTGGATATCACTTCCAAGTAGGCGAGGCCAGGGAAGGAGTTTTGTTTAAATGCTTTATACCTAGTGATTTTGGCTTTGTGTGCAAGGGTGAAAAATAAAAATCAAATAGTGTCACTACCGATTTTGATCAATTCTCCAACCTAATTAAGACTAGATGAAAAAGCATGCAGCAATGACAAAGAAAAGGTTCTTTTTAAGCACTTAAAACGAAATGTTTGATTTCGATGAAGACAAGTCAAACAAGTTCTTTCCCAAATGCGATTAAGTTCTTTTTAAGCACCAAAAAAAACTGAAGTATTTGGATGTGATAGACAACCAACAAAGAAATCCTAAAAAGGAGAAAACACCGAAAAAGAGGAATACCTGTAGGTTTAGCTCTCCAAGGTGTGTGGACTTCAAAAAGCGCGTTGTTGAGCTCTTCCCCTCGAACAATCCCACGAACAAGCAAAGTGCTCCGCAAGAAAGGATCAAGCAAACAACAAACAAGATCCGGAAAGATACATCCAGATAATGGCGAAACGAAAAACTTCTATTTTAAGAAAATAGAAAAATTTCAAGATAATGATTTCGCCTAAGAGCAAAATTGAAATGATGAACAGAAATGCTCAAATAGGACTGATAGAAATCAGTGAAGAAAAGGAACAAAGTTCAAAACTAGGAAAGAAGTGAACTTACCAATAAGGGACTTTGGTTCAAGTCCCACCGGGCGTGCCAGAATGTAGATCAAGAATTTCGCGTTTGTTACCTGTCCAAGTTAATGCACCAAACTAAACACAAGAACCCTGAAAAACCTCAATGAAATTGATACCTGATGAAGATGTAGACGGATGAGGAAGCCGATGTAGACAAGACGGGCGCACACGAGCAATTTGCACAATAGATCCGAGTAACCTGCAAAACACCGATGCTTGACAGAAAAAGATGGCGTTAGAAGATATATGGGTGGGCGCTTAGAAGCGGGTCCGGGAAGCGATGAGCTTCCTTGGCGGATGTCAGTCCACGTTTTCAATAAAGAAAAGGAGCATACATGATAAAGGATGTAAATAAAGACTAGATTTTCTGATTGCAGTAATAAAAGCAGCTGAAAGCAATGAGAGAGAAATACGAAAAGCGAGGAACAGGGAAATATCTGGATTTGTGTTACTGTGACCTTTTATCTGTCAGAGAAATCGGCGTCGGCCCAGGTCTAATCGGCGGCGGCCCGATGTGATTAGCGTCGGCCCAGGGGCCCGATCGGCGTCGATGGACAAGATCGAGTGTCAGCGAAGCGAAGCCCGAACAATCAGGGACTGTGCGATAGGATTGGAGGATTGGAAGGTGAATGTGGTCTGCTGGATGTGTCGAAGTTGGCGAGACACTGGAACAGGGTCACCAGATGATAGATGGTGATGCGACGCTGATATGACAGGGACAGAGTAACGGTGCTCCTCTCAGGGATTGATTTGGACAGGATCTGCCCTAATTTGATACAATTGATGCTAAGAAGATCTCTCTTTCTCTCAATCTGTATCTTTCGCTCTTCTGTTCGCTTTTTTCGCTCGTTCGTAATCTCTTCCGTTCTCTTCCGTAGTCTCTTCGGTTGTTAGAACTGAGCTCTGGGCTTGCTTTTATAATCGGCGCCGCTCCTAGAAAATCGGCGCCGACCATATGGGTCGGCGCCGATCGCGGAGAAGACTCCCTAGGTGGCCAAATTGATCGATTCGAGAAAGATAAGACTTATCCCGACTACGGGAAATATCCCGCTTAGGGAAGATTAAAAATGGATGCAATGCATGGGTAGAATAAATTTGGGGTGGATAAGTGATTAAGATGCATGGGAAGAAGCGTAATTAAATATTTAATTATTTAATTACTCATGGGTAAGATGTGATGTGATGAATTAAATTTAGAGTAAGTGATTAAATCACAAATTGGATAATATCCCAAGGGGATAGTTGGTGACGTAAACGTGCCCCAGGTTACCTAGGCAAGTAAACGGATGGGAGGGACACTAAATTGAGTAACCAATTTTAGGTGTCTACATTTTGCCCCTTTTTGTCAAGTAACTTGCGATAAGCAAGGTTATGAGACAAAAACAAAGGGATGGAAAAAGAGAAGAAATTGTGGTGATGTGATCCCCCTCAAACTAGGGATGGGATGAATGATAGAACAGACGGTCCCGAGTTTGAAAGAGGTAGATGAAAAATGCAGGATGCCCCAGTCGGATGCCTGGAGTAGATCTGATCATTGAGGATGCATTAAAATAAACACCAGGGGCAGCAACCTAAGGAACTCACATTGGTAGGGAAAACTAGCCGGTCTCCTCATGAGACGACGTTAGTGCCTACAGACCCGCGAGTGGAAGGAGAACTGCAAAAAAAGCCAGCATCGAAAGAGAGACACATTGGTAGGGAAAACTAGCCGGTCTCCTCATGAGACGACGTTAGTGCCTACAGACCCGTTTAACTCTAAGCTGCCGAAAGATACGAGTGTCCTACGCAAAGGGAACAAACCCGAAATAGACAATGACATCTAAAAGATGTGCCAAAAGGCAAGATTCAGCACACAACAATGATCAGATAGACCAAAAAAGCCAAGTATCAACACTATGGCAAAAAGAGATGGAAAATCGGCGGCGACTAAAATAATCGGCGCCGACCAAAACAAGCGGCGTCGACCCAAAAAATCGGCGCCGACCAATCCAGACGCATATAAAAATGCGAACGGAAAACGTAAACGATTTATTTTCAACGTGACGATTGATTCAGAGAGAGATAGATTTGAGATTTGAACGCAATGGAAGCCTCTGGGAGCGGACAGAAGCGCAGGAGGACACGACCTGGGGTAAGTGATTATAATCGAACCCCTTCGTCGTTATGATTTTGTTTTTTGTTTGATTTTTTTTTTTTTTTTTTTTTTTGTTTGATGGATACGAGGCCAGGGTCTGATTTACGTCCGGCCAGGCAGTCGGCGCCGATTGGTATAATCGGCGTCGACTAGTTTTGGATCGGCGTCGATTGGTAATAATCGGCGCCGACTAAAATGAACGACGCCGATTTTATCAAATCGACGCCGACTGATAGAAGTTCATTGATTTTTATGTTTTGGGAAGATGTGATTTATGAAAACAAGAGACTAATTATGCTTTTGATGTCGTGGATGCAGGCACGAGAGACTCTTCACATGAGGGATGCCATCCCGGAGCTATTGGAGACGATCCTGCCTGATGTGACAGATGCAGACTGGCAGCATTTAGAGCTGGCCGGGCTCGGGGGATTTAGATATTATAGACGAGTGCCACGGGATGTGGAGCTCATGCGAGCATTAGTGCGACGGTGGGACAGCCACACGTGCACATTTTGGTTTAGGACGGGTGAGATGACTATCACCCATGAGGATGTATACAGGATCCTCCGACACCGATTCACAGGGGACCCGATTGAGATCACACCCGAGAGAAGAAGCGGCGGGCCCAGTGCGGTTTGTCACGACAGACAGAGCGAGATGATTCGGAGATAGTATGCAGGGCAGTAATATTATTACGAAGAAGGTATATCTATGTGTTATTGTCATTTATCTTTGTTTATTTGTCGATTTTACTTGTTTACATTTTGGCAAGCCTAGTGGGACCTCACCATCCATCTTCATTCATTTTCATTTCATCATTATTCATCTTGTAGTACACATTTTAAAATTCCCTAACCATTATGTATCGATTTTTATCATATTTCCATTTTTGTTTAGTGTGTTTTGTTGTTGTGTTCGTAGGGGCATTTGCGAGCACTTGGAAGTAGAAATTGAAGCTACACAAATAAAAAAATTAATTTTTGTTCTTGTGTGTTGTTTTAAGTGTGTTTTTGACTTTTTTGTAGGTGTTTGTAACTTTCGGAAGCAAAAATTTGTTTTATATCGGTAAAAAAATTCATTTAGTACTTTTGCCTCTAAATTTAGTGGACTATTTAGTTGTAACTAATTTTGGGTGTGGAGTCTAACAGATTGATAGTTGTTTCATTGTTGGTTTCTAGTTTTTCAGGTCTCGAAAATTGTGCAAAAACTAAAAAAAGTAATCATATTTTATTTCACAAAAAAAAAAATGATCAAAAAAATCAAAAACAAAAAAATGGTTAAAACCCTAGCCAAACTCCTCCCCCTTACTACCTCCTACCACTACCCTACCCAAGTTTGCCACAAATTTCCCGAGATGAGCCCTAGCTTGCAACTATTCCCCAATTTGGCGAGATAGCTCTTCGAGATAAAAATCCTACCCCTCGACCCCAAACTTACTTCCCCTAGCCGAACTTCCTATGACCTACCTACGGACCTTGTGACTCACTATCCCCTAAGTAACCTCGATTCCCCCATCCACCCTTAATCCCGAGCCCACCCTGTCTTGTATCCCAACTCCCTAGTCCGATCTCCCCCATCCCTACCCTTCGCTTTGGGCGAGTGAGCCGCAGACCTTGATCCCCCGCACCCTCCCCTGCTCACCTCGACTTCCTTAGTCACACTACCCGCATTGACCCCCTCACCACACACCTCTTCGCGATGAATCTTGTCTTTTCTTCATTGAGCTCTCCTTAACGACCTACAAATCCAAGCTCACAAGTGCCGCCGAGTCCATTTGACCCTGCATACCTACACACAACGAAAGCAAAGCAACAAGTAACCATAAAACCAAGAATCCCAAGACATTAGAAATTAGTTTTTTCACCTTAGTATATATGCTTCTACTATTAGGGATACTCACGGTTTTAACTTAGGTTTAGGTTTGTCTTAAATTTTTATTATTCATATACGTATTAACCTATAGGCTATGTCTTAGTATTTTAAAGTTTCCTTTAGTTAGCTTAACTTTATTTCATTTATTTTTCCTTAGTCATTACTTTACTTAATTAATTACTTAGTTTATTTTAATCAATCAATTAAATTATATTAATTAACTTAGGTGTTTAAAACTTAATTAGGCACTTTTTATTTAATTTTTTGCTACTTTTGCCACATGAACTAATTGTGAAATTTGTTTTTACGGGGTTATTGGACATTTTTGTCGATTATTATCATTTTCGGGCATCTTTTGTAAATGTTTAAATCATTTTGGCATTGACATTCTTGCTTTGTGTGATTTTTTTTGACATTCATTTTGTTTTTTTTTGTTTTTGTGAGACTAATCATGATCACACATATGCTCTTTCCTCGTACTTTATAAGCAATCTTGGAAATTGGAAACGTGATCACTTCTATTTGTTTTCAGGAATTGAACTTTTCACTTAATCAAAGCTTGTTCTCGCATATGCTCTTTCCTCGTTCTTTATAAGTGACCTTGGAAATAAAAAATGTGAGCTCTCTTCTTTCAAATTTTCCTCTACCTACCTCAGGAAAACGTGGAAACCCTTATTTGTAGGACCCGCTCTATAGGAGGTTACTCTTAAAATACTAACTATATGTTACCTCAATCATATGCTAAGAAAAGTACTACTACTTTGTGTGTAAGGAACCTATTTAATCAAGATAAAATGAACAATTCACATTGTATTCGCAGAGTGCGATTGATAAGGCTATTGCCCAATTACCATAAATATGGGAAGTGCTTTGGAATAAGCCATAAAAATCATTTGAAGAGTACCACAAGAACCCCAAAGTAGTCAACACATTGAGGGAATTGGATGAAGAAATGGGTACCCCCATCCCAATTGACTAGTATTCCTTTGTGAGATTAGAGTCACAGATATCCTTAGTGGTGACCCCAGTGCGATTCATTTTGAGCAATATCTTTTCTCAAGGTTTCAAAGGGGGTAAAGTAAAGTTGAAAGCTAGCAATAACATTGCATTTGCTTGGGTATATTGTTGACACCTAGTTGAGAGAACCACCTAGGAAGCCACACACTATCCAAGCCAAGCTAAGGTAGAGGCCAAAACAAACCATAAACAAAACTCTCTTTTTGTTTCTTTCTTTTCATAGTAGTGTTCCACACTCGCATCAACATTCTCACGTTTATACCTTTTCATTTTTCCAAACACTCTTTTTTGGATTCATCTTTTGTACCTCATTAATCTTTCCAAATATTCTTTATTTGGATTCTTTTTCATAGCCTTTTCACTATCCCAACTACTCCTTATTTGGGATCATTTTTCCATTATTTTCCCGATCTCCAAATTTTTCCTTATCTGGACTTGTTATTTTTCTTCATTTTTAGTCATGCACTACCTCTCTTTTTATTCTTATAAATCCTCTTTTGGATCTTCTATGTCTTTTCCATCCTTTCAATACTTTTCCTTTATATGGAATCACTTCCTCACTTTCCTCACATTGCCTAAATATTATTTATGTGGGTCTATCATTGTTTTCCTTATAGTCTCTAAATACTTATCATTTGGACCTTTTTGTTCACATTTTCATTTGATCTTGTTTAAATTCACTTTGAATTTTTTTCTTCCCATTCAAGCATTCCTTTTCAAAATATTCAAATCTTTCTCTTTTTCGGATTTTATCTCATCTTGATTTTATCCCCATTTCATTCTAGTCTTAAACCTTTTGGATCAATTTTCCAAAGTTTAAGTTCTCATTCTCCCTTTCACATCAAGTCTTGAGTTGTGGGTATCCACATCCTCACTTGAGCATCTTCATTTTTGACTTAACATCTTGACATTATTGTACCTACCTTGTCTTGATAAATCCCTTCCAATCTCATCTTTCATCAAGATTCAATCTTGTCATCCTCCTCTTACGTATTTTAGTTAAACACCATCCTTGTTGAACTATACATGATCATTTTCTCGTGTCTTTAATTTGACAACCCATTTTTAAAATTATAGATGTCTTCATTATTTCTTTTCATAAAAATCACATTATCTACACTTGAATCTTATCATTTCATTGCTAAATCCTTTTCCTTATTAAATTTTTCTTGTTAAGGGTTAAACACATCGTATATGATTCAAATAATTTTTGATACCCTCTTCTATTATAGCATTCACATTACTAGATTTTGAAAACAATCAAATATTAATAACCAAATCATCTCCCCATCTAGCATTTACTTTGCTTTAGAGGTAGAGTAAATTCAAACTTTTTATCCTCTCTCCTCCATTCTAGCATTCAATTTGTTAGAGGTTGAGCATGCTTGAATCTTAAATTGAAAAATCCCCCTCCCATATAGCATAAAATTTTTTAGAGGACAAGTTACGTTCAATCACATCGGACCCCTCTCCCATATTGGCATTCACTTGGCCAAGGGCTGTGTTTATCATCACTTTTACATGATTATACCTTGGCATTCACTTTGTTAAGAGTTGTATCCTCCAAATATTCCAAACACCTTTTCCATCTTAGCATTCACTTTGTTAAGGTAAAAATTAACGTAAACCTAATTGTAATTCTCTTTTACATCATGACATTCATATTTTTGTGGGTTGAGTTATCTTTTACATATCTCTTTACCCCCCTCCCTCCCCCTCTTTTAAAAATGTTTTGAAAAAGGCACAAAGACTATAGTCCTTTCGAAAGAAAATAAAAGTCTACAATCCTTTTAGAAATTCCAATAGTGAAGATGACCAAAATGAAGAGGATGTTCAAAATGACATATCTCCTAAAGAACAAGACCACATTGAAAATATCTTATGTATGAACAAAGACCAATTTTTTCTTCATCTCCTTAAGATGGGAGAAAAATTACCCTTTGATTTCGATGAGGATGTTTTAAGAACATTACTTGGAAAACCAAAAACCAAAAAGGGTAACCCATTCATGTAAAATAACAATGACGATGGATCTGGCTCTGGAAACACAAACAATGAAGATAAAGGCCAATCCACCTAAAATAATGAAAATGACGATGAATCAAACCCAACTAAATCAAACGCTAGGGACAAGGGAAAATCTACCGATTCAGCCACCGATCCCACAAAATCCCTCATGGATAAAATCAATGAGATGGCCAAACAATTAACTATCTTATCCTCCAAAGTCACTACTGAACCTTCTAATAAAGATTCCTCAAAAACTAGTGATGATTCATCTAAGAGCCACATTGTGTTTAAAAAAAGAACAACAAACCTAATCATGATGGTTGATCATCTATCTTATAACATTAATTACCATTTTATCGTGAATGGAAAATAATTAAAGACATTATCTCGGGTATGTAACACCAAGGTAAATAGTTTAATTTTGATGAATTGTGTCCTACCCCTTTGATAAGGACATCTTATGCATACCCTTTCCTAAATCATTTGAAATGCCCAAGTTTAATAAATACAAGGGAAATAATGATCCAAGAGATCACATCAAGGAATTTTACATGGATTTCCAAGAGATGGCATACAATGATATTTTCCTATTGTGTCTCTTTCCACGTAGTCTAAGGGGACAAGCCTTTAACTTGGTTCTTACACCTCCCCAAGGGTTCTATCATTACTTTTACAAACCTCTCAAAGAAGTTTGTTAAACATTTCTCATTCAATCTAGACTCCAAAATAACCATGATGGACTTGTGTAATGCTAAACAATGCTCCAATGAAACCATTGCAAAGTTATTACAAATATTGTGTGGAATCGCAAGCCAATTCCCAAAAAATAGCGGTGATTATTTTTCTCCCAAATCTCACTAGAGAACTATCCTTTCACATGCAAATGCACTACCTCAATACTTTTGAGGAAGTTATCGAGAAAGGATCACAAATTGAAAAATCCCTTATCGCAAAAGGTTTGATCAAACCTCACTCAAAGGATAAAGGGAACCACAACAACAATAACAATAAATCTTACCATGAAAAATCTAAAAGTGTCAATCAAAACCACAATTTTGTCAACGATGGTGTCAAATATAATCTGAAACGTGCACAACATTCAAAAGAATTAAGATAAGCCTAAAAATTCTAAACAACCTCTCATTGTTTCAAGTAAAGAGTATTTCTCATCTTGTAATTCCAAATGACGTCATTTCACTCCTTTAGGAGAACCTCTCTCAAATGTCCCATGACAACTTGCCAATGGAAACATGGTGACGTATCTGTTCAAGGCCTTGGGTTGAAGAAGAACCTAAATTTGATTAGTACAAAACTGACACTTACTATGACTCTCATTACATTGATGGTCACCAAACCGATTGATGTGTATGTTTATGTCACTATGTCCAAGACCTCATCTATAATAGAGATATTAACGTTGAAAAAAATTGTCAAATAAAACACCAAATGAAAATATTAAAGTGTTTTCAAACCCATTTCCTAAACATGGTGTTGATAATAAAAATGTTGATAAAGGCCACTCCTCCAATAACGTTGATCAAAATTCAATTATTTCATTTATTGAGGAAGTGCCTCCTATAGTCACCACCATTAAATTAAAACCTCGAATAATGCTACAACCACATGTCAAAAGAGAATCTGGGTTCTTGCAGAAAATAAATCGTCTATGTCTTCTACAGAGCCTCAAGTGTCTAAACCCACGACTCCCTCAAACCCAGTGAACCTTCGATGATAAATATTCTACTTAAGTCAAGTATGACCTCATAAAATAGTTAGTGACCACACCTACATATATCTATCTAATGGAGCTATTAAAAGATTCACCTAACTTCTAGGACATCCTCACTCATACTCTTCATGAAGCATGTGTTTTTTACCCTTAATGTTTAGTAGTTCCAAGCTATGATTTCCAACCTTTCGTCTAAAAGTTCCATATCGTCTTTCGGTCCTCAGGATATGATGAACCCCAATCTTCTTAATAAAAATATTTATACATCGAAGCCTACATAACAAAACATAAGGTCAAAAGGATTCTTATAGACAATGAAGTAACTATTAACATATTATCCATGAAAATGCTACGTTTTCTTGGTCACACAGAAGAACGAATTAGATGAAAATTTCATTACCATTCATGGTTATGAAAATACCAAATGAGAATACTCTAGTGCTTTGTCACTCTTCCTATACAAGTTTTCCCTCAACTTCTTGATGCCATTTTCATGTTGTGGATGTGGAAACATCATATAACCTCCTTCTAGGTAGACCTTGGATACATGCGATGCAAGCCATGCCCTCCACCTTCCATTAGTGTATCAAATTCCCACACAATGACAAAGAGTTCACCATACTTATTGATGCTAAACCCTTTGATTATTGTAAACTCCTAGAAGTAAGGTATAATGTAGCTAATTAATGTCAATTGTAGCTTAGATGAACTTTGCGTCATATTGGTTTCTAGCAAGCACATTGATCCTAAAACACTATTACGCTCTCATGCCTCCACATCATCTTTAGAAGCATCTTCATCCAAACCATCACCTGAGATTAAATTATCCCATCAAGGTCTTGGTGAGTACACAATTAAAAATGTAATTCTTGTTATCCAACTCCCATTATCACCTCACAAATATGGACGCCCTAACACTCCCCACTTACAAGAACCTCCAATTTACTATCTGGGAACTACTCTTTGGAGATGATATGGATATTTAGAAGATGAACACATTCAAGGTTCCAAAAATCTTGGCTATACGAGGATTGGATGGAAGAATGATAGGAATCCAATGATTATACCAAGACACATAAAATGATGAAAAATATGAACTAGAAAGTAAGATGGATTGGCTCACAAGGACATGACATTCCTCACATACATCAAAAGGGTTACACTTTGTTGGTTGGATATTTTGTCAAACCAAAATATGAGGTTCAACCACAGTACATGGGATAATATCCCTCCTCAAAGACAGGTGAGGCTGCCTGTTTATTGCTAACCTAAAACACAGTAAATAATATATACAATATTCACACTAATCTAACCATTGGGGGTTGGGATGAAATCCCGAAATCCACATTCACACGATTCAAGGATATTGCTTTCGTAAGTGAAATAGGTTAGAAACTGTTACAGTGAAAGAAGCACGGTAGAAAAGAAATGGGAGAAACGTATTTTCTTTCGAGTAAACACAGAGCACGAAATAATCATACGAGTTTTAGATCACAGATATAGTGTCCGAGATAATTAGAAACACTGAGATTCTATGCAAAGAATAGCTTTAAGATCATGAACATAAGAACACTGTCTTAAATAAGATATATTCCACAACACAAAGTCTGCAAAACAATATCAACTTCTATTCTTCAAAATGATTGAAAGAAAACACAAAGTTTTTCTCCTTTCCAATAGCCTCTTAATGCTTCAAAAATTCTCGACCCTTTTAGAATGCACAAGCATCCCTTATTTATAACAAAAGAAGCTAGAGATTAAACAGGACAGATCCTGAAAAGTAGCATGCTAACTAGAGTTCAGCTTTGCATGATTCTCACGCAGGAGATCAAGTCAAAGTATGAATTAAAAATAATGACAAAATGGAAATAAAAGATATGTCATTCTAAAAATAGAAATGACATGGGACGTTGGAGCTCAATCCGAGTCATCATCTTTTGATTCTTCTCCTTTCTCTTCCTCCAGCTGAGACTGTTTGTTCCGGAACTCCTGGAACTTCCGAATAATGCCTTGCATTTCATTTTCATCAGGCGCAGTGGAATGATCATTCCACATTTCGCAGGTCTCATGGATATCACTGGCACTGCCGGGAAGCTTTTTCAACCTTTTGCTGAGCTTTCTTAAGGCCTCCAACGTATGTTCAATCCTCACAAACTGACCAATGACTTCAAGGTCGAATCCATCTACAGGTTCATGTTGAACAGTCTCTTGAACTTGTTTGAAGAGATCATCTGCTGATAGGGCACTTGAGTTCCCAACTGACACCTTTGGACAAATCTTTAGCAATTCTTCTTCCAGATCACTTTTCCCATCGATCAATTTATCTCTTGATTCTCTCAACTTGCTGCAGGCTTCGTTGAGGATCTTTACTCTGAACTTGATGGCCTTGATCAGCTGGAAGTGTTTATCTGTATGTGGAAGAACGCCTTCTTCTACCAAGAGATGTGCTGGTATTTGCTTTAGCACTTGGAGAGCTTCACAAGTCAAATCAAGCTGTCCAAGTTCTTCAGTGAATTCCTCATCCATCTTCTCTCCTTCCTTCTGAATCTCTGCCAAGGACTGATGAACTTTCACCACGTCTTGAATTACTTCCTTCCCTTGTTGGAGCAACTTTTGGATCCATTCATCAACCACCCTTCCTTTTTTAGTAATCTTCTCAATCGTAGGCACCGATGAGAAATCAAATCCGGTAGATACAGAAGAAGATGGTATGGATTCCAGGGGTGTTGAGAGTTTAATCAAAACCTCTGTCAACTGCTCCACTTTTTCCTTAAGCTCATTTCTGCTGTCCTTTGTTTCTTTCAACTTTTGGCACAGGACGTCTATGGAATCCTTTGCATCTTGCTGCGCCCCTTTTGCTGTCACTTTCCCTAGAGAGCCACCCTGGTTACCTTGTAATCAGCAGCTGTTACATCATCTTTAGTTTTGTCAGCTGAGGAGTGGCAATCTCTGCGAACTTATCTCCTGAAGCATCTACCAAAACCCTTGAAACTGTTTTGGGTTTCTTGGCTGATCTCGCAGTAGAAGCCTTAAGTGAGCTGAAATCAAAGGCTGGTAGGGGTACAATCACTTTCCTCTTCCTCGGAGTTTGCTCGAGTAGCCATTGTGGTGTATCAGAGGAAACTGCCAATGTTGTAGTAACTGGTATTCTACTCTCAAGGGGAGCAGATTCTACTATTGGAGGGGGAACAACAGTCAACGTGGTAGTAGGTGCAATGAATAGAGGCACAAAGTCAGTGGGGAGTGTTGGTGATCACTTGGGTTCCAGCAGAGAGGGGTGAGAGCCCGGAGAAAATATTGGCCATGCTTGAAGAAGTGGATGGGGAATGAGGAGGCTGAAGTGGTTGTTGAGGGGGAGGCACAGATTCAGTTTCCAAAGCCTTGACTGCAAGAGATAAGGTCTCTCCCGTTGAGCAATCAGCAAATGGTGAAGTCAAGGGCTGACTTCCTCCTTCTTCCAAATTAATTTCTCCTATTTCTGGTGGTGTTGGTGATTCTGGCACATCCACCGTTTGAGCTGGAGAGATAATTGAAGAGATTGGTCTTTCTTTCCTCTTCTTGGGAATCTTGATTTTTATAGACCCCCCAGTAGATTCCTTGTCCTTCTTCTTTTTGGAGGGCCCCGCCTCAGAAGCAGCCAATTTTGGAAACTTGTCATCTTTAAAATTCATGCCCCAAGAAGAGAGCCATTTCTTTGTACGAGCCAAAATTAGGGCTGACCTATCGGTGATAGAGGCTTTCTCGCTGGCCGACCAATCAATAGGTGGAAAAATGTATCGATCTTCGTTAAGCCCATCATAGGACATATCCAACACACTTTCATTGTCGGTCGTGCCATCTGGCAAATCAGAAAGCTCCAGCGTCTGGATCTCATCAATAGTTAACCGACTATTATCTTTTCTGCGAACTGCAACTTCGTTACGCAGATCCACCCAGATATCCTCAATGTCGGGCCTGTGCAGATGTAGGGCTCCATAGGTTCTCAGCACTCCTCGGATGTCAAAACCATCCCGAGACTTCATATGCTTCTTTAATTTCTCCTGAAGTTCACATTCGACATTTTTGGCCTTAGCCACTGTCGAGCAAGTATATCTCCCAATGGAAATTGGGAAGGATACTGCTGCCTTATGCTTGCTCTGTTGGAATTTGTGAAAATCCAATAGTTGTCTGACCAATTCTATTAGTATCAATCTATCTCCAGGATAACGAGGCAGACGGAAAGGCTCTCCAGAGTACATGACCGTTCGAAGGTAGGTAAACTTCTTAAACTGTAAGAAGATACATCCCCATTTAGATACTTCAGCCCATGCCTCGTCTGAGACCCTTGTTTTTCTCAGCCCTGGATTCAGCTGGCAGATGTTCTCATAGAAAAAGGTGTCATTTATCCTCCTAAAATGATCCTTGGACCCCTTCTTAGTTATTTGAGGATAATACTTATAGACTGGATTTGTCGTTCTGCTTCCTTTAGTCTCTAGCCCGGGATAGCTCCTCATTCCAGCTGCTGCATAGGCTACATATGAGAACATATAAAACTTTCCAGTTGACAGGACCGTCATCATCTGGGAATCAATTTCATCACTGATAAGGGTTCCCCAGTCAATCCCTTGCTGGTTCTTCTTGATGGTGACCATAAACTGATACATCCATCCATGAAATAAATTTGATTCCGGCAAGCCAAAAACCCGGCTCAGCAGGGTGATAATGTCATTGATTTCTTGTATGAAATCACATCTAGGAATAGTTCTTGGAAATCTAGATATTACTGGTTTTGCCTTGACCAAGAACTTCTTATTGACATCCTTAATGCAATTTTCCTGGTTACTGTCCCAGGCCTTCTGAGCCGACTTGATATCTAGGTCCCCATACTCCTCGAAATTAGGTAGTTTCAGGAGATCATCAAAATAAGCTCCATCTAGTTTGATAACTACCTCACCAGCCTGATTCCTTACTGAACGAGAAGCCGAGTCGTAACTGGACGCACAAGCCAAAACAAACTCTGGACATTGGGCAGACATGGGAAAGCCTGCTGCAAGGGGCAAGCCACTGTTAGCTAAAGCCATCATCCATGGGGTTTGAGAAGAACTCTTCACCCTATTCCAAAAGTCATCCATATCTATGTTGCCAAGTTCAGTATCCCTGATATCATAATTACAATCAATATATGATGGGGATTCTGGTTTCTTAAATTTGTACTTCATCCTGCTAGATTTTTCGGCCTTCTCCTGTGATGAACCAGGATCCGACATGAAGAATATTGGAAGGAGAAAGACTCGGAACTCCGGAGATGTGTGCACACCGAAAACCCGATTGATCAATGCGCGTGAAGTAGAGGAGAACCCGACTCGCAGAAGAAGATATCGGAAAACTTAGTGAACCCGACAGGTCTGATATGTCGGAATCTTGGCGAAACCCGACACTTGCTTTCAATGGCAGAAACAGGAGGTACCCCGGCACCCACTGTTAATGACGGAACCTGAAGAAAACCCGGCGTCCACTGTTGATGGCGGAACTTAGGAGGTGCCCGACACCCATTGTTGAGGTCGGAATGTTGAAAAACCCCGTCACTGCGAGCTTCCTTTGTATTTCGGACTTTTGAATCTGCAAAACAGCCTTCAAAATCCGGGAAACAAAAACAGAGTCTTTCCTTTGAATTTTCACATATAAAACATCCTTTCTTTTTGTGTTATTCATATTCCATACATCATGCAAGTAATTGGAATTTGGAAGGAACAGCACCAATTGATAGTCTCAAAAGAAAATAAACCCTAAAAACCCAAAACCCCTTCCAAAACAACATACGTAAAGAAGAAGGAAGAAAAACCCTCAACCACTGGCAAGAAATTGGAAAGAAAATACACGCAATCGATCCAGAAAAATCAAGAATAAAGAAGGAACGAAAAATACCTTCAATTCGAGACAGGTAAAATCGAAAACAAACGATCCAGTCTGGTAACGCGAGTTTGCGGGTTTTGGGAGCGGAAGAGCATGCGAAAAATCCACGAATTAAAAATATGAACGGTAAGAATGACGTGGAAATCCGGGTATTTATAGGAAAATCAGTAATAAATACACTTCAGCTCGGCACGTGCCACCTCACCAACCATTCGGCATGAATGCCACGTCAGTATGTTGGAGGAGTCCGAAAACCCGACACGAGGAGATTTAGTGCATTTCGGGTTTCGGGCTTCGGAAAACATGGAGCACCCAACATGTTTTGAATCATGAATGTTCCGATGCATTGAACTTCCGAAAACCCGATTTTAAAGGATTGAGCGGACTTCGGGAATCGGAGAACATGGCGCATAAAACATGTTTTGGAACATGAATGTCCCGATGCTTTAGAGTTCCGAAAACCCGAATACAAAGGATTGTCTTAACACAAGGCGGGTCTCGGGTTTCGGAAGTCACGCGACACAAAGCATGTTTTAACTCAAGTATGTTCCGATGAGTTGAATTTCCGAAAACCCGATTACAAAGGATTGTCTCATTGCAAGGCGGGTCTCGGGTTTCGGAGGTCATAAGACATAAAGCATGTTAAAACTTATGTCAAGCTGTTAGTAACACCCGAAAACCCGATTTTCTCTAAAAGAGGTCATGATGCAAAATCACTTCAAAAATTTTGTAGGGGTTATCCGATCGTTTTCGTTGTGAACTCAAAACGGGGATAACAGCTGGCTCCAGTTGGGGACTTTCTTTGTAATACCAAAGGAAGAGAACTCAGAATCTCTGGTCTCGCGGACCAGGGCCTTATCCAATGGGCTACGGGTCAAGGAGAAAACCAAAACAAAACAAAACGAAGAAAGAAAGAAAGAAAACCAAAAGCAAACACACAACAAAAGCAAAATATGTACAATGCAAGAGAGCATCTTGCATTAATGGTGGAACAACTTTAGATGTTGTCCACTGAAAGGCAAAGGGAGTAACCCTCCATCCAGATATGATAGAAGGAAACTATTTTCACCATTCAACTCGTGGATCTTGAAAGGTCCTTTCCATAAAGAATCAAATTTTCCATGCATTCCTTTTTGTTCTCTTCTTTTATCCCAAAGCAACACCAGATCTCCAATCTGGAAGTCACGTTGCTTGGATTTTTTATCAAAAATCTTCTTCACCCTGCTCTGATGATCTGCTATACGATCAATCACCTTGATTCGCTCTTCTTCTAGCTTGGTTAGGTACATAACCCTCTTTTCGATTGAATTCTGAAAAGCTACATCTTCAACCGCTTTCGCCAACTGTAAGGCCGGCAATTCTACTGAGATAGGAATTTCAGCATCAATCCCGTATAGCAATTGAAAAGGGGACATCCCTATGGCTCGCTTTGGAGTGATCCGATCAGCCCACAACGCATCATACAATGCTTTGTGCCAATTCCTTTGATTTTCGTCTACTAATTTCCTGATTATAGTAACCAGATTCTTATTGCTGGATTCAGCTTGCCCATTACCCTGGGGATAATAGTCAGATGAATGAGCCAAAGTAATGCCGAATCCATAGCAAAACTCAGTTAACTCATGTGACGAGAAATTGGAAGCATTATCCGCTACAATCTTATGAGGTACACCGAATCTAACAATTATGTTTTCCTTAAGGAATTTGCAAACAGCTTCAGAAGTTGCTTGCTTGATTGGTACAGCCTCTACCCACTTAGTAAAATAATCTGTAGCAGTTAGCACATAGTGGTGTCCAGCACTGGAAGCAGGATTCAATGTTCCGATAAAATCAATCCCCCATTGGCGAAAAGGTTCTTCAATCACCACAGGCTTCAGAGGAAGAGCTGCTAACTTGGGACGACCAACAAAATGTTGACAAGCTTCACATTTAGACACCCATTCTGCTGAGTCCCGGAAAAGAGTAGGCCAATAATACCTAGCCCGTAAGATCTTATACGCTGTTACAGAAGACGAAAAATGTCCTCCGCATGCTAGGCTATGAAAGGATTCTAATAACTTTTCCTGTTGCGATTTATCAACACAACGCAAGAAGACACCATCGATACCTTTCTTGTATATTGCATTATTCCACAAAAGGTATTTCGCAGATCTCAACTTGATGGTCCTCTTCTCTTTTTGATTTAAATGCGGAGGGCATTCACCATAAGTTAGGAAGAAAGTGATGTCCGTGTACCATTCATCGTCGTACCGACAAAAAGCACCGTGAGGCGCTCAAGAAGCGTATCTTGATCCTTCTCGCACTCTGCTTCAGCATGATTCTCTGCAATCAATTGACACAGGCCCCTTCCTCGTACCAACTTGGTAGGTTTGATGTCCAAGTCGTACTCCTGAACCTTAGCAATCCAAGTACCTCTTTGGCTTCCCAGCTCTTGTTGAGTCAGAATGGATTTAACAGCAGTATCAGGAACGAGAACACGAGTATGAGAATTCAGTACATAGTACCTGAAGTGTTTTACTACTCTTACCACTGCGTAAGCATGTTTTTCAATCTGCGACATCTTCAATTCATGCTCTTTCAACGGACAGCTCATGAATGCGATAGGAGCTTCAATGCCTTCTCCATTTTCCTGCATCAGGATCGCTGACACTGTGTGGGCAGAAGCATAGCTATACATGATGAAATCTTTCTTGAAGTCTGGACATACTAAGACAGGAGCACTAAGAACTGCCTTTTTTATTTCTTCAAATGCCAGCTTCCCTTCTGTACTCCATCGAAATGGAATTTTACTTTTCATCATTCCAAGGATATCCTTGGTCTTGTCAGCAAAATCAGGTACAAATCTTCTCAAAAATTAACCTTTCCGAAGAAAGAATGAACTCCTGTTTTACTTGTGGGCAAGGTAAGGCTCTGAATAGCCTTTACCCTGTCTGGGTCAATTTTAGTTCCTTCTCTAGTCACAATATGACCCAGCAGCTTTCCTTCTGTAACCCCGAACATGGATTTCTTAGGATTCAATGAAATTCCGTGACGTCTGCATCTCTGAAGTACCTGTTCTAAATGATCATAATGATCACTTCGTTTTTTAGAAAAGACAGTCAAGTCATCCAAATACACGACTATGACCTTACCCATCAGATCTCTGAATGCTAGGTCCATAGCTCTCTGAAAAGTAGCTCCTGCGTTGATCAAGCCGAATGGCATCCTCCTGTAAGCAAAGGTACCCCATGGGGTCGTGAAAGCTGTCTTGTGTTGATCCTCTGTAGTTACTTCGACTTGATTATATCCTGAAAACCCGTCGAGCATGGATAACATTTCAGATCCAGTTACAGTTTGTAATACCTGATCCATGATCGGCAAGGGATAGTTATCCTTCAGCGAGGACTGATTCAAGTTCCGAAAGTCAACACAAATCCGGATCTCGCCATTCTTCTTTCTGACAGGAACAATGTTTGCAATCCAAGTGGAATGATGGATTGGGAAAATAATCCTAGCATCTAACATCTTCTGAATTTCTGCCAGGATTGTCCCTGAAATCTTCGGATTATAATGTCTTTGCTTCTGTCTATACGGCTTGACATCATGCTTCAAAGGAATACTGTGCTGAACATCCTTGGGCTTGAAAGATTTCAAATCTGCATAGGACCATGCTAACACATCGATGTATTTCTTCAAAAGCGAAGTGAATCTTTCCTTCTCTTCAGGAGAACAACATTTACCGATATTCACCATCCGAGGTTGATCAGATGAACCTAGATTGATTTGATCCACTTCAGAGGAAGAAGCTCCTTCAACCTGCCTTTTGTTTTGGATGAAGCGATCATGTTTGTCAAACAGACCCTCCAGAGAAACCAGACCTTTTGGTATCTTGTTGCCTTTCAGCTGGATAAATTCACCATCAACCTCTTGATATGGATCTAAAATAGTTTCACGAAAGGCTGATTCCGAACCTTCAAAATACAGTTCACTGAAATTGTCAGCCTTTTCCAGGAAAGCCAACACTTGTTGATCATCATTGAATACCTGCCAGTGAGTTGCATTATCAGGGATGCTAGGGCGGTACACAATCTCGATAGAGTATGTGTCTTGCTTGAACTGAGGATGAGGAAGAAGAAGAGATGCAGATACGGCCAAAGAATCAGCCTTGTCATTATAATCTCTTAAAACTGCCTTAATAGAAAATGCATCAAAGCATTCTATACTATCCCACACTTTGTTCCTATAATGCCTCAACCGATCATTTTTCACCTGATATACACCCCTGACCTGATTAACAATCAGCTCTGCATCTCCCTGCACCTTGAGATTCTTGATTCCCTTCTGTCTGGCCAATTCTAATCCTAATAACAGGGCTTCATATTCGGCCGTGTTGTTAGTATTATCAAATTGCAACTTATAAGCTGATGGGAAAATCTCGGAGCTAGGAGATATGAGAACAACACCAGCGCCTGATCCAGAAGTTGAGCAGCTACCATCAAATTCGAGCGTCCAAATTGCATTGGGATCTTCCTCTTCCACATCTACAATGGGTATCTCTGAAGCCATGAAATAATTCCCGAAGCTAGCATCTTCGAAAAGAATCTGAGCCTTAGGATCATCTGATTTAGTCACCAAATACTTTGCCTGCGGTTCAGGATGAAGAACCTGTTGAACCCCTTTGACTGGGATCTTAGCTTTGGTCCAATCCATACTAATCTCTCCTCCGACATCTTTACAAAATCCTCTACCCAAGAGAATGCCGTAAGCTGCAGGAATATCTGCAACTAGGATAGTCATTTTCACTCTCTTCTCAGGAAAAGCAACAAATGCGAACTGTGCGTCCTTAATTTGACCAATCAGAGGGACTTGTTTAGTTTCCATGGAATAGCACCGTCCATATGATTTAGTCAAAGTAAGCCCAAGGGCATGGGCCACTTTTGCGGGCATAACATTATCAGAGGCCCCTGAATCAATGATGCAATTGCTGAGTTTAAACCCATTTATAAGTAGAGACAAATAAAATGGTTCAATCTTTCCTGAGGAAGAAGCAGAAGTCAGATTATTCTGAGGCGTGGGTTGAGTAGGATTTGAAAGGAGACCTTTAGCAGGTGATGGAACGGCCGCTTTACTTCTGATGAACTTGGCCAGCTTTTCAAATTGTTCGGGATTCGACTGAAGGTATTCTGCTTCTGACATTTGAATTTTGGTTCTCTTTGCATGATCAATAATATCGAAAGCAGTGTAAGAAGGAATGATAGTAGGCTCAGTTCTAATTATATGAGCTTGTGCTGGGGCACTGACCTTAGGAGAAGGAGAATAAGGAGCAGCTGTCTTTTTAGTAACCTCTCTTTCAGTTTGCGCCGAAATAGGGGTACCCCTTTTGACTATGGATACAGGAGGTTCCTTATTCTTCTCCTTAGTATTTTCCAGAGGCTTTCTGGGAACCTGAGATTGGGACCGAGTGAAAACAGCAAATGATTGACCATCTGGCTCACATTCATCTTCATCATATTCCAAATAACCAATGCTGGAGTCGCCAGCTGACTCATCATAAGACTCATCAGCATATCCTGAAGCTTCGAAATCCTCGCGGGAATCTTGTTCTTCTGGTTCATCATCTTCTTCAATTATTTCCACTGCTGCATTAACAGGCGGAGCTTCAATTGCTAGTCTCGGCTGAGCAGGAGCTAACCGTGGCCTATCTCTGGCAGGTGCACCATTGTTATTAAAATTCCACCTAGGGATATCCCGGTACGGAACATTGCTCACCTGCTGAGACACTTGCTTCTTTAAAGCAATCAAATCATTAGCCATTTTTTGAAACATAGGGTCAGTATTACCTTGAGAAGAACCTTGATTTTTGATTTTGGGTATATCTTTCTTGATCCTTCCGGCTAAGATGAGATCATCCTCTATTTCAGTAGCCGTTGACTGAGCAGTAGCCAAATCTGGGATAACCGACCTTCGTAATAAAAAACTTATATCAGGAGGTTGAGCATTGATGAAGAAGCACTTTTGGTTTTCCAAAGTTGGTACAGCTATAACTGGAATTTTCCGGATCAGCTTATTGAACTTAGCCACGAATTCCCGCATAGGTTCATGCGATTCCTTCTTCATATGAGTAAGCTGAGCTAACAATGCATGAGAATCTTCGGCTGGTTTGAAACGTGCCTCAAACTTGGTCCGCATGGTAGCCCAATCTGGAATGCATGCATTCGGGAGGTGATAAAACCATTCAGCTGCTACTCCCTGCAATGTTTCAACGAAGAGTCGAACAGAGACATCTTCGTGGGCTACTCCGAGGACACCGCATGCAACAAAGAAAGACGCAATATGCTCATCAGGATGCTGCTTCCCATCCCCATTGAACTTGGGAATGTTTTTACGTGATCCACGTGGTAACTCATGCAATGGAGGAGTCAAAGTAAGAGGACCAATGACTGCACCCCAAGGCACAGGTTGAACCGCCATCCTTCTGAAAAGAGTGCGTACAGGGATCCGGGTATCAGACAAGAGTAGTGCACGACAAGTTGCAGATGCTTCCCGTTCTTCAGGGATCCGATTTCTCCGAACAGGTGAAGAACTTCTGGCTCGGTTAGAGACAACGCTGTTGGGAGAAAGGCTGAAATTGTGCTGTTGCAGCAACTCAAAGAGTGGATCAATTTCACCTTGAGCTCGGCGAGACCGAGTGAAGACCCTCCTGGCCAGCTTGAACTGAAAGGAGATCTTATTAAAAATAAGGCAAATATGGAGTCGCCAGACACCGAGAGGATAAGCTTTATACTATTGATCCGTATTTCCCAGCGGAGTCGCCAAAAACTGTTGGTTGGATATTTTGTCAAACCAAAATATGAGGTTCAACCACAGTACATGGGATAATATCCCTCCTCAAAGACAGGTGAGGCTGCCTGTTTATTGCTAACCTAAAACACAGTAAATAATATATACAATATTCACACTAATCTAACCATTGGGGGTTGGGATGAAATCCCGAAATCCACATTCACACGATTCAAGGATATTGCTTTCGTAAGTGAAATAGGTTAGAAACTCACATAATGAAAGAAGCACGGTAGAAAAGAAATGGGAGAAACGTATTTTCTTTCGAGTAAACACAGAGCACGAAATAATCATACGAGTTTTAGATCACGATATATAGTGTCCGAGATAATTAGAAACACTGAGATTCTATGCAAAGAATAGCTTTAAGATCATGAACATAAGAACACTGTCTTAAATAAGATATATTCCACAACACAAAGTCTGCAAAACAATATCAACTTCTATTCTTCAAAATGATTGAAAGAAAACACAAAGTTTTTCTCCTTTCCAATAGCCTCTTAATGCTTCAAAAATTCTCGACCCTTTAGAATGCACAAGCATCCCTTATTTATAACAAAAGAAGCTAGAGATTAAACAGGACAGATCCTGAAAAGTAGCATGCTAACTAGAGTTCAGCTTTGCATGATTCTCACGCAGGAGATCAAGTCAAAGTATGAATTAAAAATAATGACAAAATGGAAATAAAAGATATGTCATTCTAAAAATAGAAATGACATGGGACGTTGGAGCTCAATCCGAGTCATCATCTTTTGATTCTTCTCCTTTCTCTTCCTCCACTGAGATCTGCTTGTTCCGAACTCCCCGAACTTCCGAATAATGCCTTGCATTTCATTTTCATCAAGCGCAGCAGTGGAATGATCATTCCACATTTCGCAGTCTCATGGATATCCGCACCGCCGGGAAGCTTTTTCAACCTTTGCCGAGCTTTCTTAAGGCCTCCAACGTATGTTCAATCCTCACAAACCGACCAATGACTTCAAGGTCGAATCCATCTACAAAGTTCATGTAACAGCTCTCTTGAACTTGTTTGAAGAGATCATCTCACGATAGGGCACTTGAGTTCCCAACCGACACCTTTGGACAAATCTTTAGCAATTCTTCTTCCGCATCACTTTTCCCATCGATCAATTTATCTCTTGATTCTCTCAACTTGCTGCAGGCTTCGTTGAGGATCTTTACTCTGAACTTGATGGCCTTGATCAGCTGGAAGTGTTTATCTGTATGTGGAAGAACGCCTTCTTCTACCAAGAGATGTGCTGGTATTTGCTTTAGCACTTGGAGAGCTTCACAAGTCAAATCAAGCTGTCCAAGTTCTTCAGTGAATTCCTCATCCATCTTCTCTCCTTCCTTTTGAATCTCTGCCAAGGACTGATGAACTTTCACCACGTCTTGAATTACTTCCTTCCCTTGTTGGAGCAACTTTTGGATCCATTCATCAACCACCCTTCCTTTTTTAGTAATCTTCTCAATCGTAGGCACCGATGAGAAATCAAATCCGGCAGATACAGAGGAAGATGGTATGGATTCCAGGGGTGTTGAGAGTTTAATCAAAACCTCTGTCAACTGCTCCACTTTTTCCTTAAGCTCATTTCTGCTGTCCTTTGTTTCTTTCAACTTTTGGCACAGGACGTCTATGGAATCCTTTGCATCTTGCTGCGCCCCTTTTGCTGTCACTTTCCCTAGAGCCACCCTGGTTACCTGGTAATCAGCAGCTGTTACATCATCTTTAGTTTTGTCAGCTGAGGGAGTGGCAATCTCTGCGAACTTATCTCCTGAAGCATCCACCAAAACCCTTGAAACTGTTTTGGGTTTCTTGGCTGATCTCGCAGTAGAAGCCTTAAGTGAGCTGAAATCAAAGGCTGGTAGGGGTACAATCACTTTCCTCTTCCTCGGAGTTTGCTCGAGTAGCCATTGTGGTGTATCAGAGGAAACTGCCAATGTTGTAGTAACTGGTATTCTACTCTCAAGGGGAGCAGATTCTACTATTGGAGGGGGAACAGTAAAGCCAACGTGGTAGTAGGTGCAATGAATAGAGGCACAGGTTGTGGGGGAGTGTTGGTGATCACTTGGGTTCCAGCAGAGAGGGGTGAGAGCCCGGAGAAAATATTGGCCATGCTTGAAGAAGTGGATGGGGAATGAGGAGGCTGAAGTGGTTGTTGAGGGGGAGGCACAGATTCAGTTTCCAAAGCCTTGAATGCAAGAGATAAGGTCTCTCCAGTTGAGCAATCAGCAAATGGTGAAGTCAAGAGCTGGCTTCCTCCTTCTTCTAAATTAATTTCTCCTATTTCTGGTGGTGTTGGTGATTCTGGCACATCCACCGTTTGAGCTGGAGAGATAATTGAAGAGATTGGTCTTTCTTTCCTCTTCTTGGGAATCTTGATTTTTATAGACCCCCAAGAGATTCCTTGTCCTTCTTCTTTTGGAGGGCCCCGCCTCGTAAAATGCAATTTTGGAAACTTGTCATCTTTAAAATTCATGCCCCAAGAAGAGAGCCATTTCTTTCAGACGAGCCAAAATTAGGGCTGACCTATCGGTGATAGAGGCTTTCTCGCTGGCCGACCAATCAATAGGTGGAAAAATGTATCGATCTTCGTTAAGCCCATCATAGGACATATCCAACACACTTTCATTGTCGGTCGTGCCATCTGGCAAATCAGAAAGCTCCAGCGTCTGGATCTCATCAATAGTTAACCGACTATTATCTTTTCTGCGAACTGCAACTTCGTTACGCAGATCCACCCAGATATCCTCAATGTCGGGCCTGTGCAGATGTAGGGCTCCATAGGTTCTCAGCACTCCTCGGATGTCAAAACCATCCCGAGACTTCATATGCTTCTTTAATTTCTCCTGAAGTTCACATTCGACATTTTTGGCCTTAGCCACTGTCGAGCAAGTATATCTCCCAATGGAAATTGGGAAGGATACTGCTGCCTTATGCTTGCTCTGTTGGAATTTGTGAAAATCCAATAGTTGTCTGACCAATTCTATTAGTATCAATCTATCTCCAGGATAACGAGGCAGACGGAAAGGCTCTCCAGAGTACATGACCGTTCGAAGGTAGGTAAACTTCTTAAACTGTAAGAAGATACATCCCCATTTAGATACTTCAGCCCATGCCTCGTCTGAGACCCTTGTTTTTCTCAGCCCTGGATTCAGCTGGCAGATGTTCTCATAGAAAAAGGCGTCATTTATCCTCCTAAAATGATCCTTGGACCCCTTCTTAGTTATTTGAGGATAATACTTATAGACTGGATTTGTCATTTTGCTTCCTTTAGTCTCTAGCCCGGGATAGCTCCTCATTCCACTCTGGCCGTGATAGGCTACATATGAGAACATATAAAACTTTCGGTTGACAGACGTCGTCATCCTGGGAATCAATTTCATCACCGATAAGGGTTCCCACCAATCCCTTGCTTGTTGTTTTTTTGATGGTGACCATAAATTGGTACATCCATCCATGAAATAAATTTGATTCCGGCAAGCCAAAAACCCGGCTCAGCAGGGTGATAATGTCGTTGATTTCTTGTATGAAATCCGATCTAGGAATAGTTCTTGGAAATCTAGATATTACTGGTTTTTCCTTGACCAAGAACTTCTTATTGACATCCCTAATGCAATTTTCCTGGTTACTGTCCCAGGCCTTCTGAGCCGACTTGATATCTAGGGCCCCATACTCTTCAAAATTTGGTAGTTTCAGGAGATCATCAAAATAAGCTCCATCTAGTTTGATAACTACTTCACCAACCTGATTCTTACTGAACGAGAAGCTGAGTCGTAACTGGATGCACACGCCAAAACAAACTCTGGACATTGGGCAGACATGGGGAAGCCTGCTGCAAGGGGCAAGCCACTGTTAGCTAAAGCCACCATCCATGGGGTTTGAGAAGAACTCTTTACCCTATTCCAAAAGTCGTCCATGTCTATGTTGCCCAGCTCAGTATCCCTGATGTCATAATTACAGTCGATATATGACGGGGGTTCTGGTTTCTTAAATTTGTATTTCATCCTGCTAGATTTTTCGGCCTTCTCCTGTGATGAACCAGGATCCGACATGAAGAATATTGGAAGGAGAAAGACTCGGAACTCCGGAGATGCTGTGCACACTGAAAAACCTGATTGACTGAATGCGTCGGAAGCAGAGGAGAACCCGACTCGCAGAAGAAGATATCGGAAAACTTAGTGAACCCGACAGGTCTGATATGTCGGAATCTTGGCGAAACCCGACACTTGCTTTCAATGGCGGAAACAGGAGGTAACCCGGCACCCACTGTTAATGACGGAACCTGAAGAAAACCCGGCGTCCACTGTTGATGGCGGAACTTAGGAGGTGCCCGGCACCCACTGTTGAGGTCGGAATGTTGAAAAACCCCGTCACTGCGAGCTTCCTTTGTATTTCGGACTTTTGAATCTGCAAAACAGCCTTCAAAATCCGGGAAACAAAAACAGAGTCTTTCCTTTGAATTTTCACATATAAAACATCCTTTCTTTTTGTGTTATTCATATTCCATACATCATGCAAGTAATTGGAATTTGGAAGGAACAGCACCAATTGATAGTCTCAAAAGAAAATAAACCCTAAAAACCCAAAACCCCTTCCAAAACAACATACAGAAGAAGAAGGAAGAAAAACCCTCGACAACTGGCAAGAAATTGGAAAGAAAATACACGCAGTCGATCCAGAAAAATCAAGAACAAAGAAGGAACGAGAAATACCTTCAATTCGAGACAGGTAAAATCGAAAACAAACGATCCAAATTCGTAACGCGAGTTTTGCATGGGTTTTGGGAGTGGAAGAGCATGCGAAAAATCCATGAATTAAAAATATGAACGGTAAGAATGACGTGGAAATCCGGGTATTTATAAGAAAATCAGTAATAAATACACTTCAGCTCGGCACGTGCCACCTCACCAACCATTTGGCATGAATGCCACGTCAAGATGTTTGAGGAGTCCAAAACCCGACACGAGGAGATTTAGTGCATTTCGGTCTCGGGCTGAGAAAACATGGAGCACCCAACATGTTTTGAATCATGAATGTTCCGATGCATTGAACTTCCGAAAACCCGATTTTAAAGGATTGAGTGGACTTCGGTAATCGGAGAACATGGCGCATAAAACATGTTTTGGAACATGAATGTCTCGATGCCTTAGAGTTCCGAAAACCCGAATACAAAGGATTGTCTTAACACAAGGCGGGTCTCGGGTTTCGGAAGTCACGCGACACAAAGCATGATTTAACTCAAGTATGTTCCGATGAGTTGAATTTCCGAAAACCCGATTACAAAGGATTGTCTCATATGCAGAGGCGGGTCTCGGGTTTCGGAGGTCATAAGACATAAAGCATGTTAAAACTTATGTCAAGTGTTAGAACACCCGAAAACCCGATTTTCTCTAAAAGAGGTCATGATGCAAAATCACTTCAAAAATTTTGTAGGGGTTATCCGATCATTTTCGTTGTGAACTCAAAACGGGATAAATCCAAGCGTGTGTCTAGCGTGCTTATAGATAAGAAAGAAGGGGTACATATAGGAGTGTTGTGTAACTCCTATACATGATGTGTACACAACCCTATTGAACTATTCAACTATGACCTATTATCACTAAGTGAAATGATTATCCATATAGGGTGAAAAAAATGTTGAATGATGATGATAAAGTAAAATACACCAACACCCCCTTCATCGATGTTGAGGTAGAGATCTTGGGAAGTCGAACTAAAAGAGAACTCCCTATACAACTAAGAATGATGTTTAAATGGGGCTTGTATATTAATCGATGAGGTATTCATGTACAATAAGAATCTCAAGTAATAGAGTCAACAATTCTAAGGGAAAACATCCACTTACAAGAGATAAAAGACTCCCTAAAAACCTAAGAAAGATGCATCAAATGAGTCTTGAAAACTAAAGGCCTAATAAGGTACTCATGTACAAACTGTAATATTTCTACAAGAATAGAAGATAACTAGAAAGCCGAAGGAAGATTGGCTACTACAACATACCTCACCCCAAGAAGAGACTGTAAGTGAAGATACTTAGCCTTAGTGAAGGGTTTGGTAAAAAGTCTCGTAACCATATCATATGTTTGACATATACTGTAAATCAATGATGTCATCATGGATAAAATCCTGAATGAAATTCATATGTATATTGATGTGCTTTATTCACGATGCTAAAAAGATTTAGAAAAATTGAGATGTTTCTCATGTTGTCACAGTAGATGATAGTAGGCTACTAATAGCGAATATTGAACTCTATCGGGATAATCTCTAACCAAACACCTTTTGTGGCAGTGTTAACTACTCCTATGTACTCTGCCTCTATAGAATATATCATAATTACATTATGCTTCTTGATAGATAATATAATAGGACCCGAACTAAGAGAAAAATATAACCTAAGGTGGATTTACGATGATCAAGATCACTAGCCCAATAAAATTCAATATATCCAACTTAATAAATATATAATCCTCCTAGATAATAAAAGTCATTTGTGTAATTGCCACAGCTATAGTGAATGATCCGCTTCGTTGCTTTCTAATAAAACTAATGTGGATACTACATGAATATGTATATCCAAGAATATGATAGATACGAACATGTGTGAGTAAGGTAAATCAAGCTCCCCGCCAATTTGTCGATAAAGGGTATCATCAACCAAGGGAATAGAGAAATCAGAAACCAACTTAAACCTAGAAAGGAAAGGAGTAGGAGAAGACTTACAAGCAGACATATGAAACTCGAGCAATAAAATCAAGAGAGTAATTAGGCTAGGAAATTATGATTCGAAGTCAAATTGTGAAATCTAAATCCCAAGAAAGTAGTGAAGAAATCAGAGACAACAAATTTTAGTATTGCCTCTCTCTTCACCTCACGTTCTCTCTCTTTCATCATAGTCACCCATTCGAATTTAATTTTCCCTCATAAATTCAACTTATATCATTAATCACCATTTCCCACCTTTAATCTTATATTATCCATTTTATTATTTATGCTAATTATCCTTAATTAGCTCTAATCCTCATCTCATTATTTTATTCTCCCTAAATCATTTTCTTAATTATCTTTAATCACCATTATTTAATCCTAATCTTCATGTAAATTTTCTCTCATTCCTAAATATCCTAATTTGTTATCCCTAGGCCATTATTTAATTTGTTTACCCATCTATGGCCTTTATTTACTCATTTTAACCATCCACCTACACATTTATCCATTTTATGCACTCTAGTTCATTCCTATCCCCAAAACCCTAATTTTCCCTCTTTAGGCCCATTTTTCCTCGAGTTGGGAATCCTTCCACTACCCAAATGGATGGCTCCGCGATTGAAGGTGACGATCTCGTGTCACCAGAGAACCTATAAATGTGCCCTAACCCCTCCTTACAAATGGATGCAATTTTGGAATCCTTGAGCTAAATTGCAATCTCGTCTTCATCTCACGAGTACCCTTACAACTATCACACCCATTGTGGAGCTTTGGAGCATAAAATTTAGTGATTTAGGGATGATTATTTTATCTTGGAATATATTATATTTTTATTGCTATATTGCTACATTTATCTACCACTAACATCTTTTGTAAGTTCGGTTACCATTAGAGATTCTCGTATCAACCTCTTTCAACCTTTTGTTTTGTATATAGGTCTTCATTTCAGCCCACACATTTTCATTCAAACCCTAACTAGCCGGGACACCGGTGACTCATCCTACTCACTACCGACCTAACCTTCATTTTGTTTAATTCTCGCTATCTACATCCCTAGCCATCTCTACTCTTGGTCCTATAGTCCTTCTTCCATCCAAATTCTTCCATCCTCTTCATTTTGTCACTTTATAATTCTAGCCCCTAGACACTCGCCGACCAACTAGATTGCTACCAGACCAGTCCATATTTCTAGTTTTCTCCCATAGATATCTAATTTTCTTCCATATTTTTTATTTCTCCTTATTTTAGATCTTCGTAGTTCTTTTTCATCAGTCCAATATTACATCTATCCCAAATTTGCTACCATAGCTTCCAGATCTACATTTTTACATCACTAATCAAGTTCATCTACACCAGTCAACACCGAATGGCTCATTGTTTCCTTTAGTCGCCATCGAACCAACCAGGTTTGGTTAATTTTGTGCTTATCTATATTATATATGTACTTTTCATTACATTTTCGCATTTGATTTTGTTTATTTAAGATTCTACATATTTTTATCAGATCCATTATCATAGATTTCATTTTATCTTATCTACAAGAGGGTTGACATCCATCCTAGGAAGCTCACACTTCTTAGGACCGACTTAGTTGGGAAACCATCCATTCTATCTACTAATTCATTTTTTTCTAGTGTTATTTGTTGTGTAAGTCATCAAGCTCATGCAACAAGGAGGAGTTCATCTTTTTCCCCTGCATCCATTCATCCCATCTCAAGGTACCATAAACCCTTCATATTTTGAGTTACTTATTTATTTTATTACTAGTTCATTAACTTGAAATAGGAATGAACAAACTTGTTCAACACGGACTAAGTCATACATAGAAAAAATGTTGGATAAGGAAATCTTCACAGAATCAATGATAGAGGAAGAGCTTCCCCGATAAAAGAGTCATCAACATATAGAATAATGATCAATATGGAGTAATATTACCATAGAATTTAACATTTGGGTTAGAGTGATATCGAGTAAATACTAATGTAAGTAAAAAGGAATCCATCTTGGCATACCAAGCCCAAACAACTTGTTTTAGACCATAGAGACACTAATTTAACTTATAAACGAGGGATGGATCATGGACATAACTCAGAGGTTGTTATATGTATATCTCTTCCTCTAGGTCCCCATGAAGAAAGGCAATCTTAACATACATTTGATGAAATTCCCATATTTTAGCTTGCAACGATGGCAAGGGTCGGTCAAATAGAAGTCATCTGTAATCGGAGAAAATGTTTCCATGTAATCAACCCTAGCCACCTAGGAACAACTCTTAGCTACTAGTCCCACTTTAAGCTTATCAAAATATCCATCTACACCATACTTTTTTTGGAACACCCACTTACACCAAATGATTTTTCTTCCTTTCAGAAGAGGGGTGAGATCCCAAGTATCATTCTTCATGAGTGGGGAATACTCCTCATCCATGGCAGAATCCCACTCATGAATACCAGAAGCCTCCCAGAAATACTAAGGGTTAGAAGTGGAGGCAAAGGAGTGAGGTATAATGAAATATGAGAAATTCTACCTCCTGTCCAAAGGACCTCTCATCCACTCTCCTACACTCTGAAAATTTTTCATATCCCAACAAGGACCAAGGGGATCAGGCTCAGAGTCAAAAGATTATTCACTCAAGTAATAAGGAATAAGGATCCACTCAACACTACCATCAAAATTGGAAGTCTCCAAAGTGTGAGGGTCGAGAGGCGAAGGAGGAACATTCTCAAAAACATCATCCTTTGAAGATTCTCGATTGAGAACCGTAAAGCATAAGAACCTCAGAAGGTAGAGAAGTATAGGTCAAAGAAGACTCATCAAATTTCACAGTTATCTCGATATAAAGATCATGAGTAGTATGGTTCAAAAATCAATATCCCTTTAGGCCATCATAATACCTGGAAAATATACAAGGTTTGGATTGTGGTTCCAAAGCCTTGCGTTTCTTCTTGGGAATTTGAGCCATAGCCTTGGATCGAAGAATCGAAAGTTCTCAACATCGGGCTTGCATCAAGACTAGGATTCAAAGGGTTTCATCCTCTTACTAACTTATGTGGAACATGATTATAAATTTAACAAGAAATATTCGTTGCTATGGCCCAATCTTTGCAGAGGAAGGGATTTTGAGTGAAACATACAAGTGGCCATTTCTTTAAACGTTCGGTTATTTCTTTTCACAACTCTATTGTGTGAAGGGATGTAAGTAACCGTGCACTGTAAAGAAATCCCTTCAGAATTATAGAAGTCCTCAAACCTATTTCTCACATACTCACCTCTATTGCTAGTTTGGAGAACCTTGATAGACTATTCCACGTATTTTTCAGCAAGATCATTAAAGTCCTAAAAATGTTCAAAAACTTGAGACTTAAGATTGATAAAATACACCCATGTATAACATGAAAAATCATCAATTAAGATAAGTATATAAAAATCTCTAGTAAATGAAGGAGATGGAAATGGACTAGAGATGTCACTATCTATAAGATCCAAGAGAAGAGTAGCTCTCTAGTAATTTCCTTTATCAAAAATCTTTTTAGAGTGACTCCTGAGGGCACAGTCCTCACAAATACCCTTAAAAATTTGTGCCAGGGTAGCCCATTGACCATTTCATTTTGGCTAAATTATTCAAGGTAAAAAAATTAAATGTTTGAAATACTCATGCCATAACTTACTAACCTTATCTACACGAGTGAGCAAGGAAGTGGGCGTAAAATCAAAATTAAAGTGGGAAAAGGTATACAACTCGTGAATGTCGATCCTCCTTTCCATCGGCCACTATAATGCTATTGCAAAGCTCACAAATAATCACTGACTTAGGACTAAATTCCACTCGCATTACTTCACCAAGGTGAGTGATTTGGTAAACAAATAGGAGATTGGTATAGAGATCAAGAATAGTCAAAACTTGGTTAAATGTTCCCCCTTCCATCTCTAGTGATTCACTACTAGCAATCGATACTTTCGTGTCATCACCCAACATGATTTGGGACATACCACATGGTTCAATGTTGGAGAAATCAACATACAAAGAAGACATGTGGTGTGAGGCACCAGAATCTATAATCCACGTCAATAAAGTAGAAACTTGAGCTATAAGGGACTTTCCTTTCTTCTTATCGTATTTAGACTCTCTTGCATGATGGAAGGCTCAACTTTTGGAGAATTTTTTTATATACTTAGGAAAACCTATATGATTGTGTTTCAAGTAAATGAGTAAGGCTATAATTTTTTCTCATACATTGATGCTTTTCATGACCAGTCTTCTTGCAATAGGAATACTTACACTTTTCTTTCTTTTCTTTAGGTTTATAATTGAACGTTTGTGTTAGATTTGGGTTTGGATTGGCTGGTCTTGGTTTCCTTCATTGGTTGTGTTGGTTGTTAAATTTGACCTTGAAAATAAGCAACATTTAGGGGACAACAGTCCCTCCTCTTTATGGGAGAGGTTCCCTTATTGAACACACAAAAAATAAGAAAATCTACTTATTTACAAATGTATAAACTATCAATATTTTAATGAGGATTTTTTGTGCTTTAGATGTTTCCATCTCATAAGATTTTCAATATAGAAGAAAGAAAGCAAAAGAATAAATATTTCTAGAAAATGAAGAAAGCAACACTTTCAGACATATAGATTGCATAATGATATCTTACTTATGCATGCAAGAGTAACAAGATCATAATTATATACATTTGAATACATGACATATATGCAATAGACACAAAGTTCTAAGCATAACATCAACGGAGTGCAAAAACTTTTCTATTCAGATATATATAACTTCACATGAATCAGATAGAAAGTAGGAATAGATAGAACACAAGAAAAGATAGAACTTCTTTTGTATTGATTGCTGATTAAGTATCTCTACATCTTATACATCCAAATCCAACCCCCTCAAATGACAAGAAGATCCCCTTAAATAACCTCATGGGTGGTTACAAAAGATTCTTTTCAGTTTCCTTCTTTTAATCAAAGGATTAATATCTAATTAAGCATTATAACATCAAATTGTCTTTTACTTCAATATTACATGACTAGAAAGGAAATAGCCACCTTAACTAGATACATCGATTAAAAGAAAAGATTAAGAACTGGGAGTTGGAACATTTGGAGGGGTGATTGTGACACTCTTCTCCTTGAGTACTTGATTCCTGAATCTCTTCAATGCCTCAGCTATGTCCATGCCTCGAGGGATAGTGGTATTTGTAGTTGCATGAGTCCAACTACCTAGGCATTTCTCCATTTCCTTCCCAAATTATGCATTTTCTAGAAACTCCTTATTGGCCTCAGTGATGGTTGCTTGAAGTGTACAAATTTCCCTCATTTTATCCTTGGACATAGTATCTTGCTTAAACAAATTTTCTTTAACAAATGTTCTAAACTAGGACTTGATCTCTTGTCTTTGTGAATCTATCACTTGAATATTATTTGAGGAGTTGGCAATGAATATCTTGAAAGGTAGATATAACACAGGATTTAAAATATTCTCCTTTCTGCAACATATTCCTGAGTTCACCAATGGATTCCTCAAGGACCTTTATCTTCCAATCAATGCTGAAGACCCATTGTTTAGATAGATTAAACTTTGCCTCATCAAATACTTTATTTTCCAAAAGAACCTACACATCTGTGTCACTCATTAGTTGGAGATCTTGAATGCATTCACTCCACAATTTCAATTCTCTCTCTAAACCACTGAGTGTTGTAGTAAACTTCAGTTGTATCATAGTGACTCTATCATATGACTTGTATGCTTCTTTGATGAAGTTTAATCTTGTGACTATCATATCATCAACCAAGGCTTCCATTTCCTTCCCATAAGTAGCATGCTTATGGATGTCTTTGATATCTTGAACTTCATCATTAGTTAGAACAAAAGTGGTGGAATTGAGGCTAGTGGAGTTGGATCAAGTACCTTGTCTTCGATAATAGGGACCAGATGAAATTTGAAAGGATTTGATTCTGTTCCTCTAGCTGATCTTGTGTTTGCTTTCCTTTCTCAACCCTTTCAATTACCTTTGACATTGTCTCCTTCAAATTGTGCACTTCACTCTCAGGTGTAGATTCTCCTAGGGGAATTCTTGTCAATTCCAAATCACTTACAGATAGATATCTTTCATCCTTTTCAATCTTAGGTTTAGCAATTTCCATAAATTATTGACCTTGAGAATCAGATACTAACTTGGATGTGATTTTATCCTTCTTTGTGGATGGGGAAGGAGTAGTACCTAGAAGGGCTGCCACAACATCAAAATTTGGAGAAACAATATGAGATGTAGCTTTTCTTTTCTTGTTCTCTACCAATGGTTGCACCCAAGCAAAGGAAGAACTAGAAGCGAGGGAGCAAGAGGCCCAAGTGCAAGTGTTCCCATTGCACTTAAATTTTGTATAGTAGATACTTCCAAAATAGATGTTTCAACTTTAGAGGTAGGTGCTTCCTTGTCAGGAGTTTCTTTGGTAGAGGGTCCTAGGATAACCATTGCTTCTACCTCCGAAGTATGATCCTTTTGTTGATCATCTTCCTTCTCTTTCTCCATACTACCTCCTTCAAGGTTACTTTTTCTTAGTGTCTTGTTTCTTTCTCATCACCATCATCATTACAAAGATCTATAACTGGTTCAATTTTAGGTACTACTTCCAATTGTTTCAAAGAAGACAATTGTTCACTTTCTCCTTGAATTACCTCCTCTACCTTTTCATCTTTCTTAGCCTTCCCTTTCTTCATATATACCAAATTTGAAGATTCAAGTGGAGAGGGGACCAATTGTGCATGTGCCTCAGGGGTTTCCATGGGAATATCCTTCTAAGGAGTGGAGGATTCTTGAGAGGAAGACCTTGACTTACTTGCTCTGAACATTTTCATTTTTCTATCAAACCAAAGTTTGGTCCTCACCAAGATAAGGTTTATAAGTTCTTTCAAGTCATCCCTTTCCTTAATAAACCAATCAATGGTTTCAATAGGAGTATGCTTGATAGACCTTTCATATTCAAGAGACTACAGATCTTGATCATCATCTTGTAGTTCATCTGGTACCTTGTACACTTCAAAATCCTTGATTTGCTGAAGAGACAATCTACCATAATACCTTCTTCTAGCTTCATAATCATTAGAACAGTCAACCCAATTATCTTCACCGTCAAGACCAATTATCTTCACTATCAACAAGATGATGAAAATCCATTCTAAAATTATTAGCAATAAAACCCTTGATGTTAAAGCAGGTCCTTGGCTTGAAATAATGAAGTGTGGGGGAATTGTCCTATCAACATTTTGGGCATCTAAAGCAGTCCTGTAGGTGTAGTTACCCAATGTGATTGGGAATTGAATGTCTGCAATCTTCTTGTCTCTGCAAGTTCTGTGAAGCTTATCCAACTACCTACAGACTTCAACTAGAGCCATTTTATCACTACAATACATTGGGAGTTTTAGGGGTGTTCCCTCAAAGCCAATCAACCTGCATGTAAGAAAACTTTCTAAATTGAATGAAATAGCTCCCATAGACATCAATCAATTGTTTGGCCTCCTTTGAGAATCTCCGAGCTGTGTTTCCCTCTAACAACCTAAAAATATACATGGTGAAGGCATCATTCACCCTTCTGAAATGATGATTACTAATCTTCAATGTTAACTATGGGCAATACTTATATATAGGAGCATCCTTTTTGTCTTCATCAGGGAAATCCCCAACCACTCCCTGTATGCTACAATAGTGTACATAAAATAAGAATTCATATAGAAAGTTTTAGTCCTTTGAACATTGGCAAGTTGTTCAATGAGACTATCACAAATTATCTCTCCCCAATTTAGGATTTTTGCCTTCACATATGATGTTGATATAAGGGCACATCCAAAAGTGGAACTCATTAGTTGAGGAAGCCCCATTATTATAGTAAGAAGGGTAATGACATATGACAAATCCTCCTTGAAATCAATTATATACATGGTTTTTGGTAGTCTTGAGGCTCATTTCTTTGGATTTTTAAACCATGACTTGGCCACCCTGCTCTTATATTGTTCATTGTCTTGATCAAGAAGAAGTTAGGCACAAGAATTTGTGAGAGTATTTGAATCTTCCACCACTGGGATTTTGAGGGAAGTACTGATATAACTAGTGTCTAACTCGAGTAATCATCTATTTATGAGGGTCTACGATATCTTTTGTGTCTAGATTAAAACATGAGCTACAAGTTAACATAGTGTTAGCACATTGAATAGAAACAAGAAAACCCCCCACATGAGCTATACCACTTTCTTTGATTAAGTGAGAAATAGGAGTAGGATTCTTGCAGTCAAGTCATGCCAAAAAATCATCAAGGTCAAGGTGTTGGGCATCACTATCTCCTATCTTAGGTACAACTATTTCCAAAGAAGAGAGATGTTTGTGCCCTTTATAATGAATCTTCATAGTGAGTTAGAATTTGAGCAACAAGCTATAGAGAAAATACGATCCTTTGAAAAGCTCATGTGGTAGAGAAAAAATATTCTACAATGAACTTCTTGATCCTATAAATTTTTGTTTTGAAATGAACTACAACCTCTATTGGAACAAATACACCTAGGAATTTTGAAAAAGGACTAGAAGATGCTTCACCACCAGCTACAAATAGTGGAGAGGGTGAATGGAATGGAAAACATAAGCTACTTATGGGAAGTATGGTTAAGAAAACCAATTGCCCTAGGTATTTATACACATTCCATTTTGAATAGGTCGGCAGGGTGCATTGAATGTGAAAATTAATGTATTGTGAGGAATGGATAAAATTTAGCCACAAAACGCCAACTTGAGACTAAGGAATGTGGAGATGGCAGAAAAATTGAGCACAATTTCCTATGTGACATTGGGACACCTAGGATGCGAAAGTTGAAAAACCCACAGTATGAATAAGTGCGGAGAATGCATGTTATTAATTGCACGAAAGCACTTGGGAAATTTGGGACATGTAAAGCCCAAAAAACCCGCAATACACTCAAATTGGGTAAGTTGGAGAAATCTTGCACAGTCAACTCTAGGGACATTGGGCGTGAGTTCTCTACAAAGTAGAAATACCTGCAGATACAAAAGGGACTTAGTGAATTTGAGGGTTGCGAAAAATATGGGGATGTGGAGAATTAAATGCACTCGAGCATGAGGGACAAAGGTTCATCCCAAATCCAAAATACTTGTAATACAAAAGGAAGGTATATCTTGGCGGGAAAGGCGGGGAATCAACGAATTGGGAGCTTGATGGAACACAAGACATAAGGAACACCAAAACCTGAAATATCCGCAAAACAAAGGAAAAGTCCCCAAACTCAAAATTTTGAGAAAAAATTAATTGTTGAAAATAACTCCTTCTTTCTTAGACTTCACAAAGGCAAATAAAGATCATGTAAGAGCCATTTTACTAATTTATTTTTTGAAGAGTAAGACAAAAATACACATATTTTTGGAAAAGTGATAACAAGTTGGTCCTTTTTCTCTTTCTTTTTTCATTCTTCTTTCCATTATTAGTAATTACTATAAGGGCATGTGACTTGGACTTGAGAAACCCCATTTGAATGATTTTGTCCCGTTCTTGAATGAGTTGGGATGAAAAACTATCAAATGAGGGCATATTCCAAGCACTACCTAGACCAAGTTTCATAGCGTAAAAAGTTGACACAAAGATGGAGTATTCGAGACCTAATTTATAGAGAATTGAAAAGATCAACTAGGAATCTTTCTTCTCCACTTTACATTCCTTTAACTTGAGTAATATAGTATGGATAAAATTTAAGAATAATGCCTCTATGTTTTCAAAGTCACTAGTATTTAATCCTAGTAGTTCGTTTTACAACTAATGCATTCTCATGTCATATTTTTGTCCAAACATATCATATAAAGTTCTCCACACAATATTAGGTGTTTCAGATGACTCGATGTGCAATAGAAAGTCAAGAGAAATAGATATACAAAGAAGACCTAAGGATTTGTCACTTTAGTTGAACCAATTAGAGTTTTCGGGTTAATCACCAAGTGCGAGTCTCGGCTCCAATGGTGATGTGAAATAATAATTTACCCCTTAGTTTAATCACCATTTTTTTATCTCCATTCGAAGAATTTACGGGCGTAAAAAAGTAATTAAAAGTGCATCCATAGCGAAGAGAAAGAAAGAAGGAATGTCAAAAAGAAAAACAAGAAACGTAACCACCTAGGAAAATATTATAACCCCATGCTTTCAAAAATTTATAGTTTAGTGTGTTAGATATAATATGGTGCAAGTGTGTGTCATGAAATAGTTGGCCACTCACTCTGCACACAACGTAATAATGTGTAAGAGAGGAGACCACAATAAAATTTCATGGAACACAACAAATTGACATCGGAAAAAAGCACAACAAGCTAAAAAATAAGAGAAGGGGAAAAATCAAGTCCTGTTGTGAGAAAAAAATTCTTAAGTCACAATAGAAACCCCATTTCTGCAAGACTATGGCAGACGCACTCACTAGTCCACAAGAAATAATAAGGGCTATTACAATGCAAAAAATGGGATCAAGACGAGTCCTAGGGCCAACTAGGATGCCAAAAATGCTTTTAGAAGCAAAAATACCTAGGAATGACACTACACACTCTAGACAACGATTAGAGGAAAAATAGAAAATGTTTAAAATTCAACGTTTTGGAACATCCTATTCAACTAATTTAGAGCTCAAAAGACAATTTTTTTGATAATTACGTTTAAAATGACTATTTTAACTACTAATATAATGAAAAGAGCTTAATTTTTAATTAATTAGATGCCTAACAACAATTAAATCTCTTTAAAGATTAAATTAAATTAACCTTAATTTTAAATAAATTGAACCAAGGTCTAAACTAAGACCTAACTTATTGAATATAAACCACCCTTATTAAACCTTACCTTATAATAAATGGTGTTTTGAATATTAAAACCCACCTTAAAAATCACCTAACTTTGATTTAACAAAATAAACATTATGAAATTAAAGCCCCCACACTTTATTAAAACCCTCATACAATATTAAACACTCGATCGATAAATCTACTACACAAAAAAAACCACCCAATAATATTATTTCAACACCCACTTATCCTTTAAAAAAAAGACAAAATATAAATAAACACTGCACATTTTAAAAGGCACTCTTTTAAACTTTAAAAAATAAGAAGCCTAAAAAAGAAAAGGGTGAAAGAGGGATGAGGCCGAGGTGACCAATGCATGGAAGGATGGTGAATGAGTCATGGGGAGTCTAACTTAGTGAGGGGCTAGAGGGACTCGGGACGAGAGGATTTGAGGTGAGAGCAACATGAGGTTGAGTAAACCGAAGGAATCAATAGAAAAAGAGATGGGTGCCAAAATACCCGGAGCTGACAAGTGAGTGTGGGAGAGAGATCAACATAGGGCGGGGAAAAATGGTAAGCAAGTGAACTAGGAAGAGAACCAATTTCGAGTCAAAAGAGGCTGATCGGGCAAGAAACTAGTTTGCGGGAAGCTTGATTTTCACACAAAGAGAAAACAACTCACTCATGGGCGTGAATGAGTATATAATCGCCAAAAAACATGTCTAGGGAAACAAAAATGCAATAAAAGGATGTAAAAACACCACAACTCAACCCAAAAAAAGATAAATACATATTCAAAAAAGGGGTTGGGTGGAGCTCCAAATGTAGGGAAAGAAAGGAAAAACTAGAAGTGTATACTGATGGTAGATCCATCCAAGGAGAACCAAAAAAATGACTTTGTTGATAAAACATCTCGCCAAAAACCATGCAAATAGGAAATCAACCTTCGGATATATAACAAACTCGATCTGGGAAAGAGATGGCTTGGTCAAATCAACGAGGGGAGAGCTTAAGCGGCTCGATGAGGTGCTTGAGGAGCTCAAAAATGAGTTAGGAGGGTTAGGAAAGTCTGAAGGGAGTAGAAGAAATGACCAAAAACATAGATTAAAAAAAAATCCACTTACAAACCAGGGAAAAACTAGAGATATAAAAAATTTCACTTCGATTAATAAATAGATTAAAAACCAGAGATGAAGATCTAACTTCTAATTTTTGCGGTGCCTCCAAATTTGGTTGTAACTAGCTAAATTTAGTTGTAAATATCCTTAAAATTACACATGGGAACTGAAAAAACTACACAAACACCAAGAAAATAGATTTTTAACTTGTAACAAGATTCCGAAATACGAAAAAAATGTGTGAAAAGCTGATAAAACCAAAAACAAAGTAATAAACAACTAGATTCAAGCGAGTGCACATTTAACGAACATCATTTCGATACCATAGCGAGATCGTTCCATGAGGATTAATGCTGGAACCTCATGCACATCGAAGAGGGTTACACTTCTAATAGAGATGAGAACACTTCACATATTAGCAAGAGCACGAATCAAAAGGAAAATCAATTACAAAAATACAATGGTTTGTCTAGCATGCTCATAGATCAGAAAGAAGGGGTACATATAGGAGTGTTGTGTAACTCTTGTGCATGAAACATGTACACAACCCTATTAACCTCTTCAATTATGACCTATTCTCACTAATTGAGATGACTATTCATGTATGGTGGATAAGATGTTGAATGACGATGATCAAGTCAAATACACCAACAAAGGCCATTCATATTTGATGTATTAACTAGTGATGAGGACTCAAAATTCAAATTTGAGACCAGTTCCACACATAACTTCTTTGATAACCTTGTAGAATCTACCATCTATCTTAAAAATTTATCCATCCAAACCTTTGATGTTTTTCAGCCTTCACTTATTGATTAGGACCAAAAATGTCATATTTCCATGGACCTCTTTCAAAATGATGAGGCCATCTAGGAGTTTCTCGGGGCTTGAGACCCTTTTCCCCTACCAGGACCACAAGAAAGGTTTCAATATTAAACTTGTTGATACCTCTTATTTTGGTGAAAAAACTAAAATATCTATTCTAAAAATAAAATAAGTAAAAAATAGAAAAAATAAAAATCATATCTTACATAGTGCAAACCTCATGAAGCGTTTGCGAGCCACAAATACTAAAAAATCACAAAAAGGATGTATCTCCTAGTAAAAACCTTTCATAAGCGCTAAAGAAAGGAGATTACGAACTGAAAAATAAATGACAATCTACACAAATTTGTAGTGTCATTTTAATATAATGACACTTCTAAGTTGGTGGAAGAAACAACTATCAACATCGACACATACGACCAACCTAAAGCACTTTCTGACTTGGTGCTAGTCTCAGAAATTGAAATCAAGGCATTTACAAAGCTTCTAATAGAGTTTCAAGATGTATTCGATTGGTCTTATAAGGATATGATAGGCCTCAATAATTTTCTTGTGGTTCATCACCTTGTGGTGCACCCTAATGCAAATATGGTCAAGAAAAAGTTGCGTAAAATGCATCCCAAAGTCACATTGCTTGTCAAGGATGAAATTCAAAAAATGTTGGATGCAAGCTTCATACATTCCATCAACTACTTATAGAGGATATTTAAAATAGTACCAATTGTAAATAAGACCCCTAAAATTCACATTTGTATGGACTTATGTGACATCAATAAGGCACATCCTAAAGATGAATTACCTTTTCCAAATATTGACATGATCATTCATTTTTTGTGGGCCATGAGATTTTATCTCTTATGGATAAAGTTTTAGGATACAATCAAATTTAAATTGTTGAATAATACCAACACAAGAAAAATTTCATAACCCCGGGGGACATTGCATTAGAAGGTCATGCCTTTTAGCCTAAAGAATGCTTTGGTGCTACCTACCAACGTCTTATGACTCTTATTTTTCATGAACTTATTAACAACATTATGGAGGACTATGTTGATGATATTCTTGCAAGATCCAAGACTAGAGTTGATCATCCAATAGTTCTTAAGCGCATATTTGAGAGATTAAGGAAATAAAAGGTTCACCTTAATCCAAAAAAGTGTGTATTTGGCATCACTTCTAGAAAAATTCTGGGATTCATTGTCTCACGAAAGAGAATCAAAGTGGACCATGATAAAGTCAAATCTAAAATGAATATGCCGCCTCCTTAGAACCTCGAAAACTATGTAGATTGCAAGCTAATATTCATTATATTTGATGTTTCATCTCTCTATTAGGAATGAGAGATTGATAAATTATATAAAATATTAATTTAATCAACCAAACATTAAATAATTAGCAAGGTAAAATAAAATAACACATTTACACATAACACGGATATAACGTGGAAAACCCCAACAGGGTATAAAACCACAAAATATTTTTCCATTAAGCGAGAAACTATTAATCGGTAAAAACTCCCTTCCTCACTTCCTGCTCCATGTTTTTAACCAGTAAAATCCAAATTATTATGGCCTGACCATATTTAAGTAACCTTGAAGGGTTATAAAATCCTATTAAGTGGTGGGGTCGATTTAATAAATAATTATTTAATTAATAACTAATTACATCCACATCGACATTGTCAAAGTCGCGGAGGGTTCTTACATCGCACGGCTCGGAAAAGCTCTCCCCTTCACCTAATATAGCCGGAAGGGTCCTTTTGCCCTGCGCATCCCCTCTTAATGCCGGATATCACGGAGGCTGCTCGCTTGGTCAAAAGTCGTGGAGGGCTCGCTCTGACATTATGTCCTTGGTGGAGTGCGTGACTGTCCTTGGTGGGTGATGGGCCCTAGGCCCCCTTTGGAGGATATAAAAAAATGGGCTCGTTTAAAATGGCAACCATGTGTGGTGCGCTAGAAATAGCGGCTATGCCAAATGGATTCATCTTATTCTCCTTGACTTGAAAGAAGACTTCGCTCGTGCTTGCTGCTTTGGTGGTCAGTGGTTTTGGCGGGCGGGGTTTTATCTCGGGAAATGGTCACTGGTTTGACCCACACACGGAATCCATGACCCAAGCCCCAATCTGGGTTCGCCTCTCGGGGCTCCCTCGGAGTTTTGGCACCGGCAGTTATTGAAGGTATTGCTCTTTCAATAGGTTCTTTGATAGCTATAGATCAAGCCACAAAAGCAAAAACTAGATTCATTCATGCTCGTTTCTGTGTTAATGCTGATATTAGTTGCCCCTTGCCTAAGGACATCGAGCTTATCTCGGACTTAGGGAACTGGAAACAACCCATTGACTATGAATACATTCCTCAAGCTTGTTCCTTCTGCAAAAAACTTGGCCATAGGGCCTCTGGCTGCCCCTCTAAACCTCAACCGAAACCAATGTCCCAAACCCTCTCCCCAAAATACAAGAAAAAATCAGTTCCTAAATCGTCCTCCATTGAGATCCCGATCATCCCCACGTCTAATTCCTTCGCTCTCCTTGAGGATGGAGAAATCAACCCTTCTTGATCCTGCTTCTGAGATCCTCCCCTCCTCCTTAGCCCTCCATCCCCTCTCCCCCCCTGGCTCCTTCGGCTCTTCCCGGCTCTTCGTCTCTTGGTGAGGACCTTCTTTTGGCTGCCTCCTCCCCTCCCCCTTCGCCGCTGCATGCTCCTTTTCCCCTCCCCCTTCCTTCGATCCCCTCTTCCCTCGATCCCCCCACCCTGCCTCCCCCCCCCACTTTGTTTCAGGCTCTGCCCCCTCTCCTTCGGATCTCTCCACCGATGATTGTTTCAATCACCGTTCCACTAGAAGCAGCAACAAGAAACCCGATATTGGCTTGGAAAGGTTAGGCGAGAACTCAGCGTGTTAAGCTTGGTAGAAAGCTCAAATGTGGCATGAGGAACCCAAAGCACTATCCCCATGGTGGTGGGAGTAAACCCAAACAAAAGAAATGAAGATCATTTCTTGGAATATAAGAGGGCTCAACTCTCTTCAAAAACAAAGAATCATCAAAGACATCAGGTTTCAGAACTCTCCTGATATCATCATGTTGCAGGAAACCAAACTAAAAACGGAGGTTAGGCTCCATAAAATCTGGCCAGCGGCTGCCTTTGAATCTCAACCTTCAACTGGAAACTCTGGGGGGCTTTGTACCTTGTGGGATCCCAGAAATCTTAAAGGGATTACTGTTCAAGCACCCTGACTTCATATGTATCCTCTTCGAGAGATTGGTGCTTGCTCCTCTTGGATTGCTATCAATGTGTATGCCCCAAACTTGGAGACTCATCGTGGAAAACTTTGGAGAGATATCACTAACTTCATCATCACTTGTGGTAAAATTCCCATTCTAATAATGGGTGATTTTAATTGCCCTCTTTATCCTTCGGATAAACGGGGGGTATTCTGTATGCCGTCTAGCATGGATGCTTTGGTGACTTCATAAGGAGAATGCACTTACGGACATGGATCTCCACGGCTCATCTTACACATGGTCAAACCGCATGATTGGGCGGGAACCACATCAATGCAGATTAGATAGAGCTCTTGGCTCTCTGGATTGGATTTCTCTCTTCCAGGACTTTTATCTCGGCTCCCTCTCAAGGGGTGGCTCGAGATCTGACCCTCTTACATTAGCGCCAATCACTGAGGTAAATGCCGAGAATCCTCCCTTGATTTGGTGGCTTGGCTTGAAAATAACCTTCGACTCCACAGTTGCAAGCTGGTGGAATATCGAGATTTGAGGGAACTAATATGTTGATTTTCAAGCAAACTTAAAGAAATCAAAAAACGAGCTCAAAATTTGGAAGTCGAAGGTCTTCGGTAACATCAAGGTTCGCGAAGAAGGAGCTTTCTCGAGCTTGGTTAAAATTTCCGAACAAATTGAAATTTGTTGGAAGGTTGGATCATCTTCACCAACAAGAAATCTCTCTCCTCAGTGATTATCACAACACTCTTAAAGAAGAAGAATCCTATTGGAGGCAGCGTTCTAGGGCCCTCTGGCTTGAGCAAGGTGATCGTAATACCAAATTCTTCCACATCACTGCCTGTAAACATAAAGCTAGAGATAAGATTCGTGAGTTGGTGTCGTCAGCTGGGAACTTACTCACAGCTGAATCTGATATTTCCAATGAGCTTATATCCTTCTACTCAAATCTTCTCCATGCTGATCTGGCCCCTTCGGAACAATCTATGAATGAAATGCTCCAGCACATTCCTCATCTGGTTTCTCCTGAGATGAACAACAATCTAACCAAGCCTTTTTCTATGGAGGAAATTCATAAAGCTGTCTTTGCTATGAAGAGAGACAAAGCCCCGGTCGGATGGCTTTCTGCTTGCTTTCTTCCAAGTTTTTGGGAAATCATCAAGTAAGACCTATTCTAGCGATTAATGAATTTGAGATGAATGACAATTTGCTTAAGGAATGGAACACCACTTTCGTGGCCCTTGCCCCAAAAGTGCATAATTCGAGGAGGTCTCAATTTTCGGCCTATAAGTTTATGCGACACGTCTTACACAAGATCATCACTAAGATCTTTGGCTTCAGGCTAAAACCTCTTATGCCGAACCTCATCTCTCACAATCAGAACGGATTCATAAAAGGTCGTCTTATTCAAGGCGGTATAATTACTGTCCATGAGGCCATCCACTCGGCTCTTCTTGCGAAGTCTCCAGGTATGATCTTAAAATTGGATATGCAAAAAGCCTTTGACAGAGTCAGCTGGCCTTTCCTAATAAAGACCTTGGAAAAATTTGGTTTTGACAAAAAGTGGTGTAGCTGGATTTTCTCATGTGTTTCGACCCCTTGCTTCTCTATTCTTATCAATGGCATTCCTGCGGGTTTCTTCAAAAGCAGCAGGGGTATTAGGCAAGGCGATCCTCTGTCACCTTTTCTCTTTGTTCTTATGGCGGACTCCCTCAGCAGAGCTCTGGATGCGGCAAAAAATCAATCCATCATCTCTGGCATGAAAATCACCTCAAACTGTCCCTCGGCCACTCATAGCCAGTTCGCTGACGACACCTTATTGCTGAGTTTGGCTTCTGTTATTGAAGCCAGGGCTATTATGGATATCCTCTCTCTTTATCAATCAGCCTCTCAGCAAACGGTTAACTTCACCAAGAGCAGCATCTCCTTCATCAACACGCCCCCCAGAGTCCAGAGGAAGATTGCTGATATCTTTGGTTGCTCGATTGTGGACCTCCCCGCCTCTTATCTGGGCATCCCCCTCTTCCATGGAAGGCAATCAAAAAATATGTGGAATCCGGTCATTGAAAGATATCAAAAAAAGCTCGCTGCATGGAAAGGAGCTCTACTCAGCCAGGCTGGCAAGCTCCAGCTGGTGAAAGCCACTCTTCAGAACCTTCCTACTTACTTCCTGTCTTTGCTCAAGATTCCCAGCTACGTTAGGGAGGTTGTGGAAAAAACTCAAAGGAACTTTCTGTGGTCTGGAACTGAAGAAAAGAAAAGGATTCATCTTGTGGCCTGGAAAGAGGTTTGTAAACCAACTGCTCACGGTGGTCTCGGTCTTCGGAAAATGAATGAGATGAGCGGGGCCCTCAGCCAAACTTGCTTGGGAGGTGGCTAAAGGTGATTCTGTTGGGCCCACTTGCTCAGAGCTAAGTATTTAGCAAACAATGAAGACTTTATCACTTCCATCCCTACTAGAGGCTCAGCCATATGGAACTCTATATGTAGCTCGCTTCCCATCATTCGGGCTGGCACTAAATGGAAATTCGGGAATGGGCGTCTCATTGATTTCTGGAGGGATACTTGGATTGGAGATGTTCCCCTTGACCTCAATCCCTCTTGGGATCCTATCAAGAGAAGTATCATCAATATACATGGCAGATTAGCTTCGGGCTATTGGCAGAGGTTAAACTCCATCCCCTCATGGGATATCAAGGAATGGGAGGATATCAGCGTCCTGCAAAGAAACCTGTTGTCTTCACTTAAAGCGTTGCTCTCTTCCATATACATCCCTTTTTCCCATAATGAGGACGAGATTATCTGGACTCTCTCTTCCTCGGGCTCCTTTTCAGTTAAGGCTGCTTATCTCTCGATGCATAGTGCTGACATAGGCCCCCCTCTTACAAATTTCTGGCCTAAGGAGATCACCCCTAAAATTGGTTTTTTCTCTTGGCTCTCCTCTAAGAACGCTTTCCTCTCTGGGGAGAACCTGAAGAGAAGGGGTTTCTCCCTTCCCACCAAATGTGTTCTATGTGCCAATGAAGCGGAGTCCTCATCTCATCTCTTGATCCATTGCTCTTTCTCGCACGATATTTGGCAGTGGCTCTTTTCGAGATTCGGTGTTTTTTGGATCTTTCCGGATTCCATTCAGGACACCCTCTCTCAATGGAGTTCTCCCTTCTCTCATCCGATTCTAAACTTGGCTTGGAAACTCCTCCTCCCGCATGGTTTATGGGGCATATGGAAAGAAAGAGCAGAAGAATCTTCAAAGGAAAAAGTCTCAATCCTGGTCAGGTGGCTACTCAGATTGCTCTGGCCCTCCAAGAAAATATCAATCTGACCACGTGGTCCAAATATCAGCAAAAACTACAGTTCTGTCACACCCAGGAGTGGCAGAAGTTTTTATCCATTCCTTGTAAAAGAGCTCATCTTGATCGGAATTTGGTCTCTTGGCTTCCCCCTCGAGGGCTGGAAAAACTCAACACGGATGGAGCTTGAAAGGAAATCCGGTATGTGGGAGGAGGGGCCATTCTCGTTGCTCTTGGGTTTAATTGTTCTAACATACGCTCATAATTTCAATTTTGGCTCAACCATCGTGCGGAGGCTTTAGCTATCCTCAAGGGCCTTGAGATGGCTATAAATCTTGGCAATGATCCCCTTCAAGTTGAAAGTGACTCCCTCAACATCATAAACCTCCTCCGATCAAATGACCCTGGCCATTGGTCGATCAGGAACATCATTGCTGATATTAGAAATTTACAAAGATCTTTCCTTCAAGTCCAATTCCAGCATGTCTTAGGGAAGGAAATAAAGCGGCGGATCTTCTTGCTAATATGGGTGTCATCATCAAAAATCAGCAAAATTGGACTGATAACTTCCCGAATGACCTCTGTCAGATTGTTCAAAATGACACATCCCACTGCTGACTGGTGGATTAAAGGGCTGACTCGGGCTTCGGCTTGCTCGCCTTGGCCTTCTCAAAAGGCGGCGGTGAATATGGCGAATTTAAGTGATTTGACACTTAACACGGGTTACTTGATTAAGGTGCCTTGTAATGATGCGGCAAATCCCCACACGAATGAGCTTTATTCACACATTAATCATCTGAGGAGGTGGCGGAAGGGTTTTAATAACATTGCCGGTCTACTGTTCAAGCTGGTTTTCGTCCTCTCCTATTTCCGCCTCTGCGACTATTCTAATTCTCAGCTCATGGGGGTCGATTAGGCGCTGGAGCGAGCAATGCAGTCGTTTAAGAATGATGGCGAGGTGTGGAGCATTTTAGTGGAAAATGGGATTGCCACTTTTGGAAAAAATATTTGGTTACTCGGCTCACGGTTTCTTATCTTTCATCTTTGCTTCGTGGTGGGGGTCGTGTCAAATTGGTAGCACTCGGTTCACCATTTCAACGAACGCCATCGCTGATGCCACCGGGCTCCCTGCTGCGGGTGATATTTACTACAGGCGCTCCCTTCACGCCGAAATTCAAGATTTCAACGCCCCAGGTGACAGGCCAAAGAAGTATCTCTCTGGCTATACCCGTGACTCTCTGCCCTCTCCCTGGGACAGAGTGGCGGAAATCATTATGAGGTACTTCACTATCGACGGAAGATACCGTCTGGTCTTCGGCCCCCATCTGTTCATTCTCTCCCATCTCCGATGGGGGAGAAAAATCAATTTGGCTGCCTTCCTTTTTCAGTCTCTGGAACATTCTGTCATGTTGGCTCGGGAGGGTGAGGGTGTCATCCTCCACCAAGGTTTACTTTATCTGCTTTTTTCCGTCGCTGCTTCCCATTCCGACCTGCTCCGTTTCCCTCCCAAAATGGGTCGTCGCCGCCGCTCCCCCTCCCCTTCTTCTCGCCCCTCCTCCTCCTCCCTCCGCTCCTCTCGGCGCCGTCGCCGCCTGCTCCTCTCCTCTGGTTCGGATTCCGACGTGGCCATTGTGAGCCCCCCGCGACGCCTCCATTCCCACTGCTACCCCCTCTTTTCCTACGCCCATCTCATGTCTTTTCTTGGAGGACACTAATGCCAGTGGCCATGCTCCTTCTCCTGTCTCCAGCCCCGACTACTCTAGCGCGGCTGATCTTTTGGGGCTTGCTCATCTGTACCCTGATTCCCCGGAAGCGGAGCAGGATGATATTAATCAACATGTGGCGGAACCCTCTTCTCACTCTGCGGGTACTAAGGACCCCTCTGCTGTTAAAGATTTTGCTGCTGACACTCCTCTCTCCCCTCCTGTTATGGACTCTAATACTGCTGATATTGAGTCTGCTGTTGCTAAAAAAGACCATAACAGAGCTGATATCATTTCCTCCATCCTAAGTAAACTTCAGCGTGCCTTCAAGGCTCTGAAAGCATGGGAGGACTTCACGGATTCCACCAGGGCGGCTTTGGCGGCGGCATTGTTCGGAGCTTCTCAAGCTGGCTGATCTTCTGGCAAACGACTCTGGCTCTCCTAGAGCTAAAAATGTTGTCGCTGAGCTGAAGAAGCTCATCTAATGTTTCTTCTCTTTTTCACGGCTCGGTTTTTCTTCGTTCTCCTTTTTGGAATCTTCTCGGGTATTTTTGCTCTGCAAATTCAAATGCTAGATCTGGCCTAATGGGCTTTTTGTATAAAGGTTGTGGGACCTTCTAAAACCTAATATAAAGTTTATGTTAAATAATAAAGAATATCCTATATTATTTAATTATTAAATACCACTTAATACTGAGAAAGGCTAAACATTGTACAAAACTTGCAATATTTTACAACACACAATGGCTTGAAAACCTATATGTAATATAATATTCAGTTTAAAAATACTAGAGATCTCTATCACCACAAAGAACCTTCTCTTCGATGACATGCATATGAACTTCAATATGTTTTGTTCTCGATGTTAAGCTGGATTCTTTAATAAGAGAAATACAACACTTGACCATCACATAGAAGAGGAATACTTCCTTTAGCTTTCATGTGTATATCTTCCAACAACCACTTCAACCACATGGCTTCTTCGTTGCTTCCATTGCACTTATTCCCTCTTCCTCAATAGAAAAAATCGAGAGCTGTTGGTTACTTTTTGTTGTTCAAGTAATGGTTTATGCACCAAAAACTTGAACAAAAATCCATATGTATATTCTATATCCAACACAATATCAACATGGTTAGAGTCATAATATCCATATAGATATCATAATAAGCATAATATAAATCATTTATTAATTTCACTTTTAACCATTTGTAAAAGTTAAACACTAGTTGTATAACAACTAACATAACAATATGCTTAACAACTAACCATGTTAAAATTGTAGACACCAAATTTGGGTCACACTCCCCTTGGTCCCCTTTCGAGCAATTATAATAACATGTTCACCTAATCATGACCCCTTTACCCCACATTCATATTAATTTAATTACTTACAATTGAATTAATACCCATTCTCACATTATTTATTAATTTAATTACTTTAATTTAATTAATTTACACCTCACCCAACCACATCACCTAGACACGTCACTATAGACTTATTCTTAGCCTATTAATTACCTAAGACCTAGTCTTTACTTGTCTTAACTAACTGAGACTTAGTCTATCCCTAACATTAAATTTATATTCCTTCTCCAACACCATTCCCACTTATCTAAGCGCTAACCATCACTTGAGAAACAAACTAACAAGCAGAGCACACCAAAAATAGCCAAGATCTACTATTTTTGGTAAACCTAGGATTTCTCACCCTAACCGATGTCGGTTAATCTGCAACTACCACCGTTCACCTTGACCGTCATTGGTTACCATATATACAGTTTTATAACCTTTTTCCTAGGTTGGTCATTTTTATTCAGGATCTCATTCTTCCAGAGACTTGGAGCACTCAAATTTCTTTAGCACTCAGGAAAAATAAGACACACGGGAGCACTACCAACATTAGTCACCATTCATCATCCTTGTCATGATCACATATTCATAACAGAGAGGCACAGAGGTCCGAACTACGTGGCACAAACACAACGACTCTTCTCTCTGGATCTCTACTGTCACCATCTTCATCACCTATGTCCTCCAATCTATTTTCTAGTAAGTATTTAACATCTCTACACTAAATCTCTAGTTTCCTTGTGTAGATTTATTTATTCATCTTTGTAGTCTATTTCTCTCCACACCCATATACTTCCTTCCTTCTATCAACCCATCACCTGATCATACCTAGAATTTTCACCCATTTTCACCCTCTCTAAATCATCTCGAATCTTTATAACCATTTTACGACCCCACCCTCACCATTTCCAACCTCTGTATAACCACATGGAGTTTGGAAAACCAATTCTAAAGAAATTTATGCTAATTTCATCTCACGACACTTAGTTAGCCAGCGCGCGTCGACCACTCTTCCTAAGCGGCATCGGTCGGTCAACCGACACTAATTCGTATGCGGGAATATAGGTCAGATCAATGAGCTAATACCCACTTCCCAATATCCCAGAACCATTTCTAATCCTTACTAGACCTTACCAGAGCCCGTACCAGACCTGCTAACTCAACACCAGCTAATCAACCCTGCCGTTTTTACCTTAAACAACCTTTTGCATGACCTTTCTTGTTGTTTTATATGAGATACCTAAATCTTTTCAATTCCAATAGAATCTTTACTTCATGTATGATTTAACTAGCATTAATATTGTTATATAAAAGTGGATTGACTTCTATTCAGGAAGTATCACACTTCCTAGATCTAGCTTTTGTTAGGTAGTCCACTCATTGTTTTGTTTAACTCTATTTGGTGGTATTGTTTTATATCTATAGGTAGTTCCTCCTAGCCAAAAGGAGCTCTCACATCCGTTCGATCCGAGAATTCATCTATGTGTGCATTTGACCTTCAAGTGATATTGCGATAGGTTTTCCTCTTTGGCCTTCTACCCTTATTTGTTTCATTAATCTATTAAGAATCGATGAAACAAAAATATGTTGAAAAATTTCAAGATAATACTCTTTTAAAATATATATTAGATGCGATCGGTATTGGGCGTCTCAATACAAACATAAAGGCATCCCTAAGTGTCATTTGATATGCATATAATAATATTATAACAATCACATATTAAGGAATTTTTAGAAATGTTTTATCAAAAACATATATATCTTCATGATCTATTTTAAGACCTTTAAAAAGGGTGATAAAGCGATAGATAATATATTTGAACAGATAATCAAATCATGCAAGAATAATCATTGCATACACAAAGATGAGGTTTGTTCACGAAGAAGGTACTAAACATAGGAACATGGAGTGGGGATGCGGGGGTAGCGGCCCGCGAGGTTGAGGGTAACGCCCCTCATGGAGTCTGGGGGGCAGCGCTCGGGGCACACTTCTTGTTGCTGATACGAGGGTGTGGTCGAGGGACATCACCCCTCGACACCAAGCACAATTTACAATTTACCCCTCCTTTGAAATTGACAAAAAAACTCTTTGTGATAAAAACATGATTATTACGACAAATTGAATGATCAAATTTTCAATAAAAATTTGTGTTTACGGAGGAAAAAAACATTACAACAAAGCGTTTAGAATTGATCCTCCTATTGTTGTTTGAATTATGTAATTCGTATTTCGATGTATTTTCCTTATTCACATAAAAAAAGACCTTTCAAAAGAATACTTGCACATAATATATTAATTTGAGTTTAAAATCCACATATTCAATTGAAATGTAAGTAATTTTTTTAGTTTTACATGAAAATAACAACTTAGCCATTGTGTCCTAAAAATAAGGATATATTTACTTATTTCCAATTTATCGACAAAAAAGTCTAATTAAAAACTACTTTTGAAAAATTCTAGATAAGGAAAAATTAAATTTAACAATTAAAATAATAATAACAAAAATACATACATACATATATAGAGGAGCATAACTCCATTGAAACATTATGAAAACTAAATTTTCTCGGTTGAGAGTTGATTCAACACATTTCTAACCTTACCAGGGATACTTGAGAAGCATAGAAGCATAAAACATTACTATTAATTATACTCAATGCAACCATGACAAGTCCTTGGCGTCCTGGCAAGTGAGTTACGATGGATCAAACGAAAAAAGGGGCCAATGTGACCGAAGTCGCAGTCACACATTTCTCCGATGTTGTAGCTTAAACAATACGCACAGTTAATGTGGGATAAAAGAAATCACCAAAATTAAAAAACGCGATGAAGTTGGAAGGATGTGATGGTAGATGGTATCCTGAAACTGTTATCGATCCACTCTCCACTATCCTGAAACTGTAATTATTTTTTGAGGAGTCTGTTGTGGACAAGAGGAGTTCGAAGGCATGGTGAATACATCTAATTCGTAATGCCAATCGCACAGTCCATGACATTCGCAATGCAAAATGTCGTTCTAGGTTAGTGGACCGATAAATTTGTAAGAATGGGGTGGCACTTTACATTTTTAATGAGTAATTTTCTAGTTGAGTACATTACATTGGAGATCACTTCACATAAATCTTACATTCTTACTTATTAATCAGAGTTACAAACTAAGATAATTAACATATTTTGCAAATATCAATTATTTTTGTAAGAAGAATATAAACATTTTTCTGTCATCATTTATGTGAAATGAAAAACTGTTTATGTTAGAGTGCCATAAAAAGATCTGATAGATAACTATCAAAACACTAAATGTAATAAACTCATTATAGACAAACTACCATTAATAATGCTCACTAGCAAATTAACACTCAATAATTTTTATATTCCCACAAAAGTTTATAAGAACAACCCATAATTGAGTATAAGCCTAGCAACCCATAAATCATTAACAAGCCAATATCCCATGATATTATCTTTGGTCTGGTACCCACATAAAACCTCAAATAGCAAAGGGACGATGAACAAACAATAAGTGAATCTTCATTGGATAAAACCAACTCTAGGTAGCAAAGATGAAACCAACATAATTGTGCCAATTCCACAAGATGGCCCACTTTTAATGCTTGGAGGTGATGTAGAATTATTTAGTGATGAGAGCAAAATGATACCTTTTCTATTGAAAATATATCCATCACTGATTCCTAGGACGTAACCCGAATTAGATCCATACTTTGGATTGGTCAAGAATATATCATAAATCTCTAAATTCCAAAAATAACACCACCAATAAAACAACTATCAAATTTATAATTATAACATCAACGATGGTCAAACGATTGTAAAATTCCTACATGCGGGTATGATCATTGTCAAGTGGATATTGAATCTAGGCTGGGTTTCTGAGGAATGTAATGCATTTTCTTGGAAAAACATGAAACAATGACGACCCCTGCAATTTCTTCTAAGGAATCAAAATATGTGATTTGATCATAAAAATTCTACTATGAAAGAGGCTCCATTGTAAATCTCAAAATCCTTGTATGGACAAATCCTTTTCCATATGACCAAAAAGAATTTGTCTTTATGGATAAGTTTTTAATGATTTACGCTTAAACATCTCTATATTTATCTTGCTGCACTTATTCCTAAGATAACGTGGGAAGAGTCAACACTCCACATCTCACATTGCAATGAAATTTGTTTAGACAGGTAACTAAATTGAGAGAGATTTTGAAATGAAGTTTATAAGATGCAAACTATAGTGTTTTATTACTCAATTGTTAGTATATAGTTTAAGATAGACTATACTAGCAATCACATGTGTATAATGTAATGTGAATGTTGAACGGTATATGTGTTTGATTTAGAGGGATAATTATTAACTTTGTAGTTGATGTTGTTAAGGGGTATGATTTATTTTTGTAAGTGTAGATATCACTTCATTCAAAGGTTCCTTCTCTACATTTCAAACTTATTACAAATTCATACATATACATTTTTAGATAGTTTCATGTGGCATCCCAAGCAAATGGGGAGACGTGGCAGTAGTTAGCAAATATGGGTTCATACGGATGGAATTGGTATGCTCGTGCAAAAATGTTTCCATGGAAGTTAGTTGCGTAATGTTGGTTGGCAATCCTACAGTAGTTGTATTTGATGGAAAGATTGGAATGTCAGGGAATGGTAGGATGTTGGTCGTTGTAAGTTGACGGATATTAGAGATTGTTGTTGTTCTATGCTCTAGATGATGACTTCCTTGCTCATCATGTATCTGAATTTTAGTTTTTGCGTAGTTCTCTCTTCGTTGGGATCATTTTGTAAGAGTCATTTGTAATTTCACAAAATAGGTATGGTAGCATGTGAATTATATTAATGTGAAATCAATCATTTACATTTGTATGAGCTGCAATACTTATAGGCATTGTACAGCTGAATACATACACGGAGATATGTTACACAGGTGCAACAATAAACTATTTAACACAAGCTTCCAAAAACGTAATCAGGAAGTATAACTAATATAAAATACAACCAAACAATTATATTGTTAAAATAATATAATAACACCCATATTGTTTGAATACAAACAATAAGATGGTTATAATTAATTATAACCATATAAACAATAAATAGTCTAATTAATATGAAATGCATAATTAATATAATAATTAACCTAACATTCCCCCCTTAATTGTGTATTGTCTCAAGGGATGAGGAGAGGAATTCTTTGAACAACTCGAACTCGTCACATGCAAATGACTTTGTGAAGATATCTACTCTTTGTTCAGTTGTTGGACAAAATTGAAGTTGGATGTTGTGCTTCAACACATGCTCGCATATGAAATGAACCTGTACCTCAATGTGCTTTGTTCTTTCATGAAACACTGGATTACGAACAAGTTTGCGAACACCTTCATTGTCAACATACATGGTGGTCGGTTTGTTCTGTTGTATTCAAGTCCTTCTAGTATGCGGCGTAGCCAAATTGCTTCATAGTAGGCAGTTTCTCTTGCAAAACAATACTTGAATTTTGTGGAAGATTGAGAAATGAAGTGTTGTTTCTTTCTTCCCCATGATATTGGTCTAAATCCCATACGAGAATACAAATCTAGAAGTCGATTTTCTATCATCTATGTTACCTGCATGATCGAATCGAATATCTAGTTAAGAAGAATTTTTCATTCTTCTTGTATTCTAGACCAAGATCCATTGATCCTTTGAGATATCTCAAGATGTGCCTTGCTACTTTCCAATGACAAACTTTGGGTTCCTACATGAACTGGATAGATAGCTTACTGCAAAGCTAATATCTGGTCTAGTGTAGGTTAGGTAAATGAGACTCCCAATCAACTGCCAATAGATAGTGGCACTTACCTCAATAGATGGATCTGAATGAGATAACTGTAATCTATTCTCCATAGGTGTAGCAATTGGTGTGCAATCCATCATCCTAAATTTCTCAAGCGTTGTCTTGGTATATTTCATATGAGAAACAAAAATGTGATTCTCTTTCTTCCATACTTCCAATCCAAGAAAATAATGCATCGGCCGAGATCGGTCATGTCGAACGATCGATTAAAATCTTTCTTCATTGCATCGATCATCTTCACTAAACTTCCAGTGATGACTAGATCATCAACATAGAAAACGACAATCACAATCTCCCCATTACTTTTTGAGGTAGAGATTGGGGTCGTATGAATTTCTAACAAATCCATGTTATACGAGATGCTCATCAATTTTGATGTACCATGCTCAGGGTGCCTATTTGAGACCATACAAAGATTTCCTAAGTATGCATACCTTTGCTTCTTGACCAGGTACAACATATCCCTCAAGTTGAGTCATATAGAATTCTTCTTGTAAATCTCCATTTAGGAAGACACTTTTTACATCCATTTGATGGACTTTCCAGCCAAATTGTGCAGCTAGAGAAAAGATCATCCTGATCATCTTGATCTTAGTTGTGGGAGCAAATGTCTCCTCGTAGTCAATGCCTTCTTTTTGTGCATACCCCTTTTCTACTAGTCTTTCTTTATAATTTTCCACTGTCCCATATGATTTATAATTTGTTTTTAATATCCATATGCATCGATGGGTTTCTTCCACGGTGGAAGATCGACAAGTGCCAAGTGTCCTTTTCATCATGATTGATATTCGAGTCCATGGCATCTTTCCAATATTTTGGTTGTAGGGCTTCTGGATGTAGAGGGCTCATCAGACTCAATAACTCTACTCATCAAAGCAAAGTTAACTTCTTCTCTTGCTTTACTGTGAGTCTATGGTCTAGGGGTGGATGTATCCAGTGGAGCATCCATTCTTGCATCTCGTAGTGTGCGAGTACACCTGAATAGGCTGTTCTTGTGGGTCATGGTTTATCAAATCAACACCATAATCCCCATCATCACCTGCATCATTTGTGGGAACATCAACTTCAATTTTTACAACCGGTGAAGAATCTACATCATGTGAGGAGGAGACTCTTCTTCAACTTCTTGAATTTTTCGTCTTCTTTTTTGATCCATCAAATCAGAACAAGAGTCTTTTCACTATACCCAATGGCAACACCATAATCCCCATCATCATGGCATCATTTGTGGGAACATCAACTTCAATTTTTACAAGTTGGTGAAGAATCTACATCATGTGAGTGCGAAGGAGGAGACTCTTCTTCCTTCTTCTTGAAAAAATCAACATCTCTGTTGGTGTAGAATTTTTGGTCTTTGGATCCATCAAAGCTGTACCCAAGAGTCTTTTCACTATACCCAATGAAGACGAGTTTATGTGACTTCATGTCCAATTTTTTTTGTTACTGCTTAGGTATGTGCATGCTTGTTGTATGCAATTGAAAGCTTTGCAAGCTATGGAATGGGGATAAAGAACCTCAAATCTTGACTAAACTCAACCATGCACCATAATATTAGATTTAAACAAGAAACTATATATGCATGCATAAATTTGAAACAAACATTCAAACCCTAGCATATATACTAATCTCTACTCCATGAAATCTTAATGAAAGTGAACCTAGTTAGATTCTAAGCAATCAAATTGTGTGTTGTTTACTCCCAAAAATAGTGAAGAGATCTCTCAAGTTAGCTACATGGCCAAGCTTTAGATCTTCCCTTACTAACTATATTTGGAGTGGATGGATGCAAGATGGGGGAGCTCTAAAAATGGAGTATGGCCAAGATCCAATTTTTATTGCTTAAAGCTATAACAAATGATTTCTAATGCCAAGATCTCCAAATATGAGAGATTTTTGTTATGAAAACAAGGTGTAAGGTTGAGAGGAGGGTGACCCTTTTATTTATATTTTTCCACTTAGGAGAGTTTGGAATTTGAATGCATGTGGGACTAAAGCTCAAAAAACTTTTAGGATTAGGTTAGATTAACCTTGGTTTAGGCTAGTTAACTAGGGTTTATGCTAGTAAACTTGATTAGCAAGTGATTAGAGACTCATTGAGAGTTGGGAGGGGTCTGGATAACCAATTATAACTGATAGATAGCCTACGAAACCAATAGAAGTGGTCTAGAGAGAACTAGGGAGGTTCCGAATGGTCGAAAGGAGGAATGTTTAGCTAATAAGAGAGATATTAGCCAAATAAGTTGAATATGGGAAGAATACGAAGAGGTGTCGTAAATGGGCATCTGAGAGTGGGCGAAGAAGTATTGATTAACAAAGTGTCGTAAATCAATTGGTTGAATGGGAGGAAATGATAAGTGTAAGCATATTTTAGGTGTCTACATTTTCCCCTCTTTGGGGTGGCGTAAGTGACGTCACTTCAAAGAAATTAGACTTTCATAAATAAGTAGAAATGTTTTTAAGGGATAGAAGAAAAATGAGTAGAATGAAGGATGCCCCCTCGATTGTCGATGGGGTGATGAAAGAGGTTGATCAACGATCAAAAAGATAAAGGAAATAGAAAGAAAGATGAAGGGAAGAAAGGGAATATAGAAGAAAATGAGTATGAGGAAGAGGGAATGAGCTAACATCCATCTAGTTCCTTTTAAAAACTTTATTTTCATCATATTGCTAAGGATCTTCATCATCGGTCCTTATTAAAAAGAATGAACAAAAGTGTAGTATGACATGAAAATCCATATACGAACAAATGTTCATTACTAAAAGCACTAACTCCATGAAACATACATGATGAAATGCAATATGAGAAAGTAAAATATGCCTAACTCCATGCAACATACATAATGCAATGCAATACGAGAAAGTAAACAAGCTAAACTAACTAGAGAAACATAATGTAATCTTTTTATTATCGAGCTTCGGTTTCAACCTCTGTGTGAATTAATGAAAAGGTTGATGATGGTTCCCAAGGAAAGGATACATGTAAGGGGAATAATGGAGGACACTTGGTCTAATGATAAATCAATGTGCACTAAAAAATAGTACTAGGCAACTCGTTGTGCCCCGTAGTACTGAGATGAAGTAAGCAGCCTAGCTTTTATTGATGGAGGTAGATCAAGATGATCTGAGTCATACACATGAACAAGTGAGAACCAAATAATGAAATTTTCTAGGATGATTTATATTTTTTTGATGTTTCTCGAAACATCTTTGAATATTTTTATTTTTCTAACATATTTGAATGTTTTTATTTTTCTAACATATTTGAATGTTTTTGTTGATTTTGAAAGTTTTTTGAAACTATGTACAGGAAGATGAGGAAGTGTGGATGCCCCTAGTGATAGATGGGATGTAAAATGGCATAAGGCCATGTGTGTACGAGAAAGGTGAAGATGCAAAAATGCCCCAATGATTAGGTGGGAGTATTCAAAGGCAAACTCTTCATTTGTAGAAGTAGGACCTAAGGCCATTATGGATAGGTTCAACATGATGATGAACATAAACCAATGAAGTTTTGGGAAGGAAAAAGGATTCCCCCAATGTAAGTTGGCCTAAAATCACATGATAGAAAGGAAGGAGAAGATTGTTTTTGTGAAAGGGGACAAAGGTGTTCGAAAACATGGAAAAAAGTAATCTTATACACATGGATGTTCTGAATGAAGTAGAAGAATGATGTGAATGATATGAATGTATCTTAGAAGCCTCATAATGAAGAAGTGATTAGCCAAAGGCACAAATCATGAGACGAGATATGGACTAGAGTAAGAGTCTAAACAAGGTCCAAAAAAAGACACTTGGTAACATACTAATCTTGCCTAATCATAGAGATCCAGTGTGTGCACGTGGAATTTATTACCTCTTGAAGGGAAGATTTAATAGACAATAAGTGAAGACACCCTAGCCAATGTGTAGGAATGATTTATTTTGATAGGTGATAGGTGATTTGTGAATGAAGGGTGGAAGGATAGCCATACATTACTCTGCTACCAACCAGGCATCCATAGCCCCAACAGAGATGTATTTGATTCTAATCGAAACATTTCTCTACTGCCAGTCAGGCATCCATAGCCCTGATAGATTTTATTGGAAATACCCCAAGAGAGAGTAATATATCAATTTTCCTTTTGCTTTGTAGCTTTTAGCTTTTGATTGATTGATTTTGTTTCTTTTTACTTTCTAAAAAATTATTTCATCTCTCTTGTTTGACAAGGGGTTAAGAACCACTGATGGCTTGATGGAAGGATATGGAAGTGATTGTGATGATGGAATTGGATAGTGTCAACAAATATGTCCAAAAGTTCTTTGCAAAAAAATTATTAGATGTTGATTGTGATAGGATCTCTAAGAGGTCAGTCATTATTTAATTTACTAAGGTGATAAAAGACAAAGGTAAAATAGATACCATAGAGATAAATGTCACAAAATTCATGAGAAAAGGCTAACCAAAATATCACCGAAGGGATGAAAATGGTGGAAGACTTGCATAGGAATGATAAGAAAGGGAAGAAAGAAACATCCATGTGTACGCAATACCTGATTGCAATGTTTGATCTTTGTACCTTTGATTTTTGTATGTTTTCTCATGTTTTTTTGTATTTTTGAATTGCTTTTGATTTTTATATTTTTGATACTTTTTAAGAGGTTGGGACTTAACAAAGTCACTCTGCATGGTAATATATCCAACGACTATGTCTCATGAATTCCTTGATAAGGGAGACTAGGTGTGTTTATTTATCAAGTGTAATATTTTCTCCAATCTCGATGATCGTGGTGAGCTCATACTCAACAAATGACTATGATTTATCTTGAAATGAGGATTTCTTATGTGGGATCTTGAGTTCCTGATTCATACGTTTATACACTTTGCACCATACTTGATGGTTACATTGATGTGCATTCTTGAATCACACTTGATTTTTAACCCTAAGATCATGTGATTTTCTAGGAGATTTAGAGCTCTTAGGAATTTTACTGAGAGCTGGATTAAGAAACTATTTGGGTTTCTTATAAGTTGATGTGTGAATTTTCTGATCTTGAGAAGGAGACGAAAGTGAATGTGGACATTTAGAACTGATGTGAGAAATGTATGTGGGCTTGCCACAACCATTTATAGAAGAAATATGTGATGGATGAAAAGGATATGGTCTAAGAATTGAAGAAGATGGACTACGAGGAGGTGAGCCACTGATAGAAGATGATGAAGGGGATTCTAGGATATGGCCCCAAGATGGAAGAAATTGGGCTATAAGGACATGGCCCAAGAATAGAAGATGCTATCGATGGAATACTAGGGGTGACCCAAGTATAGATGAGGAGGGACTACTCGGAGGTGTCCCATAGATAGAAGAGGATGAAGGGCTGCTAGGATACGTGGCCCAAGAATAGAAGGTAATGGGATACTAGGAGGTGACCCATAAGTAGAAAATGGAGGGCTACCGGGGGTGACTCTAGGATAGAAGAAGATGATGGGCTACTCAGTGGTGACCCAAGGTGAGATTTTGATTGAGGAATGATGATAGATAAGGAATGACTTGAGAATGATAAGAAAGGCCATGGATCAATGCTAGACCACGGAATCTCATCATGATCAAAGGAAGGTGAAGATGGAATAATAGAAGAAGAATCAATTTTCATGACCTTAGGCTCTTCTTCTACATTCTAATAAAAGGAATCAATTTCTTTTCCCCAATACGTGAGTATATTGAGTTCAAGAAAGAACCCTTGTTTGCAATCCTCTAAAGGGATATCTTCGTGTAGTCTAATTGTTCCATCATCCTAAGAGAAATCAGTCAGTAGAGGTTGTTGATCTTCGACCATAGGAGGTTGATTAGAATAAATAGGTTTGATAAGCGGGAAGATTGATTGATAGAATAAGATGAAGATGTTCGATGATGTAGATGAGGGGAAGGCTTTACCTTATCACTCCCATGAAAGAGTTTTGATAGTTCTTTGAAAAGATATCTTAGCACATGGATTCTTTCTAATGGTTCGACATGGTCACATACATTGATCTTTAGAAGATGGATGAGGAAATGGCACGATATGATTGAAAGGGATCAAGGGCCGAAGAAGAATTGAAGTTGGATTGATAGCAAAAGGTGAATCAAGAGACAATGTAGGCTTGATGAAAGGTGTCCCATGAATGGACAATTGAGATTTAGACACTAGTCATTTTTCTAGAAGATGATGTAATGTAGGTTGGAAAGTAGGATCACATAGCCATCCATTAAGTTGTGACATAGGATTTGAATTGGATGATTGACTAGAGGGAATCCGAGTCGTGGAAATCTTCGATGAAGGAAGAGTTTGTCGAGGCGCTGATGAAGGAGGTCCTGCGAAGAAAGGGAGGACCGTGACTCAAGAACTGAATTAGATGTTCAATTGATGGAACTTGGAGTCACACGAGTCTTCAAAGGAGGAAGATGTCATTGAGGTTATTTGGAATAAATATCCTGCAAAGTAAGGGAGGACCGTGATTCAATATTTGATCTAGGGTTGTCTAAACAATAGTTGGGATTTGAATCTTTAGAAAAAAAGTGGGAATCCAAATGGTAGTTTGGATCTGAATATGAAGAAGAGTGGGGGGAACCTAAATAATAATTTGGATCAGAAGTATCCAAACCATACCACCGACTATGAGCTGAAGGTGGGGAACAGGGTACCCAAATGGGCCCTCTAGCACAAAGAACCAAATGAGGCTTAGTCGTAATGGGTATCTTTTGATTTGAATGCCTAAACCTAGGTTTTGTATTTATTGTAAGTGTGAGGAACCGCACGATAATCAATCATGGTTGACATTTTTTAAGAATAAATGTCTAGACCTAGATAGTGTGATGGAAATCCTTCAAAGGGAAGGAAGTGACATGTTGATTCGAGTAGCATAACTGAAATAAACTAGACATTTCATAAGTATGGAGATGTGTGCGTGATTTTCAAAGAGGGTATAAGGAAAATAGACATTGTGATGATGTAATCTCGATGATATCAAAATGATTGTCCTAGAAAACAAGTTTTCTAGATGAATGATCACAAGGAACAATCATGCAAGTGTGAAACACAAAGCCAATCAATAAGGAAATACTCCCTATGTAAAATGTGTGTGCAAAATGATAGTTCGATGAAAAAATGATCAACACAATGTCAATATTTATGTCAAGCTCAAAATAAACAAGGCGTAAATATTAACAAAGGGTAGATGTGACTCCCAATCAAAGGATACCATGACAAGTTCAACAACCAACAAGGCCTAAATGTTAAAGGGTGAGGTTTACAAATGTAAGCCACGTAACCACACCAATTGGACACGTCTATCAAGCTTCACGGAGAAGTGAGATATTAGAGTCAAAGTGGTATTGAAATGAGGAAAACAAAATAAGTGACACCTTTCAAGATTTGGGACAATGTTTGAAATCAAACCAAGTCAAAGTATACTAAGGATGTGCTAAAATGTGGGTAGTATAACGCCACAATGTGGATACTTAGATCACATTTACGAAAAACATGACATAAGTATCTTAATTGTGTCGAGATAATGTGAACAAGGTAACACGTCAAAGTGAGATCAAATGATGAATCAATCCTAACTATGATGATGATCTTGAAATCAAGATCAAGTTGACATCAAAGATATGAGGATGCATCCACGCACTTTAGACATTTAACAACTCACCAAAAATATGGATGAGCGTAAGCGGAAAAAAAGTGGTGAACACAATCGATGACAACACTCTAGAAGATGCCTTCTCTTGTCCCAAATGGAAAGAAAGAATGAAAAGGTGTAGATCAAAAGATGGAGATAAACTAAGTGTTACTTGGGTAGAGTTTCACCTCAAATCGAAGGCGAGAAAGAAACCAAGATAAGTAACACATTGTAAAACATGATGAGATACACTTAGATCTAACTTAAATGGATTCGTTACCGTGTTCGAAAAACAAGGCTTTGAATCCAAACAAGTTATCACTTCATGATGGAAAAGATGTGATAATGGACTAGTAAAGTGGGCTCCTTAACAGAATGGCTTCCTTAATAAGATCTCTCAACTAGGTGTCACAAAGTTGTCTTAAGCGAGCTCGATTTACCCAAAAAGTTGTAATGACTAATTTGGGAGTATCTCGGCTTTACTTTACCCCCTTCAAGAAAAGTGGGTAATAAATGCGTCATTTGTACTCTCACTGGAGTCACCATACGGATATCTTGTGGGTAACGCTAACTCATAAGGAAAAACTAGTCAAGTGGGTAAGCGGAGCGCTTCCTATTTCATCCACGATGTTACATAGTGGTGGATTATTTTAGGGTTCCTAGAACCACCCCCATTGTTGTATCTTAAGGCATTATGCCAAAGGGGTTATGTTCAGATTAAGAGATGGAAGGACATACCCTTTTCTAAAACCTGTAATATAGTGTGATGAAAGTGGTGTGTTTTTTATCTTGCTTATCTTAAATGTGGTTTTAAGTAGCACACCATTTGGCAACCTGTATGAAAACACGTATTAGAAGGTTTTGTTTTGTCTTAGTTCCTCCTTTCTTTGACATGTGATTTTGGTCCTACATACCAAGATTAGTAATTTTCCACAAAAGATCATGATATCAAAAGAGATTTTGCGTGTTGCTTTTGATTCCTAAGATCACCAAAAGGTGCGAAGGAAGAGCATATGCAACACAAAAACTCAACTAAAACAATTTTATGGAAAATACATTAAGTGTTTTTGCAAAATTTTGAGTTCATTTTAACCATTTTGAAATGTTCATCCATTAGGAAGCATAAAGTAAGTGTTTTTTAAAGCAATAAGAGGGTTTTGAAAGTGTTTTTGGTTCCCAAGATCACCTAGAAGGTGTGAGGGAAGAGCATATGCACTTTGAAAAACCTCTATCAATTAAGAAATGAAACACTTAACTAAGTTAGTCAAAAACAAGACCAAAACAAACTTAAAAAAAAACTTATTAGTCTCACAAAACCTTTCAAAGTGTTAGAATAGCCAAGAAAACATTTTTTCAAATTTTAAGATACATTAGAAAATGACTAGTTACCTATAAATTTTTATAACTCAAAATCCTAATTTTATGATTCTATTACATAGTTCTCTTGATACCTTTCCAACTGCAATAAAAATAGAGTCGTTTTGAGCTCGAGAGCAAAAGTTATGGCCTCAAAAGATTGCTAATGATGATTGCGCTAGGATTTGTGTGTCCGCACTAGGATTTGTGTTCCTGCGCCAAGATTTGTGTGCCTACACCAGAGAAAAGGTGCCTACATGCCTCTGCTAAAAAAATGACAGTTTTGAAGGTGTGTGCGCCATGGTTTGGGCGTGTGCGCTCGGTTTAAGGTGCTTGTGTGTGGTTTGGGGTTCTGCGCATGGTTTTGGGTACTGCGCACATCTATCAAAAATTGACAAAGTCTGATCGGTGGTGCTGCACTAACAAAACGGTGTATGCGCACCCTTCCTTGTAGGTGGCTAAAAAATACGAGATTTTTCAAAAAAAACTCAAAAAACATCAAAATTTCATCAATTTGGTTCAATTTCGGCAGCACTTTACCTCCTTTGATCTGTAAAGAGCACAAAAGAAAAGACAATCCTAGCTAAACTAGTTAAAAAACCTTATATTTAGCCATTAATACAAAAATATTAGTGAAATCAAAAACTTGAACTAATCTAAAAAACTTTGAAAAACTAATCTAGAAAGCTTAAAACTAACCTAAAAATATTGAAACTAAAAAAAGTTAGAAACTAAAAATAAAAGCTTCAAAATGACTCCATTAATGGAGATGGACTAAGTGTCCCACCAAGTCGTGCTAAATGTATGAAATGGAAAGTTTTAAAGCTATGTAATGGGGTTAAAGAACTTCAAAGCTTGACTAAACTCAACCTTGCACCATAAGATTAGAGCTAAACAAGAAACTATCTCTATGGCATAAATTTGAAACAAACATTCAAACCCTAGCATATCTAAATATCTCTCTACTCCATGAAAGTTAATGAAAGTGAACCTAGTTAGATTCTAAGCAATCAAATTGTGTGTTGTTTACTCCCAAAAATAGTGAAGAGATCTCTCCAAGTTGGCTACATGGCCAAGCTTTAGATCTTCCCTTACTAACTATATTTGGAGTGGATGGATGCAAGATGGGGGAGCTCTTAATAATGGAGTATGGCCAAGATCCAAATGTTTTATAGCTTAAAGCTATCACAAATGATTTCTAATGCCAAGATCTCCAAATATGAGAGATTTTTGTTATGAAAACAAGGTGTAAGGTTGAGAGGGAGGGGTGACCCTTCTATTTATAGTTTTCCACTTGGGAGAGTTTGGAATTTGGGTGCATGTGGGACTAAAGCTCAAAAGAAGGATTAGGTTAGTTAACCTTGGTTTAGTTTAGGCTAGTTAAACTTGATTAGCAAGTGATTAGAGACTCATTGAGAGTTGGGAGGGGTCTGGATAACCAATTGTGATTGATAGATAGCCTACGAAGCCAATAGAAGTGGTCTAGAGAGAACTAGGGAGGTTATGAATGGTCAAAAGGAGGAATGTTTAGCTAATAAGAGAGATATTAGCCAAATAAGTTGAATATGGGAAGAATACAACCAAGAAGGTGTCATAAATGGGCATCCGAGAGTGGGGTGAAGAAGGTTTGATTAAAAGAGTGTTGTCAATTGGTTGAATGGGGAAATGATAAGTGTAAGCATATTTTAGGTGTCTACATTTGCTTTGCACCTGAATCTCTTAGATGTGCAATAGATGGTTTATGTTTTGACCATGTTTCTTATGGTGTTACTCAATCAAGAGCAAGCTGTGGGCACTCTGTTCAACAAATACACTACAATCTTTCTGCTGCTTCTACCAGAATATCTTTGCAAGTCTGAGTCATTGATCATGCATTGCACCACTTCCATGATAGTAAAATTTCTTCTCTCAACAACACCATTATGATGTGGTGTGTGTGGAGGATGCATTTGTTGATGAATCACGTGAGTTTATAGGTACTATTTGAATTTGTTACTAGTGAATTACCCCCTCAATTTGAGTGGAGAGTTCTGATGTGATGACCAATTTCATTCTCAACTGCTACTTTGAACTTCTTGAAAGTTTCAAAAGCTTCACTTTTCTTGTGAAGACAAAAAATCCACATTTTCCTTGAATAGTCGTCAACACATAACATGAAGTACTAAAATCCAGAATGACTTGGTTGCATCGGACCACAAAGAGTGGTATGAACCAGATCTATCTGACCATGAGATCGATATGTACTCTTATGGAATGAAGCTCTATGTTGTTTTCTTGCTAGGTAGTAAGGACACTTGTCTGTATCCTTATGAAGAGATGACAACCCATGTACAATCTTGCAGTAGCGAAGTATCTCGAGATACTTGAAACTTACAAGACCAAGTCTCGATGCCCTGGAGTGAGGTAGAGTTCTTAGCGATAAGTTCTTGATCATCTCTGTGAACAAAATCAAGTTGGAATATGCATCCCACATTTGAGGCTTTTGCAACTATGTTTGAGCCTCATGATTTATCTCAAATCAAACATGTTTTCTTATCGGAATGACTATCAAATTCAATTTTCAAGTTATGATCTAGGATTTGAATGAATGAAAGAAGATTCTTTGTCAACCCAAGGATATATAAGACATCAGATAGTCTACAATTGCATGAACCAAGTGATAGAGAGATGTTCCCAATCCGCTAAATAGTATATGAAGAATAATCTCCCAATGAAACATGATTTTTCGATGGCGTGTTCCTCATTGAAGTAAACCAGTATCTGTGGCTGGTAATGTGTCAAGTGGCTCCCAAATCAACATACTAGACATCACTAGATGATGTGGATGGTTCACTTGATCGAGAAGTGTACAAGAAGTCTTCATTATCTAAATGTTCTTCTTGCTCAACAATATTTCCTTGTTGATGGGGTCTTATTTTCCAGTTCCCCTTTTTTTTCCCTTGATTGTAGTTAGAATGTCCCTTGTGAGATTGTTGTGGAGGTCGAGTTGCTTGATGAACCTTTCTTATAAGTATCGTACAAATTTTTTTAGGTCATGTCCTCTTTTACAGATTGGACATTGCTTCTTCTATTGTCTGTCCCCTTGATATTGATTTTGACTTTGGGACTTTTGATAGGAATTAGGTTTTCCTTTACCTTTTCTTTTCCATTTTTGATGTGAAGAAAGTTTTGCTCCTCTTAATCATCCTTATTGTGCATTGCTTCCTCTTGTTGCAATAGTTTTACCAATTTTTCAAAACTAATTGTCATATCTGACAAGTTTAGTGTTGTTACAAAAATTCGGTATGAAGAAGGGAATGCTCTCATAACAATAGGAAAAAGAGCTCCATCTTTGACCACTTATCCTAGGGCTAGAAGTGAAGCCCTCAATTCTGCAACTCTTCTTAAGAAAGCTTTGATTTTCTCATTCTGTTTGAACTTCAATGTGTGTAATTGACTCTACAAATTTAGAATGACATTCTTGTTTTTGGCCTCATACACCATGCTCAACTTATCCCATGATTATTTGGCTGATGTGGCATCAAAAATGTGAGGTTGCACATCATCAGTCACTCCAAACAAGATGATGAGTTTGGATTTCTGATATGCTCTATCAAACTGCCACTATTGTGTTGTGTCAGTAGTTGATCTAGTCATAGTACCAGTCACAACAAGCCAGATCTCTTCAAACTCAAGTTGTGTTTTGATTTTTGTCTTCCATGCAACATAGTCATTTCCTCTGAGTAGTTGTGAATCCGGAAGAAAAATGAGAGGCATTGGTGCCCATTTTGTAGAAAAAAGCCGACAGGGTTCGGCTCTTATCACTCCAGGTATAAGGTCTCCCAATCTATATACCATCAGTCCGATATACCAAACCTTTCTACATACGCACCCTTTTGATACATGCTACGGTAAGTGGAAGAAACTCACTCTTTCTATATACCCAGTGATGCGTGAAAGAGGCATTAACGTACATGAAAGAATTCAATACGTGGTACCAAGACAAGATCTAAAAGGGGTGCGTGTGATTATTGACGACTCAAAGAAATATCCTCATACGTGTGCGTAACTTCACTATATACTTGGATGATTTCTTAGTCTAGATTTATGTCATGCAATCATTCACAGATGGATGTGATGGCTCATAGTGTGTGAATTGTGAACTTATTACTCCCGTTGATTTAAAGGGTCAATTCCCTGAGACGATGTTGTTGTAGCGATATTAAGCATTAAGTGTAGTAGTAGTCATGATGACTTTACCTGTAAGCACTTCCCAGAGGCACCGTATATATCGAACGTTGTGAATGAGATCTAGGATCTCGTGAGTGTTATAGAACTAATTTTAACTGTTTTGTATTACAATTTTCTCTCACAATTTCGAGAAGTTACAATATTTGTGGTTGACTATGGCAACTTGAAAATTAGTACAATATGATGAAGCATGTAATTACATTCAAAAATTTAGAAAAAAATTGAATGACAGTCAATTTTTTTTTTTTTACGGGCCCTAGTGGCCTCCAAAGCCCAAAATGACCCACTACACCAAACAATTGCAAAAATATAGCTGAAAATGCAATTTTTGGATAGGCCTCCTTTGCAAAAAGTTCTCAAAATGCAAAAATATGCAGAGTGGAGGAAATGTTTCCCCCCCCCCCAAAATAGGGTTTTCTCACTAAATTTAGTTAGTTATAACTAAATTTGAATTTACCGCTAAAGTTAGTGGTTTCACTAAATTTCCTGCCAAATTTGGTAGTGGGTGAGGGAGGGGGATTTGACCCCTTGACCTCTCTTGATGGGAAGTGTCTTACAAAATTTATGCTAGCCACTTGGGTGGCTAAGCTAAACAAGTATACATAAAGAGCAAATTGTAATTAAACACTTCCAAACTGTAAAACCATACCTCTTTAAAAAACCATAGTTTGGGAAAGGTGGTTTTGAGCAAAAATTCCAGCAAAGAGAAAAAATGATAGGCAGTTTTTGTGACAATGAAGGTGGTTTTGAGTGTGTATGACGTCTTAGATCAATTTTCTTCCTTCCTTTAAGCTTGTAATATCTTCCTTGGTGTATTCAATCCTCATCAACCTTAATTGCAATGAATAAAGGTAGTTTTGATGAATTTGAGCAATTTGATGATGGTATTGCATGGGATGGGGCTGGGAAGTTGCAGAAGCAACTTTGACTCTCCTTTTCTTGCACAAGCTTCTCTAATGCTCCTCAAATTCTACTGCAATCCTCCAATATCCTTCGACCTACTCTGACACCAAATGTAATTTCACAAAACATGGATGGTATCCTATGAATTATATTAATGTGAAATCATCCATTTACACTTGTATGAGATGTAATACTTATAGGCATTATACATCTGAATACATACACAGAGATATGTTTTTTTTTATTATTGGCAAATAGTTTTTGAAAGGGACTATACCCTTATGCAGTGAGGCTCGAAGCGAATAGGAAAATAAAGCTCGAAAAAAAGGATCAACATCCTGATATAACAATAAGGACCAAGTGCAGAACGCAGTCTGCAAAGAAACAATCAACAGCAACACAACAGCAAATAAACACCTGCTGGACAGTGATCAAACAAAGAAACACGCGGTGGTCGAAGCCCACAAAAATGATAACAATGTACTCCGCCGACCACTAACGGAGAAAACAACAGGACGATCATCACAAAAGAGCCCAACAAAAACTGACAAGGAAGGAACCAACAAAAGCAAACCAGCTGCAACAAAACAGCAACAAAACAACAACACAGCTGCCTAGCAACTGCGTAGCAGGCCATAAGCCAAAATGTAGCAATGATAGCGCCCAAAAAGACAATAATCAAATCTTGTCCGATATGGTGGGGGATTTAGATTTGGCATTACCCTTCTTTTTCCGATCCACCACTATCCATTCCTGATTTTCCACATCCACTACAGTCGGAAAAATTGCAATAGGTTTGATGGGGGAGTGACCCAAATGGGAGGTCGGAATATCTTTAATCACTGAATCAGCAGCCTGTAAAGAATAATCTGGAGGCTTCTCTGTATTGGTCTGTGAATCAACCATGATGGGTGAGTTAGCTTGCAGGGGGGCACTCGAATCCTTAGCCGGATTTGAGTCGATTGTAAGATGTTCAGGTAGAGAATCCCTCCACGAGAGATATGTTCACAGGTGCAACAATAAACTATTTCACACAAGCTTCCAAAAAAATAATCCGGGAAGCATAACTAATATTAAATACAATGAAACAATTATATTGTTAAAACAATATAACAACACCCGTATTGTTTGTATACAAACAATAAGATGGTTATAATTAATTATAACCATATAAACAATAAATACTCTAATTATTATGCAATGCATAATTAACCTAACATCAACATGATTACGAAGTCACACACCTATGAAGTACATACAAATGCATAAATAAGTCAAAATCAATAAACTATACACAATTGAAATGCATGTGGAGTTACAATGGCAACTAATCGTAAGAGATAACAATTTGAGGATAAAAAACTACATTTTTGCTTAAGGAAAAGAATATTTGTTATATGGAAAGATACAATACGTTCTAATAGTATACAAGGATGCAAATACGTACATAATAAAAGTGCAAGTAATATGCATTTTTTTCTTAAAAGTACTTACAATCCACATAGTAGTAGGAGACAATAGTATGTCAGTTTATAAGGAAATACAACATTTTTCTTTTGAAGCAGGGAAAAAGGGAAAAACATAGATATGAAATAACTAACATAGTGGTGATAGTTCAAAGTATAGAATGGGATGGGTGAGGGTGTAAAGTTTGAAGGGATGGGTACGCTAGAAATATTTTCGTAAAGAAGGTTATGGAGGATTTGTATTGTTATCCGCTTTCTTTGAATCAAGGATAACACATTTCAATCTGTTGTTTCTGCAGTATGTCTCTTTTTTAGGGAAAGTGTGAAGTAGTATTCGTTGCCAATGAAATTGATTATAATTTTATTAGTTGCATCTTCATCTATAGAAAATAGGTGGAGGTTGCTAGCTATAACACCCATGATTGACTCAGTTGTCTCATCAAAATCGATAAATGATTGGAGTTCTCTTGTTCGACCCTTTAGATCAATCCTAAGTGCATATCTATAATCATAGTTTTGAACTTGTACATTGCAACTTGAACAAAACCATGAACCATTACCATTCTCTCTAGCCCATTCATTTTCTCAATATTTCCCATCTATAGGATGTGCGAAATCATTATTACAGAGGTCAATACTTTTGGGGGCACAAAATTTTTCTTGTGATAGAGGGCACCAGAAGGGAGTAGTCATCAGAATCAACCCAGTCATGAAGTGTATTGGTTTATGAAATTAGAGGGTTGACATAACATTTGTTACTTGAAACAATGTCAAATGAGCTCCCATTGAAACTAGAGACGCAAGCAAATTTCAAGGCAAGGACCGAAAGAGGTGGTATAGAAAGCATGTCTTCAAGTTCTTTGTTTATCTCATCTAAGTGTTGTCCCCACAATGTGAAACCTGACACTGATTATTGACACATCCTTTAATTGTAGAGTCTTTCTCTTTGTTTCAAACTTGTCATGCCTACAAATTGTTGAGTATGGTGACATCGCAAGAAAAACACCAATCAAATAAACTGTAGAACTATTAGCGCTTGTAGGTATGTCCTTGATTTTGGTGAAGTGAAAGTTATGGTAAGGTATTGTATCCTTATTTTCTATGAGTGAAGTTATGGTTGAGGATGGTTGGAAGAAAATCTCCAAAACATTGTTCAAATGGTTGTAACATAGCTTTGCATCAACAATCCTCTCAATCCTCACATTGGAAATTGTATATAGCTTCCCATTTTCAATCTGCTCATAAAATGCTTTCAAGGCCTCATTGAAAAAGGTGATGTGGATTTCCTCTCCTTCTTGATCCAAAAAATCAAACCCAAAAACGGATCCATCTCCTCTTGGATTGTGATTTTCGTGAAGGGTTATTTTTTCTAGGGCACGACCCTCTACAAGCGACATGCTTATAGATGTATTCAATCCAATTATTTTAGTTGGTGTTCTCACAAAATATTTGATAACATGGTTTGCACTTGCATCTGTTTGTGACAATTGATTGTCTTGGAGAGTATTTGTTGGTAGTTGAGTTAGAGCACCTGATTACTAAATGTTTTTCGATAACATCCATTTTCAATTATAAGAACAATCTTTATGATGGAAAAGAAAATCATGATAGAATTAGAAGCTGAGCAATAGATGGAGAAAACAAATAGAAAGAAATTATAATTAATATAGGGAGTTTATATACTTTAGTAATCGAGAAGGAGATGAAGCTTATAGTTCACTCTTGATTATTCTAATATGGGATTTGTGTAAGCACACAATGGACCTTTCTTGCACTGATTTTTCAGTTACACGACTTGCAAATATTTAGGGTAGAAGTGTTGTCTCGAAAATGTATCCCATTTGAAAGGTCAACACGATGTTGGGCACTGTGTGTTGCGTTTATACCTTAGGGAGGAAAAGTGTAGTATCTAAAATGTCGGGTCAACATTAGAACTGCCATCACTTAATTGAGAAATGCCTTCATGTGTCAAATTTATTTCCATGGAAACTAAAAGATGCTCGAGATAGTGGGATTTCTATAAATATGTGGTGGAAAATGTAAACTTGTAGTGCATTCAAACATGAAATGAAGGATGTGTTCGAGAAAAGCATGTATTTATAAACAATGAGAACCTTTAAAGTTTGATTCCTTATTCATTTATATTTTCTAAAAAGTGCAAACATGAATTCTAACCCTTAAAATAATTCAATATGCAAAAAGTGATATAATGTACAAAGCTTTGGATGAAAAAAACTAAAAATTGTGTGGTTTTTTCTCAAAATTTTATAACTATAGGCATTTATGTGTAGATATAATGAGGAACACATTAAAAATGCATTGTTTTTGGTTTACATAAAGAAGTGTTGTAGTCATTTGTACCCTTATCTTAAAAGAAAGGTACCCCATGCACATTGGCCTATCACCTAGCAGAGATGTTGGGCGCTCACCTGAGCAACATGCGGGTGCCGAGTCTCTCTTTTATGTGAGTTAAGTGGGAAACATCATCTATGATTTGTGTCTAAGATATTTAAATAGGATTTATGACATACAAGAACCATAGAGCTCAGAACAACCTCTAGATCCTTGCAGCCATTCCAAACAGATAGTACTTAACAAACTATATGACTTGTATCATAACAGAAAGAAGTATACAAACATCCATACCTAGCATAAACATAAATGAAAGAGAACCTATGAAAAAGATGTATGTATCAGAACCATTGATATTCATATATATAAACTAGTAACCTCATTACATCCATGGAGCCATTACAGAATGTCATAGAGAAGCAAACCATAGTCATGCATTACAACTGGAATAATGTAGCTAGGCTAACAAAAAGAAAAATTACAATCCCCATACCCAATACATCCTTTCCCAAGTGTAATTACCCACTAATAGAGTTCTTGCAGTATTTATGCAGAGCTTCACCCATTCTCTAGTTCACCCTTGTTTACTCTGCATGTGGTAGTATTTATAGCTTTTCTGGGCTACCAACTCATCCTCACAGCACCCTCAAATCTAATGCCAAGTGTTTGAATGTGGTCCTCCATGTGAGCATGCTCTCCAGGCTTGAGCTTTCTACTTTTCACCATGATGTGCTTCTAGAAGTTTATACCACAGGCATGCTCTTTCCTGGGCCAACCTGTCACCATGCTGGCACCTTATCCACATAACATGCATAGTTGGGTCATGCTTTTCACGTGTTCTATCCTGAACACCCAATTTGGCTAAGTCCTGGATACTTGGTTGTCTACGCACGCCACGAGTGCCACGAGCTTCCTTAAACTATTTTCTTAAACCCTGCCCTGCGTGCTTTGTGCTTGCGCACATCTCTTCAATTAGGACCTACATGCATACGCAATTTTTTTACTTATCCAACATTCTAGGGGCCCAACATCACCCCACACTACGCCTATTCTCCATCTGGGAACACTTCTCTAGTGAAAGAAAGAATACAACAGGCTTACACCTTGGAACAAGAATAAGGGGATGAAAGAATGGGGAAGAAGAAAGAATGGGAGAGTGAAGGAATCACTGCAACAAGCTAGGAAAATCCTTTTGCAAGTCGGCCTCCAACTTGTTCTAGGCATCGACTTCTTCCTGTGCTCTCTGACAGAGGTCACCGACTAGGCGCTCACCTCCCCAAAATTTAGTCCATCTCCTTACATGCTCATGGTATCAATGATTTTCTCCAACTCCTTGCATATATCCTCCAATATGTCCATTCTTCGTGTAATACATGGATATAGTTCCTTCAACCGGTTTTTGATTGAACCTCTTAAGGTTTCAATGGCTTCAGATTTCCTTTCAACCTCGGCAAGGATTTTATCCCTTTCCACCCTATTTCCCTTGTTCTTCTCTTGGAACTCCTTGAGTTCTACTTCATGAGTGGTGACCAAGGTGCCTGCCACTTTTTGTCTCTGTCCACGCAATTTTAAACGCAACATCAATATTTCGAGAAGCATTCCTTACATCAACAAGAACCTTGTTGTATTCCATGACAAGTGCTACGATCTTCAACTTATCCTCTTTTTCTAGGCACACAAGTAACTTCTTTTGTAGACTCCAAGGTTAGCGGATTTCTTTCCATGGTGAGGATCCTCATTAAATCCTCCAGGCATCCCAAGGCTGATCCATACTTATGTGCGGGTGATGCTAGGTCCGGATGCTTCAATACGATAGCCTCATTGATGGATTCCACCTTCTTGTACACAATGCATACCTTAGCCTTTTCATCCTTCAATTCACGCTACCACTAGGTGCTTGATCAACCTCTCCTAGCTTAGCTCCTTTGTCAAAGCAGTGAGCTCTTCCTCTTTCTTCTTTAGCTCCCCTTCTAGGTCTCTAACCCTATCATTCCGCTCGAAGAGTCTAGCCTCAATCTCAATGGAGACTTTGTTGAGCGCATTGCATAGTTGCTCATCCGAGAGCTGTTGGGTATCCACCACTGGGTTGTCTTCTCTTGGTCTTGGCAATGTTATTATTGCCCCGTGGCTTACCTCAAACTCTAGCTCATCAAGGTGGGACTCTATAGCCCATGAGAGCATCTTCCTTGTCTGTGGATATGCAACCTCCTTGTCAAAAGACTACAAGAGAATGGTACTTTGGAACCGCTCATAGAACTATTTCTTGGGGTCATCAATATAACCCATCTTCGGCCTCTCCCCCTCTGTGCGCCTTCCTCCCGTGCATGTACCCTTAGGTATACTTACAGTCAAAATGGGGCCTCTAGTGCTGCCATGTTCCTCTTCTGCACTCTCCTTCTTCTCTTTGTTCAACACTGGCTCAACATTGTGTTCCAATTTGTTCTCCACCATGGTCTCAATGTTCTTGGTCTTTTCTCCTTCTACTACCTTGGTTTTCTATCTATGCATAGAACTTGGAGACTCTTGCTTTTGCACGCTAGCTTCCTCATCTTTTCCCATGTCCTAGGCGCCTTCTCCTACCTAGCTATCCTTCCACCGTATGAACTAGAACCCTTGTTCTTCTTCTCCGCCTTCCTCCTCTGAATCATGTATATTGAAGATGGGTGGTCCCCGATCCTTCATGTGGCCCTCTTCCTCACTTCTTCTCCACTCCCATCATCTTTGCTCTCATATTTTTCTCTTATGTACTTGTCCAAACTCTTAGTCTCTTCGAGACGGTCTCTTCTTCTACACTTTTCTTCTTCTTAACTAGAGTTCGGTGTAGGTGATTTTTTTCTTCCTCTCTCCGGTGACACCTTGTCGATGGATTTTTACGCTCTGAGTCTTCGGTTTTACTATGTGATTTTTTTGCTTGTGTACATATTGGTTCTGGTGTTTGTCCCGGGAAACTATTGCCCATGTCTCCACCACACTTGGTATTTTCTTCTCTGGCTCTTTATCCTCCCATTTGGGTGCGGGTCTCTTCCTACCAGTTGGATCCTGAGGTATAGATACCTCATTCTCCAGATATGTGCCCTTCTTAGACTTGGGTCTTATGCAGATGTATATGCGCACCATGGATCCATCTGTAATGGGCAGAGTCATGGGCCTTGTCATCTGAACTTCATGCGATGCGTCTTGCTCCATGTATGCGCCCTTACGAGTACACCAACCATTTGTGTATTTCCCCTGTCGTCATGGTCCAAATTATGAATATCCAACTTAAACGTTTTGGACTCCATGAACCTATTTACTCCCGCTTGGAAGTATTGAGCTGTGAAGGAAAAGGGAGCTTGCACCATGGGCTCCATGTCCCATCTGACAATTTGAATCTGCCCAAATAGAAATGTTGGTACACAACAAATTTTGCTTCTCCCCTGGTGGCTGTTGGTAGTTGTTCGAGAATTCTCCATTCTTCCCCGAACGCATTCCTTAGGCACGTATACCACTTTTCCAAGCATGCCTTGTGCACTTGTTGTCATAGTGTCACAAGTGTATTTCTCAAACCTTTTAGCGGGTGAGGGGTCTTTAGTAGGGTACTCCCATACGAACTTATCTAATGCATCCGGTACCCCAATCTCCAAGAACATGATGGTTAGCAACACATTTCCAAAGAGGATCCTATCACCTTCTTTCACGGTTAATAATTTCATCCGCAATAAATGTGGACAAATTTTAGATGGTGCCCTCTGAAATCTTTCTGCAGACATTCAACCATGGCTTATTGACTTGATCCATCTCTCCTAGCCATTTAACTTTGACACTAGGTGCACGGCCATCTTCATCACGGATCCTTAATGTACGCAACATCATAATACCTTGACCCCTTCTTGCATGTGAAAGTGGTGATAGTTTCCTTAATCACTTCTTTGTCATTAAAATCATCCTCCAAACCATCTCCTTCACAGATGAGGCATGTGAAATGTGAAATGAGTTAAGGAGTTATGCGCATCTTGCACCCTGCGAAGTGGAAATAGTCCTCATGTACGCATGACATCAGCCATTGATATAAGCACTTAGGTTTTCAAGTAGGGAAACTCAAAGAGTTGTAATAACCCTACCTTCTCCAATTTGACCTTCACGTCATCATTATATATGGGCAAACCCTTTAGTGTCCTTTTTTTTTTGTTAGGCACACTAACTCTAGCACCATTTCCTTCTCAATTGTGTTTGTCGATGATTATAATCATTTACAGACATGTTCCTAAGATGGGACTCCCACTCCTTCCCCAACAACACTCCATCTGGGTACTACATTTCTGCATACCACTCCTCATTTGTGTGTGCTTCAATTTCTTGTTGCTTGCCCTTGCCCTTTCCCTTGCCCTTCTTGGGTGTACTAGCTAGTTTCTTGGGTGCCATTATCTAGGTCTTCTTCCCACTTCAATCACTCGTGTTACTCTATTCTTCTGGTCTCTCCAACCTTAGATCTCGAACTTGTGAAGAAAATTACTTAAACATGTGCCCTAGTTCTTCAAACCCTAACTGGGATACTCCCTTCACAAGATGGTGCCTTCTCACAACTTCTCCTACACCCGTGAAATCCCTTCCTCTGGTTTGTAAACCTGAACTGGTTACCCACACTTCAATCTCTCCAAATTTTTCTTCACACGGATCAGTTTTTGGAAGCCCTAGTTTGCAAAGGTGCAAAAAGTGCTTCGTTCTTCTTATACGCAAAGTGAAAAATGAAGTGCCTCGACCCCTTTATTTATATTTTTTCCTTTTTAAGCATTAAGTGATACTTCACCTACCACCATACTTTTACATTTAATGCAGCTTTTTCAAACAAATCCTATCTTCAGTGCTTTCACTCACACGCCCCAACCTGCGCGGACAAACCTCTAACCTTTTTGCGTGCAACCAATCCAACCTGACAGGAGACTCTTGCATGCGTGTACCCGGTGCGAAGGCACTTCTTCTATCCTGATTTTTTCTCTCGCCTACCTCATGTTGCTTAATGCACTTTCTCCTCCTTTGTACGTGGGATCTGAAAGTAGCTTTATCTTGACACCAACCATCCTTTTTCCATATTTTATTTTCAAGAACCTCTTTTAATAGGGCCATTCAATTGGGATTTTTAACACAATGTCCTTGGCACTTTAACCATGCACTCCTTCACATTACTCCACCCCACACTAAAATGATGTGCGGTCCTCTACACACTCACAAATTCTCAAAAGTAGCAATAAGGTTACCGATGCCCAAGGCACAAAACAAAACAACAACGTGAAAGGGAAACACAAGAAAAGAAACACATAAAGGAAAATTCTAAACTAACTAGCAAAACTACCTTATTTATAAACACCAAGAATACTTATTTATAGTAGGGCTTCAACCTACTCCCATTGAAGTGTCCAAGTAACTTCGTCCCATCTAACACTTGTAACTAGCATGCACTGAATCAAGGATGTACGAGATTGTGTAAGGACCCAACCAATGGAATTTCAACTTTCCAGGATGGTGCAGAAATTTAGAATCATAAAGTAAGACCATTTGCCCAACCTCAAACTTATTGTTTCTTATGTGGCGATCATGCCAAGCCTTCTGCTTTTCTTTCTCTACTATTTGGCTCCACTTGGCAAGTGATCGTCTCTCATCCAGACTTCATTAACTTATCAATTCTCTCTTCTAGCACTTGCTCATCAGCTAACCCTCCTGTATGCACTATTTGCAGAGAAGGTAACATGAATTCAACTGGTAGAATGAATTCCATGCCAAACACCAATTGAAATGGTGTGGCTTTGTTCAACCTTTTATAAGTTTTCCTGTAAGCCCATAATACTGCTGATACCTTGTCATCCCAATCTTGTCTTCCGAAATCACAAATTTTGGTCGGGTATGACTCAAGTATTTTATTGAATGCTTCCACGGTTCCATTTTCCTGTGGATGATAGGGTGTAGTCTTGTGATGAGCCACCATGAATTCTGCTAATAGGATCCTCACGGTCTCATTCAAGAAATGTGTACCCCTATCATCTTTGGTTAAAATCAAAGGACATCCATACCTCATGATAATGTTCTCCCACAATAATCTTGCCACTTGTGGATGATGTGTAGTCTTTAGTTGGGGCTACCTCTGCCCACCTTGTTAGATAATCCATGGAAGTGATGACATTATGTGACCCAGTCCTATGCGTTGCTGGTGTAACAGGGCCTATAAATTCTATTGCCCACTTCTCAAAAGGTTTTGTGCTAGGTATAGGGCGCAAAGGCATTTCATCTCTCTTTCCTAGCTTGTACTGCACTGACAATGGTCACACACTATAATATTCTTTATAATCCTTGTACATGGTTTCTCACCACAAACCTACCATTAATATCTTACATGCGGTGGCATCACCTACATAATTCCCACCCACACTTCCTTTGTGTGCTTTCTCCATGATGGCGAGATGATCATGCTCTAATACACACCTGCACACCACCTTATCACGTCCCAACTTGTACAAGTCTCCACTGATCAACATGCAGGGCGCGATGCATATGGCTAGCTACTTCTTCTATAATGCCTTCATTCCTTCTAACACCACACCTTCCTTTAAAAATACCATAATTTCCTCTAAATCCGAGGGCACGTGCTGCAACCTAAATAGTTGTACATCTGGCATTGTCTCCTCAATACTCAGTGCATCCTCCCCTGAATCAATTCTTGATATATGATCAGGTCCACAATTTCTCTTCCTAGGCTTCACTACTACCGTGAACTCAAACTCTTGAAATAAAAATACCTACCATCATATGTGCCCTTATAGAATGGGCTTGTTCACTAAATACTTTAATGCCATGGTCGGTGCAAAATACAAAGGGTGTTGCCAGCAGATACTGCCTGAATTTGAAAAGTGCGTAGATCATTGAAAATGCTTCATGCTCAGTCATTGTGTAATTATGCTTTGCTAGTGTCAACTTCCTACTTGCAAAACATAAAGGGTGATAAAAAATACCTTCACCTGGCTGCATAAGCACTACTCAAATAGCGGTTCCTAAGGAATCTACATGGACATGGAAGGGCTTGTCATAAGAGAGAAATCATAATATAGCTGCGGTGACAAGCCTATCCTTTAATGTATCAAATGCCCTCTGTTGTGCCTCTCCCCAATAGAAGGAACTTTTATGTCTGAGAAGCTCCTCTAAAGGCACAACGATCTTAATATACCCCTTGATGAATTTCCTTTAATAACCTGTATGCCCAAGGAATCTACACATTACGCTCTGGCTAGCAGGCTCCCCTAACCCCACAATAATTGTAATGTTAGTGGGATCTACCAGCAAGCCCTCCTTACATATGATATGCTTTAATAACATGCCAAAGGGTGTAGAAAATACACATTTCTTAATATTGAGAGATATCCTCAACTGCTTACACCTCTCAAACATTAACCTCAAATTGTCACAATGGTATTTTACTAGACCATACAATGTCCAATCATCCAAATAGACCTGAATAAACTTATGGATGAATTCTTGGAATGCTTTCATCACTATGAATGAAAAAACAACAAGTATATTATTCAACCCAAAGGGCATGACCTTATATGCAAAAATTCCCCACTCGGTGGAAAATTTTTTCTTCTCCTAGTCTTTGTTTGCAATCCGAAATTGGTGGTACCCCAAAAATCCATTTGTAAAGGAATAAATTTCGCACCCAGCAACTCCTTCCAAAATTTCTTTAGTTAAGGGGGTTGGAAAAGGATCGATGACACAAACTACATTCAACTCCCTATAATCCACGTAGATCCTAATCTACCCATCCTTCTTGATGTTGATTACCATCAGACTTATCCATTCTGATTCCTCCACTACTTCAATGATCCCAGAAGCTATCATTTTTTCTATCTCCTCCTTAACCTTTACATGCAAATTGGGATTCATCTGGTAGGGTCTCTTCCTGACTAGGTGCACACCATCCTTCAGCTTTATCTTCATCTCCCCAAGGAATGGTGAATTCCTTTGAGCTCATGGTACCCGTGCACGGGAATAAATCCTCAAATTCATGCAACAAATCAATGATCTTAGAGACTTCCTTCTCGACTAGTAATCTCTAATAATAGCTTCCTTAGGTTCTTCTCCTAAACTGATGTTAACCTTATTTGTCTTTAAGGGCTCATGGTAGGCACGCACGTGAGTATCAGCATTGTCCACCACCTCATGCATCCCTATAGAATGGATAACATCCAAGATTTCCACTTCCTCTCCATCAATCACATACACTAACTTCCCTTTCTCCTTTTCCAAACACACACACTCAAGTTGTAACTCTTATGTTTCCTCTACTTCTTCAAAGCGTGCCTCCAAACCTGGTCCACCTAGTAACTCCAATAACCTATCCTCCACCATGGCACTATCCCCCATGGTAAGGTGCTTGATACCCTGCAAGGCCTTATCAACTGATGGCTTGGTACTCTGATACTCAAAGGTTTGAATGAGGTCAGCCGTGAGCTCTTACCAATTCCCTGTCTGGCGGCATGTCTCCGAATGAATGTACCATGCACACACACAACCCTGTAGTGTAGAATAAAACTTGTGCACCCAGAGGGATGGTGGAAAAGATTCTATGCCTTCTCTCCAGATCCTTTCACACTGGGATATGGCGAGTCCTTGATGGCGGTGGGAATTTTGCTCTAGAAAATCGATAGAGAGAGAAATTCTTACCTCGCGTCATTCTAAAAGACCCTTATGATGTGTATCCCACCATCATGCCACTATACCGAGTAGGACATAGCTTAACATCCCCCTCTGTTCCTTCTCATTCTTCCACTTGAGCTTCCATCTCCCGCAGAAAGATCTCAGGGAAGGCTCCTCTTGAATACTTAGGCATCTCCTTTCCTCCTAGGTGCCGGATTGTGTGCACCTTTCTCACCTTGGTCACCGACCCTATCAACTACCATCCCATCAATTCATAAGCTCCATGCACCCAATTGTCACATGCTAGACTAGTGGTATCACTTTTGATTGATCATCTTCAAACCTGGATAACTTCGTTAGTAGGATGTATTATCTCTCGGGTCCCAGATTGAGCACACATATATCTTGTCTATAAATTCTTTTCCGGGGTTCAATATAAGGCATCGACTTCCCATCAGCCAGAGGTATAATCACCCACTCCTTATTTTCAAAGCTGATGTACCTTTGTTGAACTGAAGGTCTACATTGTTTTTCTAACACCATGGGTGCCCAAGGAGTGCTGGAAAATTGTCTTCCTTGGCAAGTGCCAAGACTTCGAAGTCTCCAAGTAAACTTAGCTCCCTAGATAGTGATAGTTGCATCCTTTAAGACACCAATGGGAATTTCCTTAGTCTTGTTTGCCATATACAACACATTCGAAGATGGATGTAATGCGGGTCTTCCCCATCGATGCCATGCATCCAGAGTTAGAACATTGACCTCTCGCACCTGGTCAATGAGGATATTACTAAGGATCCATCCATCTACAACTACATTCAATGTGATCTCCTTGTCATAGTCAAGGTTGTGAGGGGGAAGGTTTGTGTGCAAGACCTACCTCTCATGCTCTCCTCCGGCGTGTGGTACCTTCTCTCTCAACCATGATCCTAGCAAGGGAATGATATTCTCTTGCCTTAGCATTTTACACACCTCCTTGACCTCATCTAGGTCATCCTTTGGCACCTCGACTCTCCTTCCTTGTTCCTCCCTCCTGGACTGCTCCTTTAGACATTGGATTTCCCCTTGTAAACTCTAAATAACATCCATGGTGTCTTGATATACCTCCTTTTGACATGCAGGGTCTAGGTACTTTCCATGAACTACTTCCTCCCTCAAAACCAGGTTCTTCTACCTTGGTATCTCTTATGCGTGCACGGATTCTACTCTTATTGTTACCAAAACTGGTTCCAAACCTGCATCCCATGTTACCTGTGGCATCCACTACGTGTCTACCTTTTTAATGCTGACCATTACAGCGCCTTTGTCTTTCTAGTGCTACTGACTCATTTGCTCAAACAACTCTAGAAACTCCTCGTACTTGTGCTTCTTTCCACACCATGAGCATTGCAGCAACAGGTTCGGGCATTCTCGTTTGTAATGCTCTGTAGACCCACAATTGAAACAGGTTCCTCACGGGAACTTAGTCCTTCCTCCCTTATAGTTACCATGACCACGAAATCCTCCTCAAAAACCCCTTCTACGCATTCCTCCATCCGCACACTCCTCATAACAACGATCATCACCCTTGGAACTACTAGCAATACTAGTTTGGTGCACCCCATGATCAATGGCCTCATGGATCGATCAATGAGCCTACAATCCTTAGTATCATGGGTTGTAGAGGTGTAGATCTTATAGTAGAAAGACACATTATTCCAGATTACACGCTGTAATAAGGGGCATCTACTTGCATCATGATCCCCATGAAAAATTTCATAGTCTATATCCATGGCATGTACTATCCTCCGGGGGAAATTATCCTTAACATGCCCCTCTACTTCACAGTCTGTGCACCATAAACCACTGCGAGTCTCATGGGCTGAGTTCATAGAGTAATTTTCTAGTTTTTTGGCCATATCAGCAATCGAGCCTCTAGGAATGGGCTAACGCTAGTATCAGTACTAATACTAATAGCCTCGGCGTGCAGAGCAACTTCCAATGCCTCTGCGAGGTTTGTAAAAGTTTTATGAGATAAGGTCCTTCTAAAGGGTGTGATCAATCCTCCAACAAACCACTAAGCATGCTATGAAGGGTGAATATCATATGACAACTTAGACAAGAGAGTTTTAAAGTGCACATCATACTCCTACACACTCTCTACCATTCCTTGTTGAATCTCCTTTAAAGCACTGATGCTCTTTTGTTGAAACTTGGTGATGTGGAATTCTACCAAGAATGTGTTCTTGAAAGCATTATAGTCCACCACTATTTGATGAGGGTCATATTTCCTATACCATCTATGCACGTGCCCTTGCAACATGGTTACAAACTTACTAGCCTTCCGTTATGGGGTTGTGATACCCTTTGTGTGCCATAGCAGTTCACACTTTTAAACATGTTCTAAAACATCCTAAATACCTATGTAATCTGTTTCCTCCGGTAAGTGTAATGACATCTCAAAAAAAAATTGAGGGGGTGGCCGGGTCCTTTATCCTCCTGAGCTAGAGCCTTGGTTTCCTCTAGTGTTTCCTCTACCACTGGATCCACTGGGTCCTATACCTCCCGATCCACTAGATCCACACCAGAACCACTAGGCCCACCCGGTCTGTGCCCCCTGACCCACCAGGTCATGTAGTAGTTGTGCCAAGAGTCCCCATGGTTCCACTGAACTGTGCGCAACGGTCTGTGATAGTGCCCCACTACCACTATTGTACCCTGTGCCACTCCTAGATGTGAGACCGAGGGCTTGTATACTAGCTCCTTGTCCAAAGACTCCTCTGAATATTAGAATATGCATAGCCATAGAAGTGGGAACCTAAAAATTGTACCTCGTAGGCGTAGGTCTATCACTTCCACTGATATCAACTAGGTCAGTGATACTCCTTCCTAGTTATGGAAAACCAAGTGCCAGGGTTTGGTCACTGGGTGGGATCAGATACGTGCCAACAAATATTCTTTCTCCGTGTGACGAAATCTCACCAGAAGCCGAAGGGGTCTCTTTTGAATGCTTGCCAAGATGGGGTAAGACATAACCGCTTGCTCAGTTCCACATCCTCTATGTGAACCTTGACTCCTTCCCGCAACATCTACCTCCATAGATCCATCACACTTACATCCTTGCATCGTCTAGCAATCTCCCTTTCATGCGCTTCACTATACTTGAGCTGTCTCTCCTCCCTTTCCTTCTCTCGTCGTAATATCATTCATCTTCCTCAACCCTACCTTCCTCACCCAAAGCATGCTCGAGAATGGTTTAGCTAGCCATTGGGAATGCCTCTAAACTCATGGTAACCATCAAGATCTTCATAGCCAGAGGGACAACACATAGAAATTATCCTTTGGGATCTTGTAGAAACTCAAACTCAACAACCTCCGTATACGAATATCCTGGAAATGGCGTCCATGTTAGATTTACATCCTACTGTCCACCTCTAGTATTATTCTTGGGTCCACACACATGATCCATAATGCCAACTTGATCTAGATGCATAGGCTGAGAGCCATTCATACAGTTCCACTGGGAAGAAACAATTTTTTTTTCATACTAGATCATGGTAGAGGTTCTCTTCTACCCATCTACATGCATCAAACTCAGGTCCAGTGCTGAATCTCTGAGAAAATTCATCCTCTATGCTCTTGAACCATGATTCAACACTTTCCAATGTTAACTACTCTGTCATTACTCACTACATAGATCATGATGTATGTTATTTCCCACTACAACTTTGAAAAGAGTCCGACAACGGAACCAAGATGTAGTCATTTTTACCCTTATCACAAAAGAAAGGTACCCCATGCACACCGACATATCACCGGTGGATCTTTGGGTGCTCACTTTGAGGCACGCATAGGTGCCAAATCTCTCTTTTATGTGAGTTAAGTGGGAAACATCATCTATGATTTGTGTCTAAGATATTTAAAGAGGATTTATGACATACAAGAACCATAGAGCTCAAGAATGGCCTCTAGATCCTTATAACCATTCCAGACAGATAGTACTTAATAGACTATATGACTTGTATCATAATAGAAAGAAGTATACAAACATCCATACCTAGCATAAACATAAATGAAATAAAACCTATGAAAAAGATGTATGTATCAGAACCATTGATATTCATATATATAAACTAGTAACCTCATTACATCCATGGAGCCATTATAGAATGTCACAGAGAAGCAGACCGCAGTCATGCATTACAACTGGACTAATGTAGCTAGGCTAACAAAAAGAAAAATTACAATCCCCATACCCAATACATCCTTTCCCAAGTGCAATTACCCACTAACAGAGTTCTTGTAGTATTTCTGCAAAGCTCCATCCATTCTCTAGTTCTCCCTTATTTACTTTGTAGGTGCTAGTATTTATAGCCTTTCTGGGCTGCCAAATCATCCTCCAGCGCCCTCAGATCCGATGCCAAGTGTCTGAATGTGGTCCTCCATGCGAGCATGCTCTCCCAGGCCTGAGATTTCCACTTTTCACCATGATGTGCTTCTAGAAGTTTCTACCATAGGCATGCTCCTTCCTAGGCCAACCTGTCGCTAGGCTGGCACCTTATCCACATAACATGTGTAGTCAAGTCATGCTTTTCATGTGTTCTATCCCGAACACCCAATTTGGCTAAGTCCTAGACCCTTGGTTCTATCAAGACACGCACACACACGCAATGAGCTTCCTTAAACCATTTTATTAAATGCTGCCCCCGCATGCTCTATCCTTGTGCACCTCTCTTCAACTAGGACCCGTGCACATACGCACTTGTTGTACTTAGCCAACATTCTAGGGGCCCAACACACGTGCAATTGTAAAAGGAACAATTGAACACATATATTGAAAATTTAGATTATGTGTTACATATGTTGTGTCATAATATATACATGCATTTATTTGAAACAAGTTATAGATTATTATGTTAAGAAAATAGAATGGAAAATAATAAGAACAATATGTACACTTGAAGTAAGTAAAATATAGGTATTTGTATGGAGATACAATGATAAAGAAATTAGAAATGCATAGTTGTTGGTTTACAAAAAATTGAACATGTGTTTAAAAGGTTTGTTTCTCTATCTGATATATACTGCCACAATACATACATGGGATTATTTGGAATGAGTTACAGATTTGTTTGAAAAACACTTATAAACAAACCACTACAAGCTATTTTTTAAAATCAATTTTCTTTCTTTTTACTTGTGTAATTTTCTTTGCATGTTTCTTGTATTTTTATCTAGTTGCAGATGCTTCGATTGGTATTCCCATTATCCTCAAATTGTTGGGTGGTTCATATTTAAGTGCATCTTCGTTAGAATTGTAAATCAAGCAGAAGCCTCATGAGTGCTCTCATTTTTTGAAATTTGGAGAGAAAAATTGGGGATGTTGGCAACAGGTGGAGGCGATCTCTGATCATTTTGGCTATCACTTTTTTAGGTGGTTTCGGTTTCCTGCAATGCAAAACATTAACACATTGAAGACATTTAAACTCTTCCTCCCTTTGCAAGTAAGGTGTAGTTAATGTCAAGCTTGTTGTAGGGAGGGGAATTGTGTTTCTAGTCTACATCATATTAAACTAGAGAGGGAAAAGAAGTGTGTTAGTCTAAGAAGATATTATTAAGTATGACGGGAAGCTTTAAAATACTTTTCGTTGATCAATCTAACATCCAACTTGGGACACTTTGAAATGGCCTCATTGGGGAATGATCCCCTTAGTACATAATGAATCTGTCATTGACAAAGGCACATGCCCCACATGTCACTTCGGAAAAAGGATTGGAGCTAACTATAAATATAAATGGAACAATCAAAAGAAAATAACATGAAAGCACTCTACAATAATTTTTTAGTCCATAACATGCAATAAAATAAATAAATGAATAAATACTTCAATCAATATTGAAACCCACATGAAGTTCATTTAGAGACAACACTCTCTTCTTTACCGCATGATAAATAGAATCAAAAATACCCTACAAAAGAGTGAAAGAAGAATTTAATAAAATTAAATGTATCTCGTGAATTCAAAAGGAGGAACTCCTCCATTACATGATAGGAACTAAGACAGAGTCTTCATTATGAAGTTTTTTAAACCATTGCTCCAAGCATATGTAAAATTGAATTATGGAATCATTCTACATCAATATAGTATATCTGGTTCATGGATATACATACTTCAAACATGTAGTTAAGAGTTAAAACCCAAATCAAATTCCATGAATATTCTTTTCCAAATACACACATTATATTAAAACTATTTCTAAACAAAATACATAGTTTATGATTTTCAAGGCATCCAAGCTTGCTTCTGTTGTTAAAAGAAAGAAGGAAATTACAAAAGATTCTACAATAATTCTCATACACCAACAAGTCACAACACAAAAAAATAAAAATTACACCAATGTCCACAAATGACCATTATAGGTCAGTGAGACTATAAAACTATAGCTACCTTATAGTAGACAAGAGAAGGGCTCAACATGTTCACGATGATCTATGAGAGACAAACATATATATGCATCTAGATATTTTCCTCAAATTCAACCAGTGGGTTCTTTGATTCACCCACTTCCTTACCAAAATGTAAGCTTCCCCACTTTGGCTATCTAACCAATATCAGAAAATGAAGTAGAATCATGATACTTGTAAAGTAAATTGACACCAAATGACCAAACTCAGTCTTCAGTGAGGAACTTCTTTTGATTTGATTGTATTGTAACCTCTCTTAATAAGAGAGGTTTGGAAATAAGAGGTTTGGCTTATCAGACACAAATCATGTCAGGGGAATTTGTTAACAACAATAGAAAATTAAAAAATTGACAGTCTAAAATATTGGACCCTCGACATATAAATCTCTCTTTAGGATATAAATAAGTTTTTGCACAAAAATATGCCCTTCATTCAGATTCAAAGCAATTAACTGAGTTATGGTGCAAAACAGCTTTGAACATGCCTTTTTCTCATATTGATCTTTTAAGGTAAAATTTTGATCATTGTTTCCTTCAGTAGTGCTTACAGCTCTAAAGATAACCTTCACATGTCATCTTTCTGTCTGTGTAAACATATATGCTATTACATCCCAGAAGATCTTGGGCAATAATGCACTCTTATTAGTGGCATTCTACCAAGTTCTGAGATAAAAAGGGCTCAACTTAATGCCTTTCCTCTAAATTGTGTCTTCTATGTGTGGAAATGGGAAGGTTGTTCCCTCTGATGTAAATTTTATCTTCTTAGAAATGAACAAATAACTAAACAAAATCACAGTCAGTCTCCTAAACTTTAAGGAAACAAGGACGATGAAATTCATAATTTAAGACGCTACTATATTGACATTCCTAGAAGCATACCAAACTACTAAACTTAGACCTTAATGGATACAACTTATTTTCTTCTCTTGATTAAATTTTTTTACTTGCAACATAAATTGAAGCATTCGATTTAACATCAAATTTCTTCTTCCATTAAGAAAAAAAAGACAAAAATTCCTAAGATGGAAAACATAAATATGCATCTAGATAATTCCCTTGAATTCGACCAGTGGGATCTTTGATTCACCTGCAGCCTTACCTAAATTGAAGCACCAATTTGCCAATCTAACCAAAGTTCATAAACTTGGGGTGAACCATTTTACTTGTAAACGTAATTCCGCTCCAAAAGACCAAACTGGGCGTTTAGTGACACAATTACTTTCATTTGATTGTATTGCAACATCTCTCAAGAATAGGTGTAGCTTAACTCACATAAATCATGCCAGTGTAGGGAGTTAAACTCCGATCACTTTAATTGTAATCATATAAATGTAAAGCCAAAACATTCAAAGCTCTGAGAAACAAGATCTAGTCCTGACTTAATGCTGTTCAATTCAGGAGATTTATGACACAAACTATGCACTGCAAATATCTCAAAGCTAGTTCAAGAAGAATAAAATCAGATATTATTGAAATAACTTGAGGGAAAGGACAAGAAATTTGTCAGAGCTTGTACCTGCGTGTAACTTTAGCAGTATTTTAACAACCATTGCTTTTTAGCACTCCATTTTTTCTCACTTTCTCCGCCGAATCGAAATTTTTTAAGATCTTCCCGAATCTCGTGAATCAAAATTTGATCCAATAGTATTGAATAATGAGTTAGATGCATTTAAAGGATATATTTAAGGGTTACCACATGCAAAAGTTAAAAAACAAAACTTAAAAATAGCAAACCCGCTCCAACATGCAAAATTGGAAAAGTAAAATTGTTAAAAATAACAAATCTACAAAAATAGTAAACTTGCCGTAGCATGCAAAATTGGAAAAACAAAATTGTTAAAAATAGAAAATCTACAAAAATACAAAAGCTAGTCAAAGATGACCATTAAATTTAACATAGTCCCATGAATGTCCAGTAAATCCCTTTCCCATGGGGGCACGCCTTGAGCGTAATTATAAATATAGGTTACAAAATAAGTATAAACTATAGTTTTTAATTGAAATGCAACCGACTTATTTAAATGGGCATAAAGGAACATAAAATTGATTTCGGGCATCAAGGGTAAAAATATTAATGAGTTATATCGAAACATGCGGGACAAGGGTAAAACTATGATTGATAGGAAACATTGAATTCATATTTTTATGATTTGTGTCTCCCTAAATTAATTTGGATTTTACCCTTCCATTTTAACATTTATTTCCCTACACATTTGAAAACTATGTAAACATAATAAAACATTTCATATAATGTTTTGATCCTTAATTGTTCTCGTAAGTGGTTTTCACGCGCATGTAAGTATTCAAAGTCACCTTTCACATGTGCACACACCAACATCCAAAACAATAACATAAAATGTCCGGAGAGGGGGGTTAAATAATTATTCCTAACCAACTAACCAACCACCCAACAGATACAAAAATTGGTTAATTTAATTTTTAACCATTACCTAACCGCTCTGGTACCATATTAGAATTTGATATATTAATAAATTATATAACATATTAATTTAATCAACCAAACATTAAACATTTAACAAGGTAAAATGAAATAACACATTTACACATAACACCAAATATAACGTGGAAAACCCCAATGGGGTAAAAAACCATAGAAGAATTTTCCATTAAATGAGAAACTATTAACCAGTCCATAACTCCCTTCCTCACTTCTTGCTCCATGTTTTTAACCCGGAGTAAAATCCATACATCGATTATGGCCCACAACCATATTTAAATAACCCAAAGGGTTATAACTATTAAGTGATGGGGTACACCTTAATTTAATAAATAATTAGTTAATTAATAACTAATAAACCTAATATAAAGTTTATATTAAATAATAAAGAATATAAACTATATTATATATTATTTAATTATAAACTAAATATTATGAAAACTTAATATTATGTTATAACACTCTCAACTTGTAGATAAGTGCCATCATTTTAATCAATTGCTTAAGAAGGATGTCTAATTTAAATGGACACAAGAATTTCAAGAATCTTTCACTAAGTTGAAAGAATATTTGTCCACTCTGTTGGTACTCATCTTGCTTGCTAGTACAAGACAAGCCTATGTTGTTGTACATTTCTAGAATAGAACATGCCATTGGGGTATTATTACCAAATTAATTTCCAAGGCCAACCCTCTCAATTATTTCTTGTCAAAACCAATAATAGAAGTAAGAATGTCAAACTATATTGTACTTCTTAGTGAATTTGATATTGAAATTTTCAATCGAAGGCTATAAAGGTCAAGCTTTGGAAAATCAACTAGCCATAGTGCTACTTCTAGGTTCACAACCATTAAATTTTGAATTCCTAGATGAATAATTGTTCATTGATGTAGTCCCCTCATGGAATTTATTATTTAATGGTTCTTGCAACACTGAGATGGTTTAGGAGCTAGGATCTTTCTATGCACACGATGGGGATCTCATTCCTAAATCTTATTACATCATCTTCCCTTACAAAAACAACATAGCTGAGTATGAAGCATTGATAACAGATTGGGATTTACTATCTCCTGGTGTCTACAAGAGTTGATCATATTAGGTGATTCTCTTCTCATCATCAAGCAAGTCAATGACAAATACCAAGTAAATTATTAGAATATTCTACCCTAAAATTCCTAGTTGATAGTCTCAAAGGGTATTTCCAGATTATTAGTTTTGAAAAGTTCCCCATCTACAAATTTTTTTGGGTGTCATAACAATTATTACATCCCTTATTGTGTTCGAAACTCATCAAACTCATAATCAGTTCCTTGTTGAACATCTTTTGGTTCTTGTATATGATTTGTTGGAGTCCACCATGGTATCGATAATGTTTCTCTTGATCACCCTTGACATCATGATATATACACATTCATTCAAACTAAATCCTATCCTCTAAACATGAAATAAACCAACAAATGATCCTTAGCACAATGTGCCTCATACTAAATTATCCTCGTTGACACCCTATATCAAAGAGAAATTTGTGATGGGACTCTCTTAATATGTCTAAACTAGGACGAAGTTAATAAAGTGCTTGTTAAAGTACACTTGGGTATATGTGACACACACTAGTGAAATGGTCCTTGCAAATAAGATTTTACATGTTAGACACTACGGGCCTACGGTGGAAACAAACACGTGTAACTATGTAAAGAAATTTCAAGCTTGTCGAGAATCACGATAATATAATTCATGCGACTTCCTAAAATTTTTGACATATCACCTCAACATATCTTTTTTCTAAATGGGGAATCAATCTAATAAAAAAATTCCCATATTCCAACAACCATACCTTCATTATAACCGTTACAAAATATTTCACCAAGTGGGTTGAGGCTATGCCTCTTACCTACATTTTTGGGTGCAATATTTCTAAGTTCATATTTAACCATATTATCTATCATTTTGGCATTCCCACAACCATTGTTACTAACAATGGTGGCTCCTTCAAGAATAAAAATGTCAAAGTGTTGGCTAAAAAATATCATATTCACATGTAATGGGCCACTCCTTACTACCCGCAATGTAATGACTAGTCTGAAGCTTTGAATAAGACTATCAAATCAATCTTGGAAAATACAATTGATAAACATGGATGTAACTGGCATACACAATTGTATCCCACCCTCTGGGTGTACCACACATATTTCCACACTCCTACAGGATCTACCCCATTTTCCCTCGTCTATGGATCTGGAGCCATATTACCCATCGAAATCGAACTTCCTTTCATTCATGCTTCACTCATATACCTCATGCATAAAGAGGATTTTCATCGTAAATGCCTTACAAAGCTTGAGATACTATATGAAATACACATTTGTGTTTTAGGTCATCCATAAGTATATCATAATCAAATGCATCTTAACTACAAATGAAAGATTCAACCACAACAGTTTAATATCACGACGTGACACTAAATGAAAATATGAAGAACACAACCAAACCACTTGAAAAAAAAAGATAAATTCAAGACAAATTGGATGGGTCCTTATATTATCACTACCAAATTTGGATCCGGTGCATACAAACTATCTACTAAGGATGGAAAAGAGTTGAAAGAGCCTATGAATGCCATTCATCTAAAAAATTTCTACTCCGAGTCTCTAAAGAGTAACCCTTGTATTAGGGGCATATCAATGCAATCACTTGCTTCATTGTTTTCCTTGTCTCCCGCTTATGTCATTCCGCCTCACTTTGTGTCTTATGTTCTCCTTATCAGGTCATCATGCCCATAGTCTACCACTCTTGTTCACCTTTTGTCATGCTTTTGTTCACCTTGTTTATGTGTAACGTGTTGGTTATGGCTTGGGAATCCATTTTCCCCTCTTCTTTGGCGTGTGGCCCAAAACTCAAAAAATAAAAATCATTCAAACATGTTTTGCAAAAATACAAAAATAATACAAAATTTTCTAAAAAAAAACATTCAAATGTGTTTCTCAAAACTACAAAAACATTTAAAAAATGTTTCACAAAAACCCAAAAACAACATAAAATTATTCCAAAGGTACAAAAATGTAAGAAATTTAGAAAATATCTGACAAAAAACATTCATAACTTGTTGTCATGTGTTTTTGCAAGGGAAAAATTCACACTTCAAAGCATGACAACCATACCCTACTATGAAAAGTTTTCTTATAAATCATCCTAAACCCTCCTACCGATCATCTTACCCCACGTGTCAGGAATATCCAACCCTTATAAGTGGTCATATGTGTTTTTAAACCTTGTCTATATGTTATTTATAGATACAAGTTCATTCAAGCACTTCCAAAGAATTATCTTTCAAGATAGGCTTTTAAGAAGTTTAAAAAGGGCTATTTTTGGTATTTCTAAGGCTAGTGCACACCCCGAGTAGATTGAAATGATAAAATTAATCAAGGAGGTGTATTGAGGAGCTGAGAACATTGTGCAACTATTTTTGGAATATTTTGGAAAGTTTCAGAGGTTTTGGGACAAGTTCCAGTGAAACTAGGTTCTTGAAGGTGAAGAAGCTTGCGGTTCAAAGTAGCACAAGAGCTTGGGAAGTGATTGTGGGAGCCCTATATGGAGTTTGAGGTTATATAAAATATAATTGGAAATTTATTTCAGTTATATAAGTGATTGTGGTCTCAAGGTTTCACAAGACATCGACAGGTTTTCCCACAAACTACTTTCTCCATACACAAATGATGATCCTAAGAAAAAAAGGCTCTTTTAGGGGGTTGTAGGAAGAATAAGAGCATGAAACCCATTCCATTCTTCTCAAAATTTAATTTCTATTAAAAATCATATAAATAATTTCATGAAAAACTCTTTAGATGCTCAAGTTATGTGCTCGACAAGCTTCTCTCCAAGGTATGCTTCTATAATTTTTCATTTTTCTCGGTGGACACATGTCACTCCCAAGTTATGGCACAATTTATTACATAAAATTTATCATCCCCTTGGAACAAAAAGGAAGAAAAAATGTTCCCAACCCATATTTATACCCAAGGACCTTCATGTCACCCTAGATGATCTCAAACAAGCCAATTTAGCCCATGTGCACCATTCCTTAGCTCTCACCATCATCAACTCCTGAAGCACCAATTTTCCTCACCAAATGAGGGAAAAAAAATTCACCCCACCTATTCTATAACCATGGGATTTTTGGGACACAAAAATGTTCCCAACCCCAATTTTGACCCCTGATCCCTCACATGACCATAGAAGGTGCTTCGCAGGCTTGCTTTCAACTCCATCTCCTCTCCGCCTCAGTAAATAAACATCCACCACTTGTCATCGCCAAGTGAGGGAACATTTCCTTTCCCCTTGTGTACTAGCCCCATGGGATGGATTGGACACAAAAATTCATGCAAACCCAACCCTCACTCTGGTCATTCATGTGACCCAATTTCAGCCTCGGGGTGTTTTTAAGTGCTTTTCCTCCCACCATCACCAACCAATCACGTGACGCCACTTGTAAAAATAAGGATGAGGAACATTTTTAAGTACAAAATGTCTCAATCAATTGTGATATATGGGAAAAAAATTTCACCCAAGCCAAAGAATTTTTATAACTAACTTTTGTAAATTTTTATAATGTCACATTGCTTCTCCATTGTTGTCGGTGAAACTCACTTCCGGAAGAAAGTTTCAAAGAACTTGAAAACCTCAATATCCCCTCCTAATTTCTTAATCCATTCATAATTCCTATAGATCAAGGACTGAAATAACACCAAAAATATTCTTTTTACTACCACCATGTCATTTTACACGAGACTTCCATGGCCAAAACCTTGAAATCTTCATATCTCACTAACAATTGGGTGCTATCTTGAAATTTTGGCCATATATCTTCCTCCCAAGTGAATTCAATCTGAAGAAAACAGAAAATTAAAAGTTTCCCCATTTATTTACATAAAAAAATCCCATTTTTTTCACTAAATTCCTCTTCTACAGTTTCCAGGTGATCCGGAGAGCTATTGAGGCTAGAAATTTGAGCAGAACATCAAGATGAAAAACCCATCGTTGAGAAGTTTTTGTCAACCCAGCAAGTGGAATAAAAGTTACTAAAAATAGTAAGTACCTCATTCTTGTTCTTACTATAAATAGTAAATCTCTCAAAATGGGAAAACCTATTTAAGGAGCAAACTTGGAAATTGAAAACAAGGGAATTGAGGCCAAAAAGAAAAAAGTAACTTGCTAAAAAAGATAGTTCTAAAAATGGAAAAGAAACCTCTATAAGAACTCTAGACATGATAATGATTTCACAAAAGTAATTATATTCCCAAAAATTAGCATTTATGAAAAATAACATCTCCTGAAATCTAGGGTCTAAAAATAGAAAGTTTCGGCTTTGAGTGCATAAATTTATAGATGGCTTAATTTTCACTCATTTTTCAAAATTTTAGACTCTTCATGGGATTGTAAGATGACCTCATGGATTTGTTGTCCCCTCAAAATTTTCCTTCTTTTTCCCAACTCTGGACTTAGAGATTTTTGAGTTGTCACCCTTTGAAAATGGTCCAGTATAAGTTTTTTGAAATTTGGCACTTCCCAAGGGATCAAGGATTCTTATAAACACCTTCATCAGATAGAGAATTCTTTCCCCTTTCCAGAAAGGTATGGAAGTCCTCCTAACTCCTTGTATTTTTTGAGTTATGGCTCGGTGGAGGTAAATGGGGATTTTTTCCTAGGTAGGCCCGCATCCAATAGAGAAGTGCCATGTGTTGAGGCAGAGCAGAGCGGGGAGAAAATCTTGGCACTTAGCCCTTTTGGGCAAAAAACTCAAAGTTGCAAACCGACCCGCGGGCCCGCGGAGGAGAAGGGAGAAGTGCATGGCAGAGTGATGGGGCATGGAGGTAAATTGGGATTTTTTCCCAATGTGAATTTCAAAGGCAAAAATGGAGGCGCATCCCCAAGCAACCAAGAGGTGCCACGTGTCTCGAGAGTGGTGGGGCGCGGGGAGTTTTCGGGAAATTTTCCCAATATGAAAACACGAAGGAAAAGGACAGGTCTTGGCCATGAGTGAACTAGAAGGTGCCACGTGTCTCGGTGGTGGACCCATGGAGTTTTTTGGGAAATTTTTCCAAAAGGGAAAAATTTGAAATTTGACCCCGCCAACCCTAATTTTGACCAGTTTTCCCTAAATCTTCAAGAGGCCATATCTTTCGAACCAGAGCTCAATTTTTGTGCTTTTGGTATCAATGGAAATCTGTTGAAATTCTCTACATGATGGACACTTCAATTTTAAATTTTGATGGCATTTTGTGGGAGAAAATTGAGAAAACGTCTCTGGCATGCAAAAAAAAAAAAATTCCTCCCGACTTCGCTCTAATGTTCTCCTGCCACGTGGATGGCCCAATTTCAAAGAAATTAGGGAAAAGGAGTGAATGGTTCATATATAAACTAGAAAATTGAAATTTAAAATGTATTTTTACATGCAGAAGCTCTTCTTGGGCTCGTCAGAAGTGTTTTCTTTGCTGCAGAGGAATCTGGAAGAAGGAAAAATGATCAAATCTATTTGTAACCACTTCTTGGCCATTTGGGGAAGTTGTAACTGCCCCTTACATGCTATTTCTTGTCCTCTGAGAGTCATTGTTCAGGCTGGCAATCAAATTTGGAAATGGGAAGCACATTTTTGCAAACAGAGGACAAAAATGATAGTCAGTCTTCTTCTATTCTCCTTCTCTATATTTCTTCTATTCCCACTCGTTGTACAAGTTTGAACTCTGAGATCAATAAAAAAGGAAGGAATTTTATGTCCCCTAGATGGAAAGATCAATTGGTGCTTTGTAACCAGCGTGTTTTATTCTGTCTTGTGCTCAAAAATTACAAATTTGTCTTTCTTCTATTAATGAATGCATGTAATGAAACTTCCAGTTGATGTGTGTGGGCATCTGACACTCTACCCACAACATTGAACTCCCCCTCCTTCATTCTCACTCCCTCCCCTTTCTTAGATTGATTTTTGCTATAGCAAGGAGTTGCTATTATTGCCATAGGGACAATGGAGTGTTCATGTGGATCTCTGGTTGAAAAACCACCACAAATCCACTTCGGTTTTACATGCTAAACAATGGGAGCTGCACCATTCAAATGTAGAGGGACTTAGATTCCCATAGTATTGGCCTAAAATCCACAAATTTTTCCACAAGACAAATTTTCTAGCCAATAGTTTTTGGCACCCACCATGGGGTAGAGTTTGCAGCATCTGCACCCTAAAATGACCACAAGGTTTTAAAGTATTTCTTAAAATTTTTGAAGTCTGAAGTTCCTTGTGATCCACATGAATACGAGTATGACTATTCTTGCAAATCCTCCTAGAGACCTTCTTCATTCTTTCATATCAAAGAAGATATCATTTCAGACCTGAAGGAGGCTATTTGGCATAGTAGGCAGAGTGTAAAACATTACTTTGTTGCTAAAAATATTTTGGACTGAGAAGAAGAACCTACTTTCAAGTTAAAAAAATAGATTCTAGCACCTTAGAGAAGACAATAAACTTTCAAGCTAGGCTGATAGAAGGTATACTCGCCAGCTGAGGCAAGGAGGAGTGATTGACCCTACTTTTGAGGAGTTGGAGAGAGAAGAAGCTAGAGGTTATAGCTCGGTTTGATAGAGAGGAAGAGATTAGAGCTCAACTTGAAGAAATTACAAGACTCCAAGTTGTAGCAGAGGAAAGAGAAGCAGCCCTAGCTGCTGAAGAAGCCAAAAACATAAACAAAATGGTTGATAATAAACGTGAAGCATGTGCACCTAATGTACCATGAGGATGAAATACTGGTCCACTTGCTCTCCCACAAGTACTCTATGACCTGCCACAAGGTTCAAGAAAGAATTTTCCCAAATTCAAAGGAGATGGCTCCCAACTCCCTGAAGAACATGTAGCAGCCTTCATCACTGCTTGTGGTGTGTTAGGTGTTGAAGATGAAGATGTGTCGGTTAGAATTTTTATGGAGTCACTCCAAGAGAAATCTGCTGAATGGTTTTACATGCTTCCTACAAGATCTATTACTGGTTGGGAAGATATTAGAAAAGCATTTGAAAACAGATTCAAGAGCACTGAAGATGGTCAAGAGCTGTTAGTGTAATTAGTCCAAATAAAGAAAGAAAGCTGAATCCATGAGGGACTTTGTAGCAAGGTTTGAAAAACTAATAAGAAGAGTCCTTGAAGATGTGCTACCTCCTAAGAACCACCTGAGAAGATTCTTCATCAGTTCCTTTCCATCAAAAGTTGGTTTCTTCCTCAGAAGAGCCCAACCAAACACACTAAGGGAAGCTCAAAACTTTTCCATTGAAATTGATGATGACTTAATCCTCTCTGGAAAGGTGAAAGGCCCAAATGGGAAGTAGAAGGGTCAGAGTTTGGCTTCAGTAACTACAGATCCTATGTTCCAGAAAATGGAAAATGATCTAGTTTCCTTGAAGAAATAGTTGTCCCAAATGACAATGAGAAATGCTCCAAGGAGGCCAAACTTCCTTGATAGACAAATAATTACACCACCTCCTCGCCAACTTTCCCTTGAAGCACCTCCTATCAATGCTATCTGTGACACTAGAGAATCAAGAGAGGATGCTGAAATTGATGAACTTGAAGGAGAAATAGCAGAGGATTACAAAGGCTACCTCAAAATTGAAGAAGTTGATATGCACAATGGCTTGTTTGAGTTTGTGGATGATGGGGAAGAAGAAGAGGAAGCCCCAAGCTTCTCATGTGTTGTCTTCACTCAAGCTCAATCCAAGAAAGATGCTCTACCCTCTCGTGGCTCAAGAGGAAAAGAAAACTAAAGAAGATCCCACTCTAGTAGCCACACAAAAGAAGATCATCAACAGAGGCTCACCATTACCACCCTCAATGGATTTAGCCAAAATGAAACCAGGCCAAATGGCTACTAGAGATCAGGCTGTTATATCTAGTAAGTCACCTTTTCCTTCTTCTAGCTCACAAGTTATTAAAAACACTCCTCCCTCCAATGAATTCTATCCTAAGTTAGCCAAAGTTCCTCAAATACCCTTACCATGTAAACCTTCCCTCACTCTAGGAACTTCCCCCTCATCCAACATTGTCCCATTTGATTTTGTGGAACATGCAAGTAAGACCAAAGTGTAGCTCTTAGAGATTGAATACTTGCAAACACACCCTGCTTAGTTTGATAGACTAATCAATGTTGTTCGAGCAGCAGTTCTATACCTTCAAGTTCAAATTATAAAGGTCTTCTCCTAACACCATCTACACCACCTACTCAAAACATGTTGGCCCTAAGTGCTTCCAAAATAGATAAGGTGGAACCCTTCTACTTGTCTCTTCTCATGAATGGTTTTGAGCTCAAAAATTGCATCATTGACTCCAGAGCTTTTGATAATGTAATGCCACTCAAAGTTGCCAATGCTCTTGGCTTGACACTAACCAGAGTTAACAAATCTTGTTTCGAATGAAATCTAAGCAAGTACCACTAGTAGGAAGGATATTAGACACACAAGTGGCTTTGGCTGAATACCCTAATAAAAATTTACTTCTATCTTAGTGGTAGACATTCCAACATCTTTTGGCATGCTCTTGAGTAGAAGTTTTTGTAGAGACCTTGGTGGAGAGATAAAGATGGATTGGACCTCTGTAACTATTCTAGTAAAGGGTGAGATGAAGAGGTTGCTTCCGGTAAGAAAAATGAAGTTTACAGTAAGAAGTTCTAGTGACCCAAGAGCTAATATCCTCTTTCAAGATTGTGGATTAGGAAACTATTTCCTTACTTCACAATGAGAAGAAGACTTGCCACTTTCCTTAGAATCAGAGAAAGATTAGGTCTGGACTATGGAGTTTGATGGAAGCCATTCCAAATCAGGCTTAGGGGCTGGTGTTGTGTTGTACTCTCCTTCCAATGTGATGCATCCTTTTGCATAAAAACTACAATTTGACAACACCAACAATACAACAGAATATGAAGCTCTCCTCTTGGGCATAAGTGTAGCGGAAGACATGGGAATAAAAAAGTTAAGATGCCTTGGTGATGCAAAAGTGATAGTGAAGAAAATCCGCTAGCAATACCAGGTGAAGAACCCAAGGCTCAGGAATTACAAGAATAGAGTGTGGGATTGCATTGAATTCTTTGATGCATTCTCTATTGAAGCCATCCCAAGAAAACAAAATGAAAGAGATGATTCTCTTGTAGTATCAGCATCCCTATTGACTCCTCATCCTTCTTTTGGCAAGGAAAAAATAACCATTGAGATGGTTTTCAGACCAAGTGTACCTGATAATGTAGATCACTGGCAATTTTTCAATGATGACAATTAGATTTTATCCTTCTTGGAGCAAAGAGACAACTTCAATAATATCTTCTTTGAGGGAAGTGTTAATCCACATAGAGAAGCTATGGCTAAAGATGCATCAGATGAAATTGAAAGAGTGGATGATGAAGGCATGATCAGATTGAAAGGTAACAAGATCCCTAAAGGTCTAGTCTCTCTGGAGGACCTATTTGACAAGCATGAAAAATTTATTCATGAAAAAGAAAAGCTATCTTCTCGTTGTCCATCTGATTTTGACAAGGAAAACATTGGGACTTCTGAAGATCCAAGGATGGTCAACATTGGAAAATGTTGCTCACCTGAAGAGAAAAGGAAGTTCATTGCTTTGCTTAAAAAGTACTCTGATGTGCTGGCCTACTCTTATGACGAGCTCAAATATTTTCAACCAAAGGAAATGCATCATTCCATTCCTCTGAAGTAGGATGCTAAGCCCTTTAGGAAGAAGAAAAGACCCTATAATCCAAATATTTCTGATGTTATCAAGGAAGAAGTGAACAAGATGCTGAATGCTAGAATCATTTTCCCCATTCACCACTCAACATGGGTGGCCAACATTGTACCAGTCAGAAAGAAAAATGGGGAGATCAAAATATGTGTAGATTTTAGAAATCTGAATCAGGCATCTCTCAAGGACAATTACCCTCTTCGATCATGGATCATATCCTACAAGTAGTTACTGGATCTGAGATGCTCTCTTTTCTTGATGGCTTCTCAGGGTATAATCAAATTAAAGTGGCGAAGAAGATTGTAGCAAGATGACTTTCACAACTCCTTGGGGCACTTTTGCTTACAGCAGGATGCCTTTTGGCTTGATCAATGTGGGAGCCACCTTCCAAAGAGCCATGGACCTGGATTTCAAATATCTCAAGCATTGCATTGTCATATACCTTGATGACTTAACTGTGTTTTCAAAGAAGAGAAGTGAGCATATCTTCCACTTGGAGCAGATTCTTGCAAGATGTAGAAAACATGGCATTTCTCTAAATCCCAAGAAGTGTATCTTTGGAGTCATAGAAGGCAAGCTGTTGGGACACATCATGAATAAGCATGGAGCACATATTGACCCTGAGAGGGTAAGTGCTATTCAAGCACTATCTCTTCCCACCAACAAGAAAGGAGTGCACTCATTCTTTGGGAAGGTAAATTTTCTTCGCCGCTTTGTCCCCAAATTTGCTGAACTAACAAAGCATATCACCTCTATGATGAAGCCTCAAACAAGTTTCAAATGGAGTAGTGAAGGAAAATCAGCATTTGAAGAAATCAAGAAGGCCATTGCCAAAGCTCCAATGCTGGTATCTCTAGATTTCAGCAAGGAATTCATCATGTACTATTATGCCTCAGAGCACACTCTTTCTACTATCCTAGTTCAGAAGAATGATGAAGGATTGGAAGCACCTATTGCTTTCATGAGATTCCCTTTGAAGAAGCATGAACTAAATTATAGTCAATTGGAGAAGCATGCATATGCACAGTGGTCAAGGCCGTGAAGAATTTCATATTTTACATACTCAACTCTCACACCATGGTGATGGTCCTAGAAGTGCAATCAAGTCCATTTTGACACAACAAGATCCCGAGCCAAAAGAGGAAATTGGATTGCAAGGATCCAAGAGTATGACATGGAGATTAAGCCTTCTAATCTGGTTAGAGGAAATGGTGCAAGCTGATTGCTGAAGATGAATCTCTCAAATTTCAGCTTGGAGAAAGAGATGACACTTGCCCAACCTGCTCAGAAGATTGCCCACAAGTTCTCTTTGTGAACACTACAGAGGAATGGTATGCAGACATCACTTTCTTTCTTACCTATGGGGACTACCCTCCTCATTTAGATTACAAGCAGTGAAGAAATCTTAGGCTGAAAGTAGCCAAATATGTGATTTGGAATCATGCACTCTACAAGAAAGGGATAGATGGCTGTTTTCTCAAATGTGTTGACAAGGAACAACAAGAAAAACTCCTCAAAGCCTATCATGATCAAGCTTGTGGTGGACACTTTTCAGCCATGGTGACTGCCCACAAAATTCTCAAAGGTAGATATTATTGGCCTTCTCTTTTTGCTGATACTTAGAGTTGGGTTTCTAAATGTAAAGCATGCCAACAATTTGTTGGAAAACCACAGTTAGCTGCATTTCCTCTCAGACTTGTGATTATTGAAGAACCATTTCAACAATGGGGGCTGGACTTCATTGGCATGTTGAATCCCCATTCAAGTGCTAGGCATACTTATGTGCTCACTGCCATGGACTACTTCACCAAATGGGTGGAAGCCATTCCAACCAAACAAGCTAGCTCTGAAGTTGTCTGTAATTTCATAAAAGAGAATATCATTGTTCATTTTGGAGTTCCTCAGAAGATTGTTGTGGACAATGCCACTTATTTCTCTTTGAAGGAATTGACAAAATTTTTTATGGCTTCAGGATTTCTCTTGCTCATTCTTTTGACTACTATCCTCAAGGGAATGGTCAAGCTGAGTCAAGCAACAAAAATATTGTGACCATTATCTGCAAGCTTGTTGATGAGAATCAGAAGAATTGGCACAAAAATTATATGATGCATTGTGGGCTGATAGGATCACTCCTAAGAAGGCAATAGGCATGTCACCTTTTCAGCTGCTATATGGAGTTGAAGCAGAGATTCCTATTACAATTGAAATGCCAGCTCTCAAGCTACTTCAAACAGTGGAAGACAACCAATACAGAGATTCAATTGACAAGAGGATCCTTTTCCTTGAGAAGCTAGAAGAGAGTAGATCCTAGGTAGTGGATAGAATCAAAGAACATCAACTGAAAGTGAAGAAGCTCTTTGACAGAAGAGCCAAAGCAAGGGAGTTTAGAGCTAGAGATTTGGTCCTACTTTGGGATAAGAGGAGAGAGCCAAAGGGCAGTCATGGTAAGTTTGATTCTTTATGGTTGGGTCCATTTCAAATTTAGGAAGCTTGTGGTGATAATTCCTTTCTCTTATCATACTTGGATGGAAATTCACTGGGATTGCCTAGAAGTGGGAAATATTTGAAACTGTATCATCAGTGAAAGTGAGTTGTCCCTCACCCTATACCATAGTTTTTGTTGTTTCCCTTTTTATGTTGTGTGTGTTGTGGTTTTTTTCTATCTTTGTGTGGTTTTGGTTGGTGTGCTTCCTTCCTTCCTTCTTCCTTTCCTCAGAATTGTACATGACTCTGCAAGGCCCAATGGATAAGGCACTGGTCAATGTTATATGTTTTAAAACTTGAGATTCTGGATCCTCATGCCATGTTTTCTCCCTGTTCAATCCATGCCATGTCCCCAAGCTAGAGCCACTTTGTTGTCCCCTCAAAATTTTCCTTCTTTTTCCCAAGTCTGGACTTAGAAATTTTTGAGTTGTCACCCTTTGAAAATGGTCCAGTCTGAGTTTTTTTGAAATCTGGCACTTCCTAAGGGATCAAGGATTCTTAGAAACACCTTCATCAGATAGAGAATTCTTTCCCCTTTCTAGAAAGGTATGGAAGTCCTCCTAACTCCTTGTAGTTTTTGAGTTATGGCTCGGCGGAGGTAAATGGGGAAATTTTCCCTAGGTAGGCCCACATCCAATAGAGAAGTGCCACGTGTCAAGGTGAAGTGGAGCCAGGGAGAAAATCTTGGCACTTAGCCCTTTTGGGCAAAAACTCAAAGTTGCAAACTGACCCACAGCCCGTGAAGGAGAAGGGAGAAGCGCATGGTGGAGTGGTGGGGCACGGAGGTAAATTGGGATTTTTTCCCAATGTGAATTTCAAAGGAAAAAATGGAGGTGCATCCCCCAAGCAACCAAGAGGTGCCACATGTCTTGGAGTGGCATGGGGCACGGGGAGTTTTGGGAAATTTTCCCAATATGAAAACACGAAGGAAAAGGATAGGTCTTCACCCGTGAGTGAACCAAAAGGTTCCACGCGTTTTGGAGTGGTGGACTCTGCGGAGGTTTTTGGGAAATTTTTCCAAAAGGGTAAATTGTGAAATTTGACCCTGCCAACCCTAATTTTGACCAGTTTTCCCTAAATCTTCAAGAGGCCATATCTTTCAAACTAGAGCTTGGTTTTTTATGTTTTTGTATCAATGGAAATCTGTTGAAATTATCTACATGATGGACACTTCAATTTTAAATTTTGATGGCGTTTTGTGGGAGAAAATTGAGAAAACGTCTCTAGCATGTAAAAAACAAAAAAAGTTCCTCCCGACTTCGCTCCAATGTTCTCCTGCCACGTGGATGGCCCGATTTCAAAGCAATTAGGGAAAAGGAGTGAATGGTTCATATGAAAACTAGCAAATTGAAATTTAAAACACATTTTTACATGTAAAAGCTCTTCTTGGGCTTGTCAGAAGCATTTTCTTTGTTGCAGAGGAATCTAGAAGAAGGAAAAATGATCAAATCTATTTGTAACCACTTCTTGGCCATTTGGGGAAGTTGTAACCACCCCTTACATGCTATTTCTTATCCTCTAAGAGTCATTGTTTAGGCTGGAAATCAAATTTGGAAACGGGAAGCACATTTTTGCGAACAAAGGACAAAAATGACAGTCAATCTTCTTCTATTCCCACTCATTGTACAAGTTTGAACTCTGAGATCAATAAAAAAGGAAGGAATTTTATGTCCCCTGGATGGAAAGATCAATTGGTGCTTTGTAACCAGTGTGTTTTATTTTGTCTTGTGCTGAGAAATTGCAAATTTGTCTTTCTTTTAATGAATGCATGTAATGAAACTTCTAGTTGATGTGTGTGGGCATCTGACACTCTACCCACAACATTGAACTCCCCCTCCTTCATTCTCACTCCCTCCCCTTTCTTAGATTGATTTCTTCTATAGCAAGGAGTTGCTTATTATTTCCATAAGGACAATGGAGTGTTCTGTGGATCTCTGGTTGAAAAACCACCACAAATCCACTTCGGTTTTACATGCTAAACAATGGGATCTGCACCATTCAAATGTAGAGGGACTTAGATTCCCATAGCATTGGCCTGAAATCCACAAAATTTGTCCACAAGACAAATTTTTTAGCCTGAGATCAAAATTAGGAATGAGAAATTCATAAGGGTCTTGGAAGCATCATCATGAGTTTAATTGTGTTTATAAGTAAAGCACAACGTCGTCAGTGCAACATGTGGAATCATCACCATATCTCAGCGAGCTAGGTTATTTGAGATAAGTTGGTGAAGTAAGATCAATGGGATAAAGTGAGTTCATAAATCAAGTATCAAGGAGAATAATCGTGAATAGTTCCTATATCCATCCTAATCTCACATTAGGAGGTCTTGAAAAAATGTTTCTAAACACTCATTTCATGGTCAGGGTTCCCATGAATCATGTAAAAGGAGGAATCTATGAGCATTGTCGATAATATTTTTGTTAAAAGTATAGGTATCCCCATTAATTTTATTGAGAATTCTCCCCTTTTCTCTCCATTATTCCTCCTCTTCTCTACCCCCTTTTCTAATTCTTCATTGTGAGAAATCATGACGTTCATCCTATTCATTAATGTGACAACTATACAAAATGTAATAAGTTACCCTTAATTAATCAAAGGGGACTTGATGTCCTTTCCTATCAATATTAAAATTCAGATGTTGCGAGGATGAATGAAAGGTCATATGGGGGGTAGGTGAAGATTCTTCTCAAAATCTATAAACTGCAATGGCTTCCCTATTCTCAAGGGTTGTCAAGTTTGTACACTCAAGAGAGATATATTTTAGAAAAGAAAAAGAGATAGCATTATTGCATTTCCCTATCTATGTTATTCCATTCTCTAGCATTGTACAACTTGCGAAGATTCCAATAAAGAAAGCAGCTTCTTATTTTCACGATATATGAATGTGTGTAACTTTGTATGCATGGTTTCCTCTCATTGTTGATGTTATAAGCATAGTTGTTTCCTTCCTATAAGTTGTGTATGTGATACTTCTAGTTATATTTAGCAATAATATTATTTTCTACTTACAAATCTAATCTCCCTCTCCTATATTCTCACTCCTTTTCTCCACTATCTTGTAAATTCATTCCTTAAGATATTGTAAGCATTTTCCATGGGTGTAATGGAGTGTTCTGTTGATCCCTGAATTATTGGCCATCAAAAAATTTCCGTTTTAGTTCACTCACAATAAATGGAGCTGCACCATTCAAGAAAAGGGACTTAAATTGTCGAGTATTGACAAGATACCCACCAATTTGCCCACCCAAAATTTTTTCTCACCAACAGATTTTGGCACCCACCGTGGGGAAGACTTGGCATATTTGTACCCAAAATACAAACCAAAAATGTAAGAAAAAGTATATACTCAAAAAAATGATTAAAATGTAAGTTCATTGTTAAAAATCCCATTGTTGATTTCTACGGTGTCCTTTCATAATCCCATTGTAATATTTTTTCTAAACCGACGAAAAAGATATATACAAGGTGAACAAGTTAAGAGGAATTTTTATCCCACTTTCAAGGCTTTCCAAAATTAGAAAAAAAAACATCGAGATAATCCATAATTCTTATCTCAAACCTCATGTCCATCTAAGTCCTTGAGTAGTACCATTGGAAATCCTATTAAAAATATTATTGATACTCATACAAATTCTCCCATCTTTCAACCACCGTTGAACATTGAATTCCCTAGCAAAGAAGAACAAGAACTAGAAGAATAATTGGGAGAAGAATTTGTAGAAGAAAAAGCGAGAATATGAAGTAGAAGAGATAATGGTGGATGAAGTAGAAAGACCCCAACCCATTGTTCCATGGTGAAGGAATATAGGCCCACTTACTCTTGCACATCCTCTTCATAATCTACCAACAAGTTCCCACAAGAACTTTCCAAAATTCAAACATGATGGAACAAAAATTCCTAAAGAACACATCTCTGCCATCATCACATCATATGAATTTCATGGAATTGAACACGAAGACATTGTTGTGAGATTGTTCATGGAATCAATCCAAGAAAAAGAAGCTGAATGGTTCCATCTATTACTAGCTAGATCCATCACTAGTTAGAATGACATTAAATTCCAATTTGAAGAAAGGTTAAAATCTGTCGAAGAATGTCAAGACCTCCTATTTAGATAGTTATGTTATTTTATTTCCACTATAAAGTTATACACATTGGAACCTCATTCAAACAAATATGAATTCTCACCCGAAGCATGCGCAACTACCGAGTCCATCATTTCTATTTTCTTATCAAGATGTTAGAATACATATCCATAATAGTATTCAATCAGTATCCATTATGATAAAAAACCATTGCATTCATCTTATCATAAACCAAATATAACCATAAAGCATAACATATTAGATAACAATTAATATCAATTGCACCATGTGTTCACCATACTCATATACATCAATAATTCTAATACAACCTCCATAATCCATTGTAACAAAGTCTTACATAAAAAGTATGAATACATATCCAAAACCAAACGTTGGAACATGTGTAAGCATCAAACCCTAGTCCATAACTAAATACAAAGATTCTCAACACTCGAGACATGATAACTATGATCATGCAAAAAACGGTGTTACCAAAAATTGACATATAACAGAGATAAATATAGGGGCAAGGATTTTCCCTTCACCACCCATGAACTCTCCTAATAATAGGTGTGCCCAAAAATAGGCTACATACATGCTTCTATAAAACAACTAATAATAGACTATCCTATAAATAAGACTTGTTCGAAGCTATTAATAGTCCGATCTATGCATGCCCTTTCATCTTTGATTTGCATGTACTTTATCAAAAATAGACATTCTTTGACCGCCAAGTATCCTTGATTTTATCTAATTATGAATCATTTCTTGGTCAACACTCTATCTCAGTTCTTCTACTTTTAGCCAGTGGTTCACAAAATCATCTAAGTCCCGAGTTACCCTACTTAGGTGCAATCTTTTTCATGCTATCCCATACTACCTATGCACACTCATTCACACCTTCCTCACATATGACCTAGATCCTCATGCATGGCATGTACTTAGTCAATTCAACCTTATAAAATTAGCCCACACTAAATTGGATTTTTTTCCTCGAGAATGGTTCACCCCATTTGCTCCTCCAAAGAATGTCCGAATCAAACATAATAAAAGAATAAATAATTTGATTTCCAAAAGAATTATTTCACCTATACATAAATCATATTTATGCCTAGGGATGTTGAAGAAGCTCGGGAACTCAAAGCACTTAACTCACCCTCCAATTCCTTCCATTTATTGAGTTCTTTTAATGATTTCTTGGGTGTCACCCCTACAACCCCTAGTAATTGGTCAGAACCAAATATTATACTATACTTTTGATCTCTGGATTACCATAGTTAATTCTACAAACACCCCTTGAATGATATCCATGCACTCTATCACCATGTTTTGAAATTATTTGATCTAGAGATCTAACTTATCCTTTTGGGCCTTAATTAATTCTTTCTACTATGACAATTTGCCATAACCTCTATGCGGTCCATCTTGTTAGTTAGCATATTTTCTTGTATGGCCCCGAGTTCTACTTGTTCATTATTTACCCTCGTACTTAAGGATAAGATCACACTTTTGACACCTGTTAAAATCCAATTCAGCCTTACCACTTACCTCCTTAAGTTATGCGAACAAACCCTCAAGCTCTGTTATCCTATCCTCAATAGCTATTTTATTTTATTCCTTTTCCTTTGTTAATTCCTTAGTTGTTAGCCTTGTGCCACTTTTAATATTCACCAGTAACATCCCCACAAGTCCACCAAGGCTAGAAATTGGCCCAAAATTTGATTTACCAATTCATATGCCCTATCATATGCTTCCTTCATATGTTTCGCTCTCCTCATATATCCTCCTTCAGGATGTAAATATCTCATTCATTATTTTCTAATCCTCTACCATTACTCATAAGGTGGCCCCTGCATCCAAGTTTCTATGCATAACATTCATGGACATGTTATTTAAGGCATTACATGTGTGCTCATCTATTAAGTACATGGGATCTACCTGTTTGTACTTCTTCCCGTGTTATCTCTTAAATTCTATTATACCGAGGGACTTATCACTCACCTAAAATTTATGCTCCTCCACATTCATATGCATACTCCGGGAAAACATATTCCTAGTGCATGATACCCCTCCCTATTTATCCATTAGATCCTAGCCATATAGTTTATCTCGTAGGTATCTTGTGCTCTAGAATCACGCCATCAAGATCTTTGTAGGGTCATCTGCAAAATCTATATGTGGTGATTTAGGAGTCTATCATTTCGACCTAATTCACATTTGTTCATTTTTTATTTGGAGTGAATGTGCCCGTGTTGGTTCCAAATTCTCGTGCTCTTATCTTCCTTGATGACATAAGTATCACCAACTTCCTTCTCCTTATGCTCCTCCTCGTGACTGGGGATTTTTTCTTAGGTAGACTTTTGTTCATTTCCTCTTCCACAGTGCTAGATTTTACCTGTTCCTTTTTCTTCATCGAGTTGATTTTCCCATTCATGCTCCAGTTCTTCCATAAAATTCTCTCCCTTCTCTTCATCATTAGACTCTTCTTCACTTTGGAAGATACTTGAGTTCATTCATGCTTGAAATTTTTCTTGTCTATACTATCCTTGGGTGGCTAAGAAGTCTCTGCATTGTCATCATTTTTCTTTCTCCTGTAATTTTTTTTTTTCGTACAAGTGATCAAGCCCACATTCTCTTCTTCTTCTTAGTCCTTAGGGTATTCTTTGCACATTCTTTCAAGAGGTGATATGATAACTCTCCTTGGGTGTGGAAGGAAAGTATCTATAACTTCCATCTCTATTCCACCCTAGGTTTTTGGTCATAGATTTACAAAAAAATTAAATCATCCCCTTTATTGTGATGTCCAAAAGGGATTTAGGCCCAAGGTATCGACTCTAAAGTCTCCAAATATTCATACCTAGATTTATACTGTAGGTGAAACTCAAAATGTGCCATTTAGAATCCACCTTATTAGCATCAAATTTCAACTTCTACGCATCCTTAATCTGGTTTATGCGCATTAGAAATATATGGTAGTGAATGCAAATGATAGTTTGTGCCATGCATCCATCTCTCCATCCTTCATTATACAATACACAAGACCGTAATGTTGCATTCTGTAAATTTTTCATGTTCTCTAACCTCTTCGGTAATTTTCATGTGATCTTCCATTCATTCTCAAATGTTATGCGCAACCTATTATACCACTTTTCCATTCTAGCCTTATATGTATTGGTTATTGTGTCACCACAAGTATAACCTACGAGAGGAACTATAGGAGACTTATTCACCGATGGGTAAACCCACATGTCCTCATTTGATGCATCCGAACTCCAATTTTCAAGAAGAAAATTAATAGGAGGATTGATCCCTAAGTAATTTTTGATCCCTCTTTATTTTTTTCCTTGTCTTCCTCTATGATCCCATTAACAATATAATACAAAATGTTGTATTGTGTTTTATGGGCCATTGTGTGTGTAATATATAAAAACCTCTTGTTCACATCTCATCCACCTTTAAAAAGCACCAAATTTACAATTTATAATCCTGGTTGAAACCCTAGTTACGGGGTTTATAAGTTTTTCAATGCTCATGGCCCTTCCTCCTTTCTCATATTACTGACTTAATGGCCAACTCATCTATCTTCACGTTAGTACATAGGTCTAGTTCTATATCTTTCCCTATACCTCACAATCCTATAACCTGTTCAATGAGTTGGCTTATGATCCTCATCCTCCGAACCACAAAATAAAAATAATCCTCATGTATGCTAAACATGAGCCATTGAAATAGATATGCGAGTTTTACAAACAAGGGTAGCTTGAGAAGCTGGAGGATCCCTACCTTCTCTAGATTTATATTCACCGATTCATCCACCAAGTAATTTCCCTTCTTCATTTGTCTTTGGTAGCTCCCGTAGCATGTACACCTTAAAAGTCACTTCATTTACTAGAGCCCTATGATTGAACTAACTGATTTTTCTCTTTGGGAGGTTTGAATTTCATGTCTGGACCCTAAACACTCAAAGGGGTGCTGCATTTCTGAATAGATATCCTATAATGGTTCCTCAACGTCAACCTCAACCCAATTTGTGCAGGTTTTCCCCTTATTGCTTGGAATTTCATAGTTGCCCTTCTTGGTGTCATTAATCCTATAACCTTATACCCTAGATAATTTGATTTACAATACTTTTTCTTACCTCAATACCGAGCACCGCAAAACCTAGCTATTTAAGCTTTAACTCTACAACCCCTTTCTTCTTGTGCCCTAGTTTTGCAAGTCGACTTCCAAACTCAAACTTGTTTCTACAAAGGATCTCGCAAACACACTCTTTATCAATTTTTCTATGGTTTTCTTATCAATTCCCTCACTTTGTTGCATTGTTGGTGAGAAAATTTGTCGGGGAAAAATTGGTGGTTATCTTGCCAACACTTTGGGAGTCTAAGTCCCTCTACTTAACCGGTGCAAGCTGCTGTATGTGCATGCACGAGTGAAATGTGAGTTTTATCCTGGTGGCCTTTCGGCCGGGGATCCAACAAGGGCACTCCACTGACCCTGTAGCAATTTCTTGCATATACCTGCAAGAGATGACTTTGCTAGGAAGGTGGGAAAGGGAATGAGAAAATTAGAAAAGAGAAAAAATAATGCTGCAAGTAGAAAATCAGAGACTTGCATACACCAGCCAGAAGTTTCATTACATGCACTTGAATATAGAAGAAAACAAATCTGCGTAATAGCTACAAGACCAAATGAAGCTTAATGGGAAAAAAGTACCAACAAACTCCTCAATCAAAGAGGCTAAAATTCCTTCTTCCTTTATTGAAGCTCAAGCAGAATTTGTACATAGTGTGAGAAATAGAAGAAATTTTTAATAGGAGAAATGGAAGAAACTTGCTATCTCTTGCTCTCTTCACAAGGATAACTCTCTCATGAATTCACAAAAAACAGCTCCAACATCTAAGAAGAAAAATTTAGAAGACTTTTTAGAAGACCCTCAAATGAGGAGCTTCTTACAATTTATAGAAGAGGAGGAAACTTTTCATCTTCCTAGTGAATTTTGAATACCTTAATGTGACTTAAGACTGTTCACATTCCACTTTAAATATTTAAGTCCCTTTTATAATAGCAAGGTGACTTAAATTTACATTATATTTCTAAAGTCACTTAAGTCATATCAAAAAGTGCAACTCTCAACGCAAAAATATAACATTTAGGAGAGAGAGTGTTATATGAGAAGGGAAAAGAGAGAGAAAGAAGAGGAAGAAGAAGAAGAAGAGGAATTATGTTGAAGGATGGGTTGTTGCGGTGGACTTAGCCCCATTCTCTGACTGCTCTCCACTTTGTGATCTTGAGAAGGCTTCTGTCTTTCCAAACTCTTGGTTAAAACAAGCCACTATTGGTTCTACTTTTTCGGCATGAGGGATACGAATGAAACTCAAGGTTTTATTCCATCCATCGGTCACACTATTGATGTCCTTGCACTTCTCGAACCATGATGAATGCTTCTCTACGATAAGTGCAATGGAGGCTTGGATTTCTAAGAAGAAGTCAAGAGTATCCTTAGTGAAGGACAATGTGTTTCCCACCCTTTCTTGATGTATTCTTCAAAAGGTCCGATCAACTCATCAGCAGTTGAGTGTTCGCTCATTGCAAGTACTCCAAGTTTTTGAACTTTCCGATTTATGCTATCCTGCATCTTGTATGTTTTTTATTCTCTCTCCTCTAGCTCTGTGAAGGCTTGATTGATTACTTCAAATCTGACTTCAGGGCCCTAGCCCATACCCATGTCAAGTCTTCTACAAGAGTTTCAAAAACTTCTTATCGATCAATTCTTGATGATGGGTGTTTCTCATCTCACTCACTACTAGTCCCAGAGGTTCCCAGTAATCTCTTTCTTTCCCACATCCTTTTGAGTACTCGTGTTCTGTTGGCAAGTTACACACATGTATGCAAAGAGCTTGACTGCCTCTTAAAGTGTTGACTTCCCTTTTTCAGAGATTGAGTTAATCCATTCATTATTTTCTCCCCCTGCATCATGAGCTCATGTGTTCTCCTGATAGATTCTAGATCAAAGCTACTGATGGGTACCACTTTCTCAATAGGAAGTGTTATAGTGCTTGGTTCCACTAGGTGTTGTACATAAGATGAAAGAGTTTGTACTTGTTCCTCTAGCACCTCAATCTTCTCTTTATATTCTTTATTCCTTTCCACCATGCGAGCAAAAGATTGTTGGTATATGTGCAAATCACCTTCGTGAGTAGCTGGTCCCAACTAGATCGTGCTCATCTCATAGTTGGTTGGTGTCATCTCATCCATTGGCTTGATTACTTTTGGCCAAGCTACTTCAATGTACTGATTACCTATCTCCCCACTATAGAATCGTGATGTTGTCTACACAATATTTCTTGACATTTTTTCTTTAGCCATCGAGACAATTGTTGATAGATCAGGGGCTACTACTTGTTGCATAGTATGAGTGTCAAGGATGATCATTTCCCACATCCATGGAAACATCTCTCTAGATTTAGGCTTAATGATGGATGGATCATAACATGCAAGATTCATATGCTCCTCATTCACTTGTGCATCTGCTCTTCATTCACTTGTGCATTTTGTTGAAGTATTCATCACTATGATCACATCTTCCTCTTGTGGCAACGCCACCGAATCTTTTTCTCCCCTGAATCTTTTAGATGTCTTCAATTCCGAGGCCTTCCTTTTTGAACTCACTCTAGAGTGTTTAGAACTGGAAGTTACCTCTACTACTTTGGAAGACGAATGATGTGAAGCTTACTTCTAGCTTGGAGAAATTCCTCGTGACCGAATGATCATAGTCCTCTTCTTTTGAAACCAGTTCCTCGTTCTCCTCACCACCTTTTCAGTCCGCTCCAGTATATCTCCTGATTCATGAACATGCCAGTTGATTTGGGGCATTGGGGACATCTTGACTGTTGTGTACTCAGGATCGAGAATCTCTGTCCCATCATCATGTAAGATGTCTTCATACCAAGAGAACTTGAATTTATTCATCTCACTGATTGTCATCCTCATGTGATCTTTTTACGTACTTCAAACTCATCAATACAGTTGGCCCAATAGTCCTCAATTTGTGGCTCATGTTGTAATTCTGGGACATAGAATGAGTCGGGATCCTCTCGGATGTCAAAGTTGGGCTTAGCGATGTAGGAATGCAAAGTCAAGTGTGTGAAAGTGGCCTCCAGGTGAGATGCATCATTTGAGATTTTGCATGTGAATTCCCTAGAGATATAGGGAATGAAATCAATTTCTTTCTCCTACTTTTGAGCTTGTTATTTACTTGGGTGATCTGCCTGTAGAGTTTGAACAATATAATCTAGTCACTAAGGTACTTAGGTAGTTTCAATGGAGCTTGGTTGAAGCCAATGACTCATATGTAGGAGAATGTTGAGAATTGTATGAAGTATGAGCCATATTCCTTAATCAGGGATGCCACTTTTGGTGACATCCTAGCTTCGAGGTCCCCTTCCAAGCTTGGACCACATACATGGTGAACACATCATTCACGCGGGTGAAATGCCTGTTGCTCTCCTCCAATATCAATTATGGAAGTTTCTTGAATGCAGGTACCTTGGAAGCAATGTTCTGTGTGAGAGCCAATCCCTTGAATGATCGTGAGCTTGTGAGGAGATAAACCAGATAAGAAGTCATGTGGAACTTCTTTGTTGTAGATACTTGGAGTAGTTACAGATGGAGATTGTCACTGATGATCTGCCCCCATCAATTCTCTACTTTCCTTCTGTCAATGTCAGGATGAAAAGACCCATCCAGTCCTAGAAGTCTCTCATGCTTGCTTCACCCATTACTCTACTGAGGAGAGTGATGACATCAGAATACCCTTCTCAGAATTCACACCTTGGTAGATTCTTGGGTATCCTAGAAGGATTTCTTCCTGTTTTCAACCATGAGTCGAGCGCTACTCCTTGGACATATGAATCCATTATCTCCCAATCATGCACAACCCTTTCCTTGGAAATGACAACCATGTTGGGGATGTCGGTATCTACAGAGAGATTGAAATGGTCCTAGGGCTGATGACCACCATCATTGCACCATTGTCAACTTGGATGGTTCACGTCTTGGGCTCATAGTGGAAAGAGTAGGCTAGGACTAGCTCAAGACTTTGCACAGACATTGGATGCCCTATAGGGAAAACAAGCCACTTGTGAATATCTGGTCTTCAATCCTCCTTCGATCCTTGGAGGCCATGCGAGTCTTAAGGTCGTTTAGGTCCATGTACAAGATGTCACTGTCTTCCACATCATACTCGTAGGAAAAGGGTTGTGTTGGCTTCGGACCCATCCATTTTGTCTTCATATCTCCCTTTGAAAAAGAAACTTACTATTTTTAGTAAGTGTGAAAAAGCAAGTCCCCGATCTTCAACTGGATGTTGTGGTTTAGTTTTCCTCTTTCTCCCTGTGTTCTTCGTTCCTTCTAGATCAACTTTCTATTTTTAGCAGGTGCTCGAGGGCCCACTTACTATTTTTAGTAAGTGCCAAAAATGTCCATTCTAGTGAATTCTCAGTAGTAGTGCACCTCCAATGTCTTTGTCTCCTTCACAGGTTCTTTTGTTGTTGACTTTCCCAAAATAGTAGTTCCTATGTAGGAGACCTGCTATTTTTAGAAAGTTGGCCTCTGGGAGTTGGATTGATGTGGAACATTTTTTTGATATGGGTTTTTTCCCAATATCATCCCTCTAAAATTTCAGATCCACCCGCTTAATAGTCCAGGAGATTTTAAAGTTTTAATTTTCAGACCTGACAAGTGATTCTGGGTACGGCAGCCATTAATGGACCTTGAAATTGCAGGTCTAGTAAATATCCTCCATTTGTGAATAAAATTATATTTTTGATGTGGGTTTTTCTTCTGGTGCTTCATGTGTGATCTTACTTCAATCCGACAATTGGTTTGACGGGAAATCCCACTTCTTTCTTTGTTGAGCCGAAAATGAGATTTCTTTGGTGTGGATGCTTTGTTGCATGAGGGGGGAGTTTGAAGGTGTATTTTTGATGGCCTTGGATAGAGGAATGAACAGCAACAAATGGTTCATTGTTTCATGCACCACTTGCAATATTTCTTCAAATCTTCATTTCTAGGTTATGGAGATTTTCACCATCTTCTTCCTCTTGTTCTTCGTTTCTCCTTCTTGTTTAGATAAAAATCCTTTTGAGACCTATATTTCATTGTGGAGAATTCTTTTTAGTGTTTGGGTTGAGTTGTCTTGAGCATTTTCAATGGTGGAGTGATGGTATAATGTTGTAGAGGAAGAATGGAGGAATGGAGTGCACATATAATTAGAAGTTAGAAGTGAAAAAAGTGACACTTGAAATTTTTAAAAAGATATGCAAAATTAGGGTTTGGGAGAATTTTTTGATGCGTTATTTCCCTGAACTTAGGGACATAAATTTCCACAATGAGCAAGATGGCGACACGTGTCACTAGATCCAACGACAGGGAATGAAGGAGGAAAAAGTTGATTTAAAGCACTAGGAGCTGAAAGGAGGTCACATGGGTGTCCAAATGACTCCCTATGGGGGTTGGGCACATTTTTCAAGGTCTAATGTCCCCCACCTTAGGTTCATAAGGGACATCAAATTCCACGGTGGTCAAGGAGCTGACACACGTGGTGCCCGATCTAACGACAGGGAATGAATGCTTCAAAAAAGCACTTGGGGCTGAACTATCAAGTTTGGAGGTCACATGAGGGTCCAAGAGGTCATATGAGGGCTGAGAGGGCTTCAAGGGGGCTGGGTGAACTTTTCCAACCTTGGTGTCCCGACCTTGGGGGATGTGAGGGACACAAAATCCCACCTAGGCTCCTAGTGTTGACACGTGTCCTCCCAAAATTTGGCTAAGTCTTGAACTTGTAACAGTGATAACTTGAGCTCCTAATGGAATTTTTTGGAAAAAAATTATATGATCCTAACTGGAAATGGCCTTATTAAATTTAATTATGGGGGTATTATGTATTTATTAATCCATTTGATCCCTAAAAATCATATTTGTGATTTTTTACTCCACCTATGCCTGAGAAAAACTACCTGCAGACCTGATGCACCAAAGTGTTGTGAAAAATATTATTTCACCATAATGTAGGCCTTGGAATCCTCTTTCTATAGATATATTTATTTTCTCATAACTCCATCCGAAGCTCCTGAAATCTTCTTCTGAATCCCAACAACTATTTTAGGCATGTGTACCACCTAGGCTTGTGAACCTTGTTTTTACTCAGATTGCTCCAAGTCTTGCAAAACTTCCCCAAACCTTCAAAAATCATTTATATTATGTTTTGGGGTCTTCATTTCATCTCCTTGTTGAATTTTTCCCTTTTGTTCCACTCCAGGGGTTGAATCCAGTCCTGGGAAGGCTAGCGATAGCCCTTCCCATGACTGCCCAAAATTTTCATTTTCAATGAATTTCCTAAATCACCTAGGGGGATGTTATAACTTTGGTTGGGAGGTCATTTGGACTGACTGGATGGAGCCAGAGGTTGCCTAGGAATGATAAAACATGAAAATTTCGGCATAGGGGTATAGTTTTCATGCTTGGAAACTTCCAATTTAGTCATTGCACATTTGAGACAACAACAGTGGCTCTAGCTTGGGGGCACAACGTGGACTGAGTGAAGTGAAGACATGACATGGGAATCTAGAATCTCAATTTTAGACCATATAATTTGTTGACCAGTGCCTTATCCATTGGGCCTTGTAGAGTCATGTACAACTTCTAGAAAGAGATATTAGAAGAGGGAAACACACACACACACACAAACCGATAGAAAGGAAACACACAACAAAAATGGGAAACACACCTAGAAATCACCTATAGTACAAGGTGGGGACAACCCTCTCTCTTGGTGATAAAATTTTAGGTATTTCCCACTGTGAGGCAATTCCAGTGGTGTTTCATCCAAATATGAGAGTAGAAAAGCATTCTCGCCACAAGATTCACGAATTTGGAATGGACCGAGCCATAATGAATCAAACTTTCCATGGCTTCCTTTTGGTTCCCTTCTCTTGTCCCATAGTAGGACAAAGTCTCCAATTTTGAATTCTCTCACTTTAGCCTTCTTATCAATTTCTTTACTTTTAACTGGTGCTCTTTGATGCAGTCCACCACTCAGAGTCTATTTTCTTCTAGCTTCTCAAGAAAGAGGATCCTCTTGTCGATGGAATCCTTGTACTGACCATCTTCTATTTCCTATAGTAACTTGAGAGCTGGCATCTTGATTGTGAGTGGGATTTCTACCTCGACTCCATACAACAGTTGGAATGGTGACATACCTATTGCCTTCTTGGGAGTGATCATGTCTACCCACAATGCATCATACAACTTTTTGTGCCAGTTCCTTTGGTTCTCATCTACAAGCTTCATGGACAATGGTCACAATGTTCTTATTACTTGATTCGGCCTGTCCATTCCCCTGTGGATAGTAGTCCGATGAATGAGATAGAGATATTCCATAGCCATAGAAAAACTTGGTCAACTCCCTTGAAGAGAAATAGGTGGCATTGTCTACTACAAGCTTCTATGGTACTCGAAATGTACTATGATATTTTCCTTGATGAAGTTGCATACTGTTTCGGTGTTGGCTTGCTTAGTGGGAATGGCTTCCACCCACTTGGTGAAGTAATCTATTGCCATGAGCATGTAGGTATGTCCCATACTTGAGTGAGGATTCAGAATGCCAATGAAGTCTATCCCCACTACTGAAATGGTTCTTCAATAACAACTAGCCTGAGTGGAAGTGCAGCAAGTTGTGGTCTCCCAACGAATTGTTGGCATGCTTCACATTTGGAAACCCAAACTTGAGTGTCTGCAAAGAGGGTGGGCCAATAATACCTCCCTCGGAGGATCTTGTGTGCAAGTGACCATTGCTGAGAAATTCCCACCACATGCTTGGTCATGATATGCTTTAAGAAATTTTTCTTGTTGTTCTTTATCCACGCACCTAAGGAAGCATCCATCAAGGCCTCTTTTGTAAAGAGCATGATTCTAGATTACAAACCTTGTTGCCTTCAGCTTGAGTGTTCTCCTTTTCTTGTAATCAAGATGAGGAGGGAATTCTCCATAAGTTAAGTAATAGGCAATATCAGCATACCACTCATCAGTAGTGGTTACAAGGAGAACCTGTGGGTTGTCTTTGGAACAAGTTAGGAAAGCAAAATTTTCTTCACCGTTTTGAGCTTTGAGTGTTTCATTTTCAGTAATCAACTTGTACAAACCATTCCCCCTTACCATATTAGAGGGTTGAATCTCCAAGTCATATTCTTGTGTCTTTGTAATCCAATTTCCTCTTTTTGCTCCAGGATCCTGCTGTGTCAAGATGGATTTGATCACACTGCTAGGGACCATCACCACTGTATGAGAGTTGAGGATGTAGAACCTGAATTTTTTTACAGCCTTAATCACTTCTTAGGAATGCTTCTCAATTAGCTGTAAGTTAGTTTGTGCTTTTTCAACAAACAACTCATGAAAGCAATAGGTGCTTCCATGCCTTCATCATTTTTCTGAACAAGAACAATAGAGAGGGTGTGTTTTGAGGCATAACAATACATGATGAATTCTTTGTTAAAATATAGAGACACAAGGGTTGGAGCTTTGGAAATGGACTTTTTGATCTCTTCAAATGCTTCCTTCCCTTCATTGTTCCATTTGAAGTTTACTGTGGTTTCATCATGGTGGTGATGTGCTTTGTTAATTCAGCAAACTCAGGAACAAAGCGACGAAGAAAATTCACCTTTTTGAAGAATGAATGAACTCCTTTCTTGCTTGTGGGAAGAGATAATGCTTGAATGGCTCATACTCTCTCAGGATCAATATGTGCTCCATGTTTGTTCATAATGTGCCCCAGATAATTTTCCTTCCGTAACTCGAAAATGCACTTTTTGGGATTTAGTGATATGTCATGCTTTCTACACCTTGCAAGTACTTGTTCTAAGTGATGGATATGGTCTCCCCTCTTCTTTGAAAATACTATGAGGTCATCAAGATATATGACAATGCAATGTTTTATATCTCTGAAGGCCAAGTCCATCACCCTTTGAAATGTGGCTCCCGCATTGATTAGGCCGAAAGGCATTCTGTTGTAGGAAAAAATGCCCCAGGGCATTGTGAAGGTTGTCTTGGCGTGATCCTCCTCTGCCACTTTAATTTGATTATACCCCAAGAATCCATCAAGAAATGAAAGCATCTCGGATCCAGTGACTGCTTGTAAAATGTGGTCCATGATAGGGAGAGGATAATTATCTTTCAGTGATGCCTGGTTCAGGTTGCAGAAATCTACACATATTCTTATTTCACCATTCTTCTTCCGTATCGGCACAATGTTGGCTACCCATGTTGAATGGTGGATGGGAAAGATGATTCTTGCATTGAGAATCTTCATTACCTCCTCCTTGATGGTATCGAAATCTTGGGATTATATGGCCTTTGCTTCTTCTTGAATGGCTTAGCATCCTGCTTCAAAGGAATCGAGTGATGCATCTCCTTCGGTTGGAAGGATTTGAGTTCATCATAAGAGTAGGCCAAAACATCTGAATATTTCTTGAGCAATGTGACAAACCTTCTCTTCTCCTCAGGTGAGCAACATTTTCCAATATTGACCATCCTTGGCTCTTCTAGGGTGCCAATGTTTTCCTTATCAAAATCAGTTAGGCACCGAGAAGATTATTTTTATTTCTCTTAAATGAATCTGTCATGTTTGTCAAAGAGGTCTTCCAAAGAAACTAGGCCTTTAGGAATCTTGTTCCCTTTCAATTTGATCACTCCTTCATTATCAATACCCTCGATTCCTTCTTTCTCTCCTTTAGCTACCACTTCACGATGTGGATTTTCACTTCCTTCAAAGAAGAGGTTATTGAAATTATCCCTTTGTTCCAAAAATGATAGAATTTGGTTATCATTGTTAAATACTTGCCAATGATTTGCATTATCTGGTACACTAGGCCTGAACACCATTTCTATGGTCACCTTATCTTTACCAAAAGAAGGATGAGGTGTCACTAGGGAAGCTGATACTACAAGAGAATCAACCTTTTCGTTCTTTTCTCTTGGGATAGATTCAATGGAAAATGCATCAAAAGATTCAATGCAGTCCCATACTCTATTTCTATAATGTCGGAGTCTTGGGTTTTTCACTTGATATTGTTTCCAGACTTGCTTTACTATCACTTCTACATCACCTGGCATCTCAGCTTCTTGATTCCCATGTCTTCACCATGCCCATGCCTAAAAGGAGAGCTTCATAATCTACCGTATTATTTTTATTATTGAATTGTAACTTATAGGCAAACAGTACAATTCACCAGAGGGAGAGTACAACACTACGCCTACTCCTGAACCTGCATTGGAATGACTACCATCAAATTCCATCATCCAAACTTGCTCTTCTTCCTCTTCCATAAGGAGTGGCACATTCTCTTCTTTTTCTGATGTGAGGAAGTAGTTTCCTAGCCCGCTATCTTGAAAAATAATGTTTGCATTTGGATCATCGACTTCCATACTGTGAACTTCATATTTCTTACGTGAAAAAACTTCATCACCTTTTTAGAATAATTACAGAGATGACCACCCATTTTTGTTTCTCAACCCAAGTCTCTATAGAATGCTCAATTCTTCATCTCACCCGGATTTAGGAGCACCTTCTTGAGAAAATAATAATTACTTGAGCATGATCCTTCCACTAATTTTGTTTGCATTCCAATGAATAGTATGTTCCAAGTCTCGGGTAAAGGTGAGGCCAAGAGAATTTGCTTGATGGGCATCACATTATTTGAGCGGAATTTATGATACAATTATTTAGCTCAAGCCTTTAATGGGAAGTGATGGGTAGAAAGGATGGTTAGGGAGCACCTTCTATGATTGGAAAATAAGTGAGATGCTACTTGAGCATCTTTGATCCTTCCTACTAATGGGATTTCTTGCTTTGTATTGATTTTCGATGTAAAATTTGAGCATTATATCCTTTTGTATTTTTAATAAAAGAATAAAAACTACAAGTACTATGCAAATATTGAAAGAAATGAAGAGGATTCACCAGCAATTTGACGCAAGAATTGATAACGGAGTTCGGCGCTTGAGGCCTACGTCTCCGGGTCCGGTTGAATGGGACCGATCTATTAAAATCTTGAAAATAATTCTTTACAAAGAATTCTACAAAATTCTGACCTTCTCACAGTCTTCCTCTATCAAAAATAATAGGGGTTGCTTTTTACATCTCCTCCAAATTCCACTCCTAGCTCAAGTTATGAGCATTACAATAATTTCACACAGTCCCGAATGCTATACAAATATAATATACCTCCTTTTATATTGTTTCCAAACAGCTGGCGCAATGGTTAGGTGCCTATACTTTTGCTTGGGAGGTCAGCTGTTCCAATCCCCTCCACTTCTCCTCCTTCTCCTTAGGTGCATTTTAAGTGTTTTATCCCACATTGTGGGGGCGCGTAAAAAAGGTAAGCATTTATTAATGCATGGAGGGTGGTTTGAATTGGCTTAAGAGCCACCTATATGCTTATGTAGAGGGCGCATTTCTTGGGATAGCGCATGGTTGTGATTTTTAGGCGCTAAAACTAAGCCAAGGATAATGCGTGTGTGGATAAGGAGAATGCGTGGAATGTGGTATAATGAATATGCAATGCGTGGAAATTAATAAAAATGCATGGAAATGGTAGTTAATAAAAATGCGTGGGAAATTTGCATAATTTAAATAATGCATGCCTAAATGTCCCACATGCATGGCGCAAAGGCAATTATAGGAGTTTATATACACAAGTTGGTTTAATGATTAAATGAGAAGGAGGCCAAGGCACCCCTCCATAATCGAGTGTGTCGAACCTGGCTGAGGGCCCCCAGCCAGTAAATAGCGGGGTCCATTTGTCCGAGAACGAGTGTCCAAGACCGGTGTTCCAAAACCCATTTTTTAGTACGTCACACAATTCGTCCACGTGTCACAATATAATCGAAACACTTGGCGAGCGTGCACACGTCCAACCTGCACAAAACTCCAAATTTTTCCAGTTGCCCAAAAATTTCAGCGGGCTATAACTTTTGCAAACGAGCTCGTTTCCTGCAAACAAGATGTCGTCGGAATCGTATAATTTTTCTCCACGCTTTAAAAATGACTGCAACTTATTCTGAGAAGATCTTAGATCGGTGTTTCTCTGTGAGGATCCTCTGGATCATTCCTCCCCACTGAGAAACTTTTGGACCCCAAAAGTCAACCTAATTGGTGAATAGGTGAGGGTATTTCTCCCTCACCTTTCCGGTTTCCATCCATTTAGCCTTGTTTGGATGCATGCCTTTGAACCCAACACGAAGATACTCAATATCACCCCTTCGTGAAGTTCTTACTTTCCTGTCCAAAATGATGTCTTCCTGCAACTCATCAAGATACTCAGGAGCAAAATCATCAATGGAAGGCATAATGTTAGAATCATCATGATCAACAATCATAGGTGGTTCATACAATCTTAAATTCTCAACATTTACAACTGAGTAGATTTGCATATATGGAGGTAAATCCAACCGGAAAGCGTTGTTACCAATTTTTTCCAATATTTGGAACGGACCATACCGTATAGGTTTCAATTTTTTACCTTCACCTGTCAGTCTTTCCTTGCTGATGTGAAGCCAAACTGAATCACCAACTTTGAACTTGTGATCAGTTCTATGTTTATCATGCCTAGCTTTGTACTTAGCCTGGCTTTTCTCCAATTGTTCATGGACATACTGATGAACCTGTTGTATTCTCTGCACAAATATTTTAGCCTTGTCAGAATCACTTGCACCATTAACAACAGTTTCATGTCCATAATATATATCTAATGGAGAATTAGGCAGATATCCATAACAAGTCTCAAATGGAGACTTCAAAGTAGAAGAATGTAAGGCACGATTATAAGCATGTTGCACATAATAAAGATGTTCATCCCACAATTTAGGATGTTTGTTACTATAGCCCCTAAGTAATTGTACCACTGTGTGGTTTACAACCTCTGTTTGACCATCAGTCTGTGGATGAAAAGTAGTGCTTTTTTTAGTTTTGTGTCCATTAACCCCACAATGTTGACCAAAATTCCCAAGAAATCTAGAATCCTGATCAGATATGATTGAAGTAGGTAAACCAAAATGAACCCAAACAAACTGAAAGAATAAATGTGCAGTTCCTCACCAGTTATTTGTTTAGTACATGGAACCAACACACACATTTTGCTAAATCTGTCCACTACCACATATAAGTAATCATGTTTCTTGTGTCATGGGCAAGCCTCCTACAAAGTCCATGGAAACACTTTCCCAAGGCCGTGTTGGAACAGAAGAGGAGTGTAAAGTCCTAATTTCGTTACTTGGCTTGCTTGTGGCACAAAGAACACATCCCTTAATATATCGGTTTACATGTTCATGCATTCTAGGCCAATAGCAATATTTTTGTAAATGTGCAACTGTCTTACTAACACCAAAATGCCCTGAAATAAGAGAAGTATGTGCTTCCCTAATCATATGCACATGCTCATTTTTTGGAATACAAAGTTTTCCAGAATGATATAACAATCCTTCATGCAAATGATAATCTTTTTCTCCTACTTGTTTCCCACTTACTAGATCCTCATACACTTCTCTAAAATCAACATCATTTACATATTGTTCCTTGTAACTAACATGAGCCAAAGAACTATGCTGCAAAAGGATAGATGCTACTACCACTGGTGGTCTGGATAACATGTCGGCAACCTTGTTTTGAATACCTTTTTTTATACCTGATTACAAGATGAAATTGTTGCAAAAATCCCATCCACCTGAAATGTCTAGACTGCTGCAATTTGGTTTGTGTTTGTAAGTATTGAAGCGGTTGATGGTCAGTATGGATAATTGTTTCTTTTCCCATTAAATAATGCTTCCACTTTTTAACACTTTGAACCAAAGCATACAACTCTTTATCATAAGTTGGATAGTTTCTTACCGCACTTGTAAAGGTTTCTGAATGGTAACACACTGGTCATTTGTTCTGCATCAAAATTGCCCCCATTGCGTAGTCACTAGCATCCGTCTCAATCTCAAATGAATGTTGTAAATCCGGAAGTGCCAAGATCGGAGCGGTACTTATCTTCTCTTTCAGTGTATCAAATGCTTTTTGTTGTTTTCCTCCCCACTGAAAGACCTGTTTAATACTTGTCAAAGCATGCAAAGGAGATGCAATATATGAGAAGTTAGCAATAAATTTCCTCCAGTACTGAACTGCACCTAGAAAACTTCTAACTTCCATCACATTTGTGGGTCTAGGCCATTTCACAATAACCTCTATTTTTGCAGGATCAATTCTCAATTCTCCATTTCCTACAATATACCCCAAGTAAATTAAAGATGTTTTTCCAAATTCACATTTTGACATCTTCAAATACAATTTCTCTTTCCTTAGTGCATCTAAGACTTTCTGGATGTGTTTAACATGTTCATCCCATGACTTACTGAAAATAAGAATATCATCTAAGTAGACAATAACAAAATTATCAATGAATGGTCTAAAATTTCATTCATAACTCTCATGAATGTTGTCGGTGCATTGCACAAACCAAAAGGCATCACTAACCATTCAAACAATCCCTGTTTCATTTTAAAAGTAGTTTTCCAAACATCACCTTCTGCAATTCTTACTTGGTGATAACCACTTCTTAAGTCTAACTTAGTGAAATAAATTGCATTCTTTAATTGATCCAGTAAATCATCTATTCTAGGAAGAGGGTAACGATTCTTTATAGTAATCTTGTTTAAAGCACGGAAATCAACACACATTCGCCAAGTGCCATCCTTCTTAGGAACCAATATAATTGGTGAACCACATGGGGATGTACTTGGATGAATTATACCTTGAGCCAAAAGTTCCATTACCTGTCTCTTGATTTCCTCGTTCTCTCTACTACCGACAACCCGTACACATTCCGATATTGGGAAGAGGTGCATCCTGAAGCAATTGTATCTCATGTTGAACCCCTCTTTTGGGAGGTAGACCTTGTGGATCCTGAAAAACATCATCAAAATGAGAAACAATTTTTACCAATTCATCCTTATGTTTTAGATCGCAAGTCTCAAAAGCCATCTCATTTTCTTTTTCCTTGGCTTTGACCACCATGAGCACAAAACTTTTGCTTGAGTTTACAAGCCTTTTCATTTGACCTATAGTTACCAAGGATAGATTATTCTTTTCACGGTGAGCTCTAATAATAAACTCAATTCCATCCTTTACAAGAAAATATTTATTTTCTTCCCTATAGAAGATTGCTTTACGATCATACAAATAAGGACTTCCCAAAACCACCCCACAAATATCCAAAGGAACTACATCCAATTCAACCTCATCAATAAACTTGTCTGTAATGGCAAATCTGAAAGTACAAGTTTTAGTTACTCGTAGAAGCAGCATCATCACAAACCCAACCCAAAGGATAAGGCTTAGGATGTGGTTTAGTTTTGAGTCCTAGTTTCTTAACAACCTCCTCAGAAATTAGATTAGCTTGAGATCCACTATCAAAAAGAGTATCAATTTTCGTATGCTTTGAAATTACTCTAATGTGGAAAAGCTCATTTCTTTTCTTATCATTAGGTATAGTTTGTTTACTAGAAGAAGATGCAACATCTGTAGTGCTATTGTTGGAAATTGAAAGAGTTGATTTACCTTGAAAACTCATAGCTGTGATTTTGGTTTCATCACCTGAATCAGAACCAAGATCATGCACTACAGTGTTTGTTTTCTTTTCTTTTCCTTTCTTAACCATCCATTTAGGCTTCTTTTTCAGGATGTAATTTCCAACATTTAGACTCATCATGGTTTTTTTTACAATGATTACAAAATGGTTTTTCATCTTCCTTCTTAACAGTAGAGTTTGTTTTATGCTTACCCTTTCCTTTTCCTTGTTCTTTCGAACCTTTTCCTTCAGATTGCTTGTTCTTCTGATTAAAAGAAGAGAAAGAGGACTCCTTTGTCATTTTCCCTCGTGCTTCCAGATGGGTTGCTTGAACACATACTGCATCAAGATTAGTAGGACCTAAAACAAGTATCATATGCCTTAGATAACTATGCAATCCACCAATATATTTGAGCAGTGTTTCTTCTGTGTTTAGGGAAATTCCTAGAATTAGAGCCCTTTTCCTAAATTCTTGTGTGTATTCTTGAACACTTTGTCCCTTAGTTTGTCTTAATGTTTTCCAATCCATCATAGCTTGTTGCTTATAACCAAGAGGATAAAATTGTTGCCTAAGATTTGAAACAAATTCAGACCAAGAAGTGATTTCTATACCTTTGTTTTCTTCCACTTCCTGAAGCTTACTCTCCCACCAAATGAGTGTTGTGCCACCCATCCGAAGAGTTTCCAGATGAATCTTTGCTTCATCATCAACAATTCTCTGAACCCTGCAATATACTTCTATTTGCTTGACCCAGCTTATCCAACTTCTCTGCATTTAGCTCTCCAGTATACATAGGCAATTCAAACTTGATATCTAACTTTAATGAAAGAAAATCAGATTTTAAAGAGTCTCTTTTTGGAATGTCAGAACTAGAGCTTTCTTCTTTCTTACCTCCTCTAGTTCCCTTTTCCCTTTTCCTATCTTGGTACATTTCTTCCACCATTTCCTTCATCTGTTGGAAGGATTGACGAAAGTTTTGTTCCACTTCCTCTCGATCCGCCATTGTAGGACTTCGAGATCGTCTGGTACCAATTTTGGGATCTCCTTCAACTAACTCTCCTTCACCCTTCTTAGATCGAGACCTTGTTAACATCCAACACACAACTTGTAATCCAAAACACGTTAAACTGAACCAAAAATCAGTCAAAACCAGCTCTGATACCAATGATCTGAAAACCAAATTTAACTAGCAATTGTGCACACACATTTTTCTTGCTTTGTATTGATTTTTGATGTAAAATTTGAGCATTATATCCTTTTGTATTTTTAATAAAAGAATAAAAACTGCAAGTACTGTGCAAATATTGAAAGAAATGAAGAGGATTCACCAGCAATTTGACGCAAGAATTGATAACGGAGTTCGGCGCTTGAGGCCTACGTCTCCGGGTCCGGTTGAATGGGACCGATCTATTAAAATCTTGAAAATAATTCTTTACAAAGAATTCTACAAAATTATGACCTTCTCACAGTCTTCCTCTATCAAAAATAACAGGGGTTGCTTTTTACATCTCCTCCAAATTCCACTCCTAGCTCAAGTTATGAGCATTACAATAATTTCACACAGTCCCGAATGCTATACAAATATAATATACCTCCTTTTATATTGTTTCCAAACAGCTGGCGCAATGGTTAGGTGCCTATACTTTTGCTTGGGAGGTCAGCTGTTCCAATCCCCTCCACTTCTCCTCCTTCTCCTTAGGCACTTTTTAAGTGTTTTATCCCACATGTGGGGGTGTTAAAAAAAGGTAAGCATTTATTAATGCATGGAGGGTGGTTTGAATTGGCTTAAGAGCCACCTATATGCTTATGTAGAGGGCGCATTTCTTGGGATAGCGCATGGTTTGATTTTTAGGTGCTAAAAATAAGCCAAGGATAATGCGTGGTTAGTTGGATAAGGAGAATGCGTGGATAGTGGTATAATGAAAATGGATAAATAATGAAAATGCGTGGAATATGGTAATTAATAAAAAATGCGTGGGAAATTGCATAATTTAAATAATGCATGTCTAATAGTCCCACATGCATAGCGCAAAGGCAATTATAGGAGTTTATATACACAAGTTGGTTTAATGATTAAATGAGAAGGAGGCCAAGGCACCCCTCCATAATCGAGTGTGTCGAACCTGGCTGAGGGCCCCCAGCCAGTAAATAGCGGGGTCCATTTGTCCGAGAACGAGTGTCCAAGACCGGTGTTCCAAAACCCATTTTTTTAGTACGTCACACAATTCGTCCACGTGTCGCAATATAATCGAAACACTTGGTGAGCGTGCACATGTCCAACCTGCACAAAACTCCAAATTTTTCCAGTTGCCCAAAAATTTCAGCGGGCTATAACTTTTGCAAACGAGCTCCATTTCCTGCAAACAAGATGTCGTCAGAATCGTATAATTTTTCTCCACGCTTTAAAAATTTCCTCTTCCATAAGGAGTGGCACGTTCTCTTCTTTTTCTGATGTGAGGAAGTAGTTTCCTAGCCCACTATCTTGAAAAATAATGTTTGCCTTTGGATCATCAGACTTCCGCACTATGAACTTCATCTTTCTTACCGGCAAAAATTTCTTCATCTCACCTTTTACTAGAATAATTACAGATGACCAGTCCATTTTTATTTCTCCACCCAAGTCTCTATAGAAGCTTCGGCTCAATAGCATGCCAAAGGATGTTGGGATGTCTACTACCAGGATGGTTAGGAGCACCTTCTTGTCTGGAAAATCAGCCAATGCTACTTGAGCATCTTTGATCCTTCCTACTAATGGGACTTGTTTGGATTCCATTGAATAGTAGGTTCCATTTTCTCGGGTCAAGGTGAGGCCAAGAGAATTTGTAACCTTGATGGGCATCACATTATTTGAGGCTCGAATCTATGATACAATTATTTAGCTCGAAGCCTTTAATGAGAAGTGATAGGTAGAAAGGTTCAACCCTGTCGGTTTTGGAGGCACTGAGGGCTAGCATGTTTTTAGAAGGTGGTATGGATGGTGTGGGGAGTAAGCCTTTGGAATTTGGACCCAAGGTTATGGGATTACCCCCATGAACCACATCAATGAACCTATTGAATTGGGCAGGATGAGTTTGTAGGTATTCTATTTCTGAGAGCTGGAATTTAGTTTTTCTTGCATGTTCCACAAAGTCAAATGGGGTTATGGTGGATGAGGAAGAGGTTCCAGGAATAACATAAGCTTTACATGACAAAGGTTTTGTTGTTTTGTGTGTTGAAATTTCTTTCAAGGGTGCAATAACTAGCTTGGAAGGAGATGGGGATGTAGGTTTTGATGGCACCTTAGATGTTTTGTAGGAACAATATTTGAAGAAGAATTATTCTTAGTAACCTTTGAGCTGGGGAGAGGATTAGATGACTTACTTGGTATGGCAGCATGATCCTTACTAGCTAGTGGGTCTACTTTCTCTTTAGCTGACTCCATCGAAGGTGGTAGTGGTGATCCTCTATTGATGATTTTATTTTGTGGGACCTCCGAAGGAGAACCCTATTTCTTCTTCTTGTCCTTTACCACAACCATTGAGGATGAAGCACCTTTCTTGGACTATGCGTGAGTAAAAACTACACATGAGAAACCTGGAGATTCTTCATCATCCTCATCTTCATCATCAACGTACTCAATTAGGCCATTGTGTGTATCACCATCAACTTCCTCGACCTCAAGATAGCTTTCATAATCCTCCACATTTTCTTCTTCAACTTCTTCAATTTCTACTTCCTCCTCTGGTTCTTCGGTGTCACAGATGACATTGACTAGTGGTGCTTTGAGAGCAAGCCGGTGAGGAGGTGGAGCAAT